>JAMBLF010000209.1:0-350848 GCA_030578115.1 Leucoptera coffeella
TGTAGTGAGGGTTCTTCGTGAAGTGGGTGGGAAACACTTCAAGGCAGGACGAGGCAGCCGAAAATCTAAGCTCTCAAGCGAAACCCTGGAATTGATGCGGATTCGACGCACAATGTCAGAGGGAGCTTCGTCAGACACCCAAAGTCTCAACAAGACCATCCGAAAATCGGTGAGACGTGACCTCCGAAACTTTAATGCTCAAATTATTCAAGAGGCTGTTGAGCTAAATCGGGGGTCTAAAGTCTTCAATAAAAGAATGGGTCGATCTAGTCTGACGAAGCTGAAAACCTCAGAGGGCAAGACCGTCACCTCAATTCCAGGGATTCTGGCCGAGGTTGAGAGCTTCTACGGCCGTTTATACGCCTCGCATGCCACGAGGCCCCCACCCGATACGAGGGACCCAAGAGCTGCATTGGTGCGCCATTTCACAGACGATCTTCCACTCGTGGACGTAGACGAGGTTGGGAGTGCTCTCAGACAACTTAGTAATGGGAAGGCTCCCGGCGAGGACGGAATCACCTCTGAGCTTCTCAGGGCGGGAGGATCTCCGCTCCTGGAGAGGCTCAAGGATTTGTTTAATTCCGTCATCGCCAATGGGACTACTCCGAGGGCGTGGAGTGGGAGCGTAGTGGCCTTATTTTTCAAAAAGGGCGACAAGGCTCTACTGAAGAATTATAGACCAATCGCGCTCCTAAGCCACGTCTACAAGTTGTTTTCGAGGGTGCTTACGAATCGTCTCGCCTTAAGATTTGATGCCTTCCAGCCGCCGGAGCAGGCCGGATTTCGAAAAGGCTATAGTACCGTAGACCACATTCACACGGTGCGGCAGGTTATACAGAAGTCCCATGAGTATAACCGGCCGCTGTGTCTTGCCTTCGTGGACTACGAGAAGGCCTTCGACTCGGTCGAGATCTGGGCTGTTTTGGATTCACTGCAACGATGCCAGATCGATTGGCGATATGTGCAGGTGCTGAGGAGCCTATATAGTATGGCAACGATATCTGTCCAAGTCCAAAACCAAAAGACGAGTCCTATACAGTTGCTCAGAGGAGTGAGACAGGGGGATGTTATCTCCCCAAAACTGTTCTCAAACGCACTGGAGGACCTCTTCAAAACTCTGGATTGGACTGGGATGGGTATCAATGTCAATGGCAGATACCTCACGCACCTTCGCTTCGCTGATGACATTGTCTTGATGGCGGAGTCGCTGCAGGATCTGCAGGAAATGCTGCACAGTTTGAACGCTGCCTCACGGTCAGTCGGTCTCCGGATGAACTTGGACAAGACTAAGGTCATGTTCAATGAACTTGTGGTCCCGGAGCCGATTGCGATCAATGGAGAGGCGCTCGAAACTGTCCAGGAATATGTCTACCTGGGCCAAGTATTGCAGTTGGGTAGAGACAGTTTCGAGCGGGAGATTTCCAGAAGAGTGCAGCTGGGCTGGGCAGCATTTGGGAAGTTGCGTCACATCTTCTCGTCGCCACTACCGCAGTGCCTGAAAACCAGGGTTTATAACCAGTGTGTCTTACCCGTAATGACATACGGATCCGAGACGTGGAACATGACAGTCGGGCCAGCCCACCGACTACATGTCGCTCAGCGAGCAATGGAGCGTTCAATGCTGGGTATCTCGTTAAGGGACAGAGTCCGGAACGAGATTATCCGGCAAAGAACCAAGGTGATAGACATAGTCTATCGCTGTTGTAAGCTGAAGTGGCAGTGGGCAGGCCACGTCTGTCGTAGAACTGACGACCGCTGGAGTAAAGCGGTTCTTGAGTGGAGGCCACGTCTCGGCAAACGTAGAGTAGGACGCCCCCCTGCCAGGTGGACCGATGACCTCAAGAAGGTTGCTGGTAGTGGCTGGATGAGGGCCACGAAAGATCGTCTTTTGTGGCGTACCCTTGGGGAGGCCTACGTCCAGCAGTGGACTAATACAGGCTGATTGATTGATTGATGCCTTATATCTTAACATATTACAAGGTCTTGGGATAAATATATATATAGATAAATGGCTATATATCAATCTAGTTAATATCAATGTTATAGCAATATAGATAGGAAAAGTGACTTAGCAGGTTATGACTGCTTAGAAACGTAATTACAAACAGGAATGTATGTAATACAGTAATGAATATAAAACCAAGAATTTTTATCATAATTGAATATATAATTTTTAGGGATGCAATATTTTTTTTAGGAATTACTACTGTAGTTAGTTGAAAAATGTATTCCTCCAACCTCTTAAAGTAAATATTCGCTGGTTTGTATCTATACCACATATATGATACTACATGTTACATATACACACACTTACTATATGTTACATATAGGACAGTGTCAAAAGCCTTTTAAACGTGGGCGCGCTATCATCGAGTTTTTCAGTTGGCTAGATTTCGTCAATACGCCCATCCGCCTCGCAAATTATGATTTATTGAACACGCTCAATAGATGGCGCTGTTCACGAGATCCAGTTCTGGGAATGTGGCCCCATGTCTATTGGAGGATGAAAAATTGGGGGATTGACATCTAGGTGGCGCTTTTGTAGTTGAATAGGTAAGATTCTTATATTTAGGGTGAGGATTTGTGGAGTTTTTTAAGAGACATTTTGGGGTTAATGTACTTGATGTGTCGATTTGTAATGTGATGATACATATGTATATGGTATAAAACATACATGAAAATTTGTTCTATTGATTCAAGTATCTATAACCACCGAGTGTGTATGAGAAGATGTATGAGTGTCAATGAAGCGAAAGTGGTCTGTCAGGATCGGGACAAATGGGGATGCGTGATCTCTGCCTACCCCTCTACGGGGAATCAGGCGTGATGTGTGTGTTATTCAATTAATACAAGAACTGTTACCTTATAGTACTTGTTTCTAATACTATCTACTATCAAATTCAAACACTAAACAAACCTTCAATTATTATTCAAAGTATGTACAAAGACACATTCTTTCCAAAAGAAACTAACAGTATTTTATATCACTTTAACTTTCAAAAGTATCCTCATAATAAACTCCAATACGAAAACGTTAGAGGGCGTCTTAATACTAGCTAAGCTCGTTACAACAGGTAGCGGACAAAGCAAGCAAACGAGCTCCCATTGTGGGCGCCGAGCAAAACGAGTAGCCGAAGTAGTCTGCCGAGCACTTGCATAGCCAATGCTGCGTTTACATCGAGAGAGTTATAATAAATAAATAAATACATACACAGCACGCCTGATTTCCTGTAGAGGGGTAGGCGCAGATCACGAATCCCCATTTGACATGACCAAAAGATTCCATCGATTCCTAGTCTTTTAGCTACAAAGATCGTTACCTAAACGTGTTGAATATTGTATTCAAAACAACGGTGGTCACTTACAGAACACCTACTATGATAAATTAAAATATGCCAAAATAATGCATTTTATTCATTTTCGACATCATGTTTCATAGAGACATTTACAGCTTAAGATCTACTCAATCGCTATTTAAAAAGAAAAAGTGAAAATTGTAAGTTAATTTTTCAAAGCAACCGGGTTCGATTCCCGAACTGGATACAGTGATTTTTTCAAAAAAGTATGAATGCAGTTTTTCTTTTTATCAATATCGGTGACATGGTTCCTAAGAACAAATCTTCGTATCTTTTATAGTTTTAGACTTTCCCATCCTGACCGTTTTGAATGCGCCATCCTGTATATTAATCATTGAATTGAATATTTAAAATTAAGCAAAATGTTTCAGAATATTAATCATTCGAAAGAAACCTATAACCACCGATACAGATTCTTTATTTTTTTTATATTGAGAAATAGTGGTTAATACTTATGCAATAGCACTTGCTGTACGTAAGCAAACCTTTATGACAAATCCATACGTGCTTCAGTTGGCAATATGATGCTTTACCGCTGTTCGAATATAAAGCAATTATCACAGCCGCATACGAAACGGTTTCAGACGTCGACAAATAAATAAAATTGTGGTAAATGCCTTGTTAGTCAAGGTGGGTAATAGAATGCTAACTAGCTGCCTGTCTTCTCGGGATAAAACATATGTAAGTGGTATATTGGAATGTTAAAGAGATTTAACAATTTAAAGCCTAGGATGGATTAATAATACATATAATTGTAATTGGCTTTAAAGTAAATATACATATTATTATAATTACACGAAAATATTTTCCTTATACATCATCGTAATTGCGGTGTTAGTGTTTCAATGGCCACCTCGGTCCCAACGTGTTAATCAGATCTTGTATGTCACGTGTTAATTAGATAGACTAGCCTAATATAACAGGTGGTAAACTGTGTCTGAAGAATAGAAAGAAATAAGTAATTCTATTAATTAATTAATAGGAAACATTTATGTTTAATTAGTAGCAAGATATCAAATGCCCGTTTCACGTTTAAATAGAAATCTATTTTCAAAATGTCACTGAAGGAAAAGCTGAGCGGGAAATAGTACATGCATTTTATTCTAGATTAAAGCCATTATTGGCAACTTTCGAGTTCTTTTCTTCGTTAATGTCACTTGTTTGCATTTTCGTACCGTTCACACGAGTGACTTTTGTTGACCTCATTTTAATTAAATAGTTCTAAACCTATACCTTTCGTAAGAATAGGTATCAGCTGTTATGTAGGTGCTGGCAACTTCAGTTTTGAGTCACTAAATAACGTGAAAGGGCTGATAATAATAATGCTTATGTATGTTCTAAAGTAATGAAAGCTAAGTTCCTTTCTTTTTAATTCACGGTAAATCTTGATAGACGTACCGGAGACTTTTTGGCCCAGGGGTTGTCGTTAGCTAGCCAGCGGGACAACGCTGCTTGTGTGCTGGGGGCTTGTGCTTCTGGGTGCTCAAATTCAGGACATTAGTGGCGCTGTGTAAATATTTAATTTTTGGTAGATTTATGTTTTTTTTTAATGTTTTAACTTGTACATGTTTAGTTTTATTTTGTTTGTTAAACGGACAGAAACATGTTTTAAGTTCTTAAATATTATTCTAATTTCTTGGTTTGTTGAATAAATGCATATATTTTGATAGTATTTACGGTAGGTAAAGGTTTTAGTGACCATATTAAGTGAAAATATGCGTTGGTTAATGGACAATCCATAGCTGTGTATATACTCATTATTGTATACATAAGTCATTTTATTATTTATAAATTATCAGTTTATTTTAATCTTTATATGTTTAGTGAGAATTCATTTAGTTTTATATTTTGATTTATTCCTTCATGTAAATATTGATTAAATAAGTCATCTGTAAATCAATATTATCATATAAACAAATATATTCTAGCATTCTCATAACAGCCCCATTAATTCCTTTATCCGTGTGAACCAAATTTCACTCAATACTTCACTCGCGAGTGCATTGTTTTTTTGTCAGCTCTCCCGGCTTAGCTTTTCAAGACTTCGCAGATAACATTAAAAGAGTAACACTTTTTGCAACTCGCACAGATTTCTATTGTGCACTGAGATTGATTTACAGGAAATTAAACGAACGAAATGTTTGGGATTCTGTTTTAAGGATGCTTTTATATGTTCTAGGTTGAAACCATTCTGATTGGATTTAAAAAGATTTGCGGTTTTTAAGGTGATCGATTTTCAATTGTTGTGATAGTAATACGAAATATGTACGTAATAAGAAAAAGACTGTACAGTATTTAATGCATGCAGTATTAGATGCAAACACGACCGAAATAGTTTTGCTAAAAGTGACCGACAATATGAGCGTTCTTATTTTTATAAGTAAATTGTTTTAATATAAATAACATTGAAAGCTTAAGACTTGAATAGCAAGACTAAAGTTTGTTTAAACTCTTAGTTTAGTTTTGCAAACTTTAGTTTACATTTAACTCTACATTGATTTAATATAGTCTTAAGTGGCCTATAAAGTATAAGATACACTGACGTTATACTACTACTTTTAATGAGGAATACAGCGATGAGGAAACCTACCTGTTCATCAGAATAAGTAATCTGTGTTTCACAACAGCTTTCCTGTCATGTTATGTTCTAATTATCCGATTAATTATACACTATTACGAAGAGGAGGCTTTAGGCTCTGACTATCCCAATTTATGGAAGTAATTTTATATATGTATAATTTTTTTTTTAAATTATGAATTCTTCCATTTCAGTTGTTTGTTTCCATTTTATAATTATACAAGGAACTTCAGGTATTTTAGACTTTAGTATAAAGCATAAATTTTTTTTGGTGTTACTTTTTTAAATAAATAAATAAATATCTCAACTAACCATATTTGACTACAAATTCTATGGAGATGCGTATTTTTGTTTTACTTCACCACCAACTTAACAAACTCATATTGAAATCGGCACCAAAAGTTGCAAACTCCAGAGCGAGTCAAATCCTTACGGGACCGCGGCTAAAGTTTACGTATTTATTGAGAGCTTTCTAAAAGAAAAGTGTAAAGCAAACACTTTCAAGTATCTAAGCTTTCATGAGAAATCGTGTATCCTACCCACATTGCACCTCTAGGGGCAATTTCCTATAAGGAATTATTTATTTCCCGAAGCCAGATGTTGAGTACACTGCAAACGTACTCGGACTACTTAAGATTAAGTGCCTGTCTGCTCTACAAAGTATCTTACTTGGCTTCATGCTGCCTTTCCCTGGTCTATGTGATCTGGCTATACAACAATGCCATTAAGTAGATAAACATGGTTTATCTTATCCGAGAATTGTTTTGTGGAGTAAATATTAAAGGTTCTAGTGTATAGCTACAATTATTCTCTGCACTTCTTACGTTGCATATATGTAATATTGTAAATGGAGCATCTAGGAGTATATCATGAGCCTTTTAAGCATATAGGGTTTTGTAGTAATCGTCAATTTTACGAATGTGTTTGGTTTATTAAAGCACGCGTTCATTTACTTATGTTTAATCAAATGATTAATATTAATAAATGTTATTTTTTTTAATTGTAACTGCTGAAGAGAGTTCTACAATAGGTTACTAAAAATTAGAAGGCCTAATAGAAAAGCTTCTAACATTACTGCATTTTACTTTAATTTTGATTTTGAGGTGTCTAACACCATAGTTTCATTCATTAATCCCTAGAACTAAACAAACTGAGCTATACGACGATTCTACATGTAAATGACGACATTTAAGGCTTTTATTAAACCTTTAGGCAGAATAAACTATGCGACGGAAGACGAAGAATGTCTCTTTCAGTAGATGAAGCGTCAGTGACCTTTGCTTTATTACAACATATTAAAAATACGTGAAATAAGATTGAATTTAATGTATCATTACTTTTAGTGGACGGGAAATTTAATGCAAATATTTGATAATAATAAATTTATAATAATTAATTTTTAATTATAATAATATTCTTAACTATTAAATTAATAACTATTTAAATGTACCATATAATTACCACCTTCGCAATTGCGAAGATGGACATCTAAACCTCTGACAACCCGCAAGGGTTATAGGTCCTGAATGCCTCTGCAACTGCGAAGGTAGTAATGCTCTAGCTACCTCGAACCCACGTGTTAACCAGATAGTCAATACTCAATGTGACAGGTGGTAAGCCGTGTCGCCATTTACAAGCATTAACCTGTTCGTGGTTTAGGTAGGTTTCCTGACCATATTTTATTAATAAAAAGACTTAATAAAAGACTACCTACACAAAGTTACCTTTATATAATTTTGTTTTCACCTGTTCAAATCCTTTGAGGGTAGTTTTTCTCGTTATCCATAGAAGGATTCTGAATAGCCTGTATTTTTAGATTTCCACTAATTAGAGGACTTTTATTCTAAGAATATAAGTAGGATTAAAAACTTTGGCTGTGTGAAAGCCAAAAATTCTATTTAATCTTACATTTGTAGGATGTAATTTGTAGCATTTTACTTATGAGATGGTTTGAGACTACTTTACTTTTTTATAGAATGTAGTGTAATTAGCTTTTTGTCGCAGGTATGTCGAGTTCTTGAACGATGAAAGGTTCTTTATTACCTATTAATTCCGTCTAAATCACAGAGAACTATAGAGATGAGTTATACAAATACTATTTGTCATACTGTAAACTTTGAGTAAACGTACATGTACAGTATGTATGTGTAAGTTTACTTAAATATTATCTGGAGTCTACTAATTTAACACTTGGTTAATATTAAAGTAGAGTAGAATAATTTGATTGAAAATCTTGAATGTCTTAATAACATTAGTGAAAGCACATATACAAGAATATTCTACTGGTCCCGTGCTAGTTGGGACGTATAAAGAAGGCTAACTAGCTGCCGTTCTACCCGGAAAGTTGTAGGAGGTGACTAAGGAACTAGGGGTATAGAGAATCTATTGAGCAATAGGCTAGGCAAACTGTCACAAATATTGTACATGACATCAAAGTCCTAATTTACATACAAATAAGAGAGTTTTCATGTATCAATGGTTCTGGTCACCCCAAAAGGGATTAAAAAGCATGAGTACATATATATGTATACTAGTCTAGTGTACTAAGTAAGTCTGGTGAAAGAACTTATATACGTTAAGTAAATATTTGCCCGTAGTACAGAATTAAATTAAAATACGGGTAAACAATTGAGTCAAGCTGTACATACATATTACCCTTTCCCTATTCGGGCAGTAAATAGCACGTGCGAGTTATAATAAAGGGCCCTTCCAATGGTCAAGTACAAATTTAAAGGGTTTATACTACGCGTGTTTTCATTCCTATACTACGAATCTACGTATGTAAGCTTCATGATAATCTAATTTTCCCGTAGTAACATTGGTTGAAGTGTCAGTGGGTCGGCCACGTCTGTCGTAGAACTGACGACCGTTGGAGCAAAGTGGTTCTCGAATGGCCGCCGTGTCTCGTGTAGGACGCCCCCCTGCTAGGTGGACCGATGACCTGAAAAAGGTCGCTGGTAGTGATTGGCTGAGGGACACGAGTGATCATGTTTTGTGGCGTACTCTTGGGGAGGCCTACGTCTAGCAGTGGACTGATATAGGCTGATTGATTGATTTAATATTGGTCGATGAGGCTGTAACCTAGTGGAGAAGACCTTTGACTTTTTATTAGGTGGCCTAGGTTCGAATGTTACAAGACATGATATTTAAATTGTCTTTTTCATTTACGTACATAATTTATACTCGCTATCGGTGGGGGAAAAGATTGTGAGGAAATCTAACTATCCCTTGAGAAAGCTAATTGCCAGTGCCTTTATACTGTTATATGGTTCACTGACTATCTCGTTGGGTTCTGTCTATCTAGTGAAATGCGGGCTTTGAGTGGTTCATGCCTTCGAAATTTGGGGGGGCACTCATTTCTCTGACTACCTTGTCACAATATTATTATAAACCACGAAACTTTTTGCTCAATTAAAGCCATCATCAAATGGTGCCGGTAGAACCATACTGATATAAATGATATTTTTTTTTACTCTGCTCACGATTTTCTCATTTTTTTTTAAAGACAATCAAAACAAACGCTTTCACGACCATAAACCCTTGCCGGAAAAGGTAGAAGTTCGTGTGTACAACTTCGCAATTGTGGTGGTAGTAATTTCATGTCCATTTGGAATCTACAAGTTAACCAGATAGTCAGTACTTAATATGACCGGCAGTGGTCAGGTGTAGTGGTGTTGATTAGTTTTTCGCTAATTATTAACTTTTATTCAATTCTAAAGACTTTATAAATTAATTAATAATAAAACTAAGTTTCGCTAATTAAAAGTCATAGATCACTATAGTACTAGCGTCACTTGAAAGTCTGCATCCAACTTTAAAGGGTACTGACTCCATCGCACGATTCAACGAACTACTCTTATATTTATTAATCCTCGTACATTTGAGTTCGTGGAACATGTAAAATGAGGCTCTCGATCGCTGCGAACGGAGGCTTTGTGCCAATTCGTATAAATCCCTGACGCCTAGGATTAGTTCCTTTTAGTACTTATAGGATGAACGGTAGTCATATATATTATTTTGTTATTATCTGAGACCGGGTCAAAACACGATAAATTTATAAAGATATGTGATTACCTTTATTTTGCCTTTATTTTACTTTTATTTTGAGTGTTTAAAAATAACTATTATTTTGTAAGTAGATTTTTAGCTACATACAAAACACAATTTATAACATTACTTTATCTAGTAATGAAGGCAAGAAATGGCCTATCAATCTCCTATATTGCGATGTTGTTGTACATACCGTCCTCGAGATAGTTAGGACGCAATATCTCTCTATTCTTAAACAGACGATGATTATATTGCTGATCTAGTGGTATAGGCAGATTTTTCCAGAAAGTGTTTCTTACGCATAAAAATGATACAGTTCGTGAATACACTGCCACCTCTTTTGCATCTAAATATTCAAAAAAATATAATTTTAAGGTAAGGATATTTGTAAGGATATTTCCAGGATCGATCAATAGTCTCTGCCTATCCCGTTCATAACGTGAAGACGGGGATATATGTATATATAGGTATCTTAAAAAACAAAACATACCCCTTACATAACCCTTTGTAACCTTTAATTTAATTACGGTTAATAATCCAATTAAAATATGCAGAAAGAGAATTTCGACCTAATTAGGTAGAATACCAAGCCAGCGTGGCTTATCCCTTTCACGCACGACATTCCAATTAGATCCCTATGGATTATCTTGTTTTATGGAGACATCACTTGAGTTTCAGCCTAGATCAGTATAGAAGTCATTAATTTCCATTCCGCGTTGTCTTACTTAAGATGCTAGTGTAAGTTGACAATATAAGTGGCAGGGTGTAGATTAATTTCTGGCATAGCATGTGTGTTGAATCAAGGTTAAAACCTTTATACGAATGCCTAAAAAATTCGCATAAAATATACTACCTGCTATGTACATAAATTTAATTGCTTATTAGATATATTTTTCACAAGAATTAACTTCATCATAATCAATCTTTCCTTGTAGTTACCATGATTGCCAACATCACTTAGTGTAAATTGTTAAATTTGTCAATTGAACATGAGAAACGAAACCATTAAGCAAAAGCTTGAAGCATCAGGCGCTAAAGTCTACCTACTATTGCATTATAGCACAATCAAAAGTGTCGTTTTTGCCATTTTTAAATACCATTACCAACTTTACACTATTACTGAAGTGATATTGAAATACGATATTTAAAAAAAAATAATGGACTTGAGATTCAGGTGTTTTGTCATTAATGAAAAATGTATTATGACCATAGACTATGCACTCTACAATTTCACACTTAAATTCACTGCCTAATGGATGACGTAAGCTTCATCTAAATTTGCAAATAGAATATTCAACTGCGCTCTGATCTTTGTTTCACTAATTAATGAAAGAGCGCTTATTGAAAATCGAGGTGGCGCTGTGCGAAGCCTTAATCAGGATTTATGTGGTTGAACGGAAGCCGCGTTTTCAGTAAATTTAGGTTAATGCAGTCTTAGAGTGAATTAACGTAGCTACTTTCTCTGTCATATTGTTCCATCTTTACACTAGGTTATTATTTTTGTTCATTCTTTTGCGAATAAGTACATATTGTCTATGGAAAAGACATACGTACATTTACATATTCAATAACGTCCTTTAATCCTTTGGATATAATATCTCCTAGGTCACTTTTTAGCATGTATATTGAGGTTGCGAGGTCATAATGAAACATTGGTGACAGGTTGCTAGCCCATCGCCCAATAGATTATATTTACCCCTAGTCCCTTAGTTGCCTCTACGGCTTGCCGGAAAGAATGTTAGCTAGTTAGCTTTATTTTTCGACCCAGACAGGATACATACGTAAATTTTTTGTTCGTATTAAATAAAGGATTTTAATTGTAATTTTTGTTTATTATATTTTTGACATTTTTATTCTCGAAATTCCTAATTTTTCCACCTTCAAAACTAAACGTTACCGAAGAGTATTAATACTCTCCCCTTTGCGAAGTTAAGAAGACGTCATTAAATTGGAACACGTATCGCTTAACGTGACGAGGTTAGCGTTAAAGACAGTGCATAATAAATCCACGTAGCGATTTGAAACGTGTGGTATTGAGAATACAAATGCAGGGGGCCAGAATTAGCATATGGCTCCGTCAGAGGTTTGAGTTCGAACTATCGACTGTATTCAGTCGGAGCTAAGATGTGAATATATGTAGTTTAGATAAATATAAGTTCAAGCTTTTTTATCCCTTTCAGGGTAGACAGGACCTTGAAGACATAAAAACATCTTCTTGGTCATTTATATTGGGGTTTTGTTGTCATATGAAATATTGGTGACAGGTTGATAATCCATCGCCAATTCCATTCCATTGACCCCTTTACCCCTAGTCCCTTAGTGTTGCCTCCTACGATACGTCAGAAAGAACAACAGCTAGTTAGCATTCTTTTTAAGTCCCAGACTAGCACTCCCGTACGATAGTTTAGATGATCCTTTATAAAAGAAAGGTTTATTAATGCGTGTTATAACTATGTTATGCGAAGATTATTAGAAATTTTGTTACGATAAGAAGGACTCTTCATATCATTAAATATCTGGAACAAATAAAAGTAGCGAATAATAATTTTACTCGTATATAAGGAAGGCAGAAATTTTCTTTCTAGGCATACAAATTATGCTTCTTTGGCTCTAAAACTATGTCACTAAACCCTTATTGGCAATGTAATACAGTCAACTATGTTTTTATTACTTCTAAAACTTGAATCATTTAAACGACATTTGCTTCATTGAAATGAAATTAATTTAATTCAATATAAAGATCATAAATATAACTAAAATTACAATTAACTATTGTTAATTAACAAAAATAAATCTAATTAAACTAATTGGGATTTCGTAAAGAAAAATGAACATAGCAGAAATGCCATATTGTTTATTTCATAACCTTTAACCTAACAAAGGTAATTCTCGTTAGGATAAACCAAACGCGAAAAAGCGAATCGAAAACAGCTGAGTCCGCTTAAACCCTTGCTCATTTAAAGTGGGCTTCGCACATGCATTTTTGCATTTAACTTTTATCCTTTCAGTACATGCAATGTGGCATCATTCCAACTCAGACTCAATCAAATTTTGTTTCGAACGGCTAAGCTTTAAAAAGCACACGCCGGAATGCTTTTACGAGAAATTGCGAACGGATTTTCGTTTCGTATCGGATGTATGTGCAAGCGTTATTTACACGTACTTTGGAATACTTAAATTAACGATGTGTGTAAAGTATACTTATAAATAGCTTTACTCATAATTTGACTCATGGAGTCACTCACAGTCTGTGTCAGTTCTCTAGAACAAAGTCATGGTAATAAATGTACATGCAATAGAAAATTGAGAACTTATTTATGAAACTTTCTTGTTTACACAAAAATGTTAGTTGTTGTGAAACGCGGACTTTGAGTGACTCATATCTAACATGACTTCGGGATTTTCGGAGATGGCCACTCAAGACTCTGACTACCCCACTGTAATAAAAAAGGGAGAGTGTATAAAGAACGTAAATAGCTGTGTTTCTTTTCGGTTTGTTGTAAAAGGTAACTAAGGATATTAAGCTAATTTATCAGTAGGCAGAACCACTGCTCTATATTATAATGTTGTAATTTATAATAATGTTGTAAGCTAATTATCAACCAATAATCTAGTATTCTGAGTACACTTAGGAGCTCTTCAGTCTATCCCAAAACTAAAGGACTGCACTATATAGTTACTCGTATGTAGGAGAATTAAACCTTACACAGCTCAATTTGATTGGTAATCGTATCTTAGAAATCTGGACATTTGACAGTTTGTGATTGATGACCAAGAGAAGACATGCTAGCGCCATCTATGGGTACAATATCACGATGAGTGATTGATGGTCACGGTCATTTATGACTCCTAATTATGTGTCCTGTACAAAATCAAATGTATTTAGGGGTATGGGAAACCAAAAGCTATATTACTAAATTTCCTTTGTTTGTCCCTTTCAATTTTAAAAAAGGTTCTTGAACTGTTTGTCTGATCGGATTATACATGAAAATGTGCAAGTACAGTGTCTGAAAGTTCAGTGTTTCTCCAAAAATGGTTACTGTGATACATATGTTCATCATTTTCATCTTTAAACCCACATTCTATTCTATCAAACCGGAAAACATAAACAGTTTCAAATCCTTTCATCACTTTTTGTTGATAGGGCAAATATTAACGAAGTTTAGTAATATCGCTTATGGAGACGAAAACTACCGAAGAAAATAAAAATTAGGATTCATAAGTGACCGATCATAAGGCACTTATTGGAAGAAAAACTTTAAAACCGATGTTAAACTTCATAAACAACAGCAACTTGCACGATGTTTTAAACGCGTTAATACTATGGACACATGTTACCCGGTACAAGGTATTGTAAAATACTCGAACTAAAGTAAGTCGAAGTCTTAGTAGAAAAACCTTATGTAACCTACCCTGTTTATTATCCATCTATAACTCCTGTGTATCTGTTTATCACTCCAGTCAGTCCATCTTCCATCCACATAATCACGAAGTCAGAAGTAACACATTTTCCTCAAAGAGATACTTCAATGCTTCTGTTGCATTGAGTGAAAGGCAGCGATACATCACATCAGTGCCACGATTTTCCTCGACTACATTACTATTCATATATCAAATTGATTTATAGTCGAGTGAAGTGCAAAAAGGTTTTATAGGGCGAAGGAAATAGGCCATAGTTCATTCTCCCCGTCTTGGACTTATTGATTAACTATAATATTGACGACCTTCGTGGCGTGATTGGTTAAGCACCTGAAAGCTAATCGTGAGGTCTCAGGTTCGATTCCCGGTGAAGACAGACTTACGAAATACGCTTTTCTTCTCCTTTCCAGTTTGGTTGTTGATTATATATGTATTTATCTAAATATAATATGTATATATTTCTTTAATATACGTTGACTAGTAACGTTATTATAATAGTCTTTTAAATATACATTGAAATGAAAATTTAATATGTATTGAATTACAAAATTGACAATTTGTTAATCAATTTACGTTATTTTTGTCGATATGAAATAGTTATTCAAAGCCGACGTTTGTAACGTGTTATGTGAATTCGTGTTCACAAATAATGGAAAACTATTTAATGTAACGGATTGTGCAGTTGGATTATATCGAATATACATATCGATGCATTTACTACATACATAAATACATACACATCGCGCCCGTTTCTCTGTAGATCGGTAGCCAGATATTATAGATCCCCATCTGTCCCGATCCTGACAAACCACTTTCGCTTCATTGATACTCATACACCTTTTTATACACAATATACAATATGTAGGTGAAGTGGAAGGGCAGTTACGTCGGGGCCAGCCCAATAAGACAGATAGACTGCATATTGAAAAGGTGTGAAGTTAGAAGTACCTATACCCGCCGAATGTGTATGCATTTATTAGTTGGTCGTAATATATTATAATTTCGTCTTTTAATTTTTTTTACTTACTTATCATACTCATGTTACTCATTCAGTTTAATGAATTTCTGTACATTTTCGTAATAAAAACACATTTACAAAATGCGTCGAATTATACGGTGAGGGAAAACATCGTGAGGAAACCTACCTGTTCGTCGAACAGGTTAATAGTTAGTACTTGTAAATGGCGACATGGCTGACCACCTGTCACAACACAGTATGCAACTAAAATGAGTTTTTTATCTAACTTAAAATTATTTTCATCCAACATTTTTCCTTTAGAAAGGTTTTTACATGAGATCGTTAGGTCAAAAGAGATCACGTGAAGTCTCAGGTGTTGAAGGGAATTGGGCGTTTACGAAACGATTCAAAGGAAAGGGCTTTCTATAGTGATTGCGATGACATTCATACAATAAAAATCTGGATAAGGGGCAGATTGGAATATGTATATTTATTATTTAAATTTAATATTTGGTTAAATTTAAATACATAGTACAATTCAACGTAGCTCAGTTGTTTGGGACTTGACTCTGTATCAGTTGATACATTGTTCAAATCCCGCTTGAGCATGTACCAATGGAAATGAAGTTTAATGAATATCTATGTACATTTTCGTAATAAAAATACATTTACGTAATGCGTCGAATATTACGGCTTACCACTTGTCACATTGAGTACTGACTATCTGGTCAACACGTGGGTTCGAGGTGGCCATAGAATTACTACCTTCGTAAAAGCGGAGATGGACATCTAAAACTCTGACTACCTCGCAAGGGTTAATGTTCGTGAACGCGTTTGTCTTTTTGTTTTAAATACATACATAACACGCCCGTTTCCTTGTAGAAGGGTTGGCAGAAATCACAAATCTGTTGCGATCTTAACAAATCAATTGCGCTTTATTGACACTCATACACCTCCTCAAACACACTCGGCAGTTATAAGTTCGTATGACTTCACCCGTATGACGTTTGAATTATTGTTTACGAACTGATCTGTTATATCTTCTCACGCGTTACGATAAAAATTTGTAAAGAAGTGATTATTGATTGTATGAGATTGTATAAGAAGATTAATTTAGGTTATCTGAGTATGACTGGATTATTTTCTTCTAAAATGATTGCGAATGAGTTATGAAAGTTTGAGTTTAGGATTAAAATACTTTAGTGACTTAAACTAGCCTTGTATTATATGTAACTTGGACAAACAACAATACATACATATAGATCACGACTCCTCGTCCCTTTGAGGATAGGCAGAGACTATCGATCACCATCTGGAAAGATCCTGACAAATCTTCCTTACTACTGTCATACCCATTAACCTTCTCATACATGCTCTTTTATTCTTCACGCTGCGTAAACCCGCCTTCAGAAGAATAGTTCAACTTTGATCTTTATACAACAAAAACAAGGACCAAAATAATACACTAATGACATTAACTGGTATAGTGCTTTCACATTACATTATGGGTTAGCAAGCCTTTGCCTAAAATCTTCTAAAAGCTGGCTCTATAGGAAAAGTGTACTAGATAACTTCCAACTAAAATAGCGAAGTAAAAAGGGTATAACCACAGCCTTGCAATAATGCCGAAACTTAGTTGCAAACTAAACTAATTATATAGGGGAGTAACAAAGTATCTCAAGTACCTTTAACTATTGATATTATGTAGTGATCTGGGCGTGGCTTAGGTGGAGGTACTAAGGATACGGAAGTTGAAGGTATCGGGTTCAATTCCTGACTGAAAACGATGTATGTTTTGGTAATTAGCTCAACACAGGTTTTATTAGAAAACGGGACTTATCGCGTATATTTAAAAACAAAGTATTGCCTTAGTTATGTTACGTTTTGGCAATGTTGCAATGGATATGGTGACTTGCGTGACTGTGACTCGTGACACGGGCCAACTGAAGTTAAATGAATATAAATAATGAAAAATCTTCTTTGAGTCTCTTAAAAATAATAAACACAACTTTTCAAAATGGTCGTTTTCAAAGGGTTTTGATATGCCATTTTAAGAAATAGGACACACTTATCTCAGCTCCTTCTAAATGTGTATAAAAGACATCTTACAAGTACTAAGGCTTTAACTAAAGGACTAAAACTCTCTAACACATCCTAAGTTTTCATAACTTTCAAATTGTACCATTTTCTACCGGTACCAACAAGACATCTTTAATGAATATTTTAGAGTGTTTCCCATCAATCAAACTGAGTAGGTATACCGAATATTTGAAAGGTCAAAACGGGTAACTATATTGAATATTTTAAAGGGATTTCTAACCACGAAATTGATTCATTTCCTATATAAACTCTATGAATGAACCAACCAAGCAATTTCCGGAAATTCAGATAAATTGTATTATAACCACCAAATCGGTTTGTTTAAATACCAATTTGTGTAACATTATAATTTTCAGAGAATTTCAATGTGGTTGAATTGTTATCCTAGCTTACGATTAATGTTTGTTAATGTTTTGTTCAATAAATAATGACTTTCTGTGCTGATATAATTTATAATATAGTTACTAAGGAACAATTGGAAACCTATTTACAAAATAAATCTATAATAATTACGAAAATATTAAGAATTGAATTTTGATTGTACGTGAGTAAACCTATGTACCTATGTGTATATATCTCTGGCTAGGGCGTAATCAGTTTTTGTAAACAAGTACTTAATAATTAACCATCTCTTCTGTTGAACATTAGCTGTCACGTGAAACATGGGCTACAAATGACACCAAGACTTTATTTAAGATGGATAAGAAGTATGACTCAAACTTATGTATACGCCAAAATATTATAGATTAAATGTATATTATAGATTAAGTGTCAATGTGCACGTAAATTTTTTTATCCTCTTAAGGGTGGACAAAACCTTGATGATCATCTCCCATTAGTATCAAGATCATGATCAAAACGTTCCAATACTTTCAAATAATATCGAAGTGGGCACTCGGAATAAATTGGCCGTCCGAAGCATGTGTGGAAGAAAGCACGTGATGTACTACAGGAAATTGCCAGGAAATGCCAGCGGAGGTTCTAAATGGTTCCAGACGTGAGAAGAGAGTGCATAGTGTGTTGCCTAACCATACAAATTGCATCTAGTATTGCAAGTTATTCTTAATGCTAGTCCCGTTGCTTGGGACGTAAAAGAGCGATACTTAGAGGCTTAAAAACATTTATTTATTTAATTCAGAAATGTACGTCACCCTAACAGGTAACCTTTCGATGATGTAGTAATTACATGGTATAAATAACATAGTATTAAAATAATAATAAACATGTCGTAGTATCACATTTCGTAGTCGCCTAAGGGACTAGAGGTGTATGTTATCAATTGGGCGATGGGCTAGCAACTTGCTACCATTATCCCATATTACAGTAAAACCACAATATTCATGCTAAAAGTGAGCTTGGTGATTTTCATGTCTCCGAGGTTTTATCCACCTGAAAGGGATTAATGGTCGTAAATGTAATAATAATAATTTGCAAGGAGTTATTTGTGTCTGGTATTTATAATATAAGATAAGATGTTTAATGTTATGTAATTTGTCTTTTGCTGCAACAATAACAGGCAAGTTTTATCCCCTAGTTTGTAAGTTTTATTTGTAAACGTTTTGTATTGTGTATGTTTTGTAGCTGTAAATAAACGCTTTTATTATTATTATAAAACTTATCTCATTATTTTTGTAGTGTTGTTTTCCATATCCTAATCTCTTAGTCTCCTACAATACACTAAAATAAATTATCCATATGAATTCCATTGAAATCTCCGATATTAAAATTTCTATTACAAAGTAATAAACCATTAAATAAAGGTTTAATGCTCCGCTGAAAACTCTAGAGGGCGCTAGCTGCAGTTCATTAAGGCGACACGTCTCTCATTTTATGGCCTGCTTCCGTACGATTGAAAAGTAATCGACCGCATCGTGAATTTAATTCAATTGGAGGTTATTTAAATTTGCAGGAAGTAATGTAACTTTCAAGTTATTTGAGTACTGATTTCCTGAAAAAACGGGTTCGTTGTGGGCCCTGGACTCACATTGATTAAGATAATCTTCAAATTTGATCAACAATATTGGTTTCGTTTTACATACATACACGCCTGATTTCCTGTAGAGTCGGAGGCAGAGATCACGGATCCCCATTTGACCCGATCCTGACAGACCACTTTCGCATCATTGACACTCATACATCTTCTCATATACACTGCGGTTATAGGTACTCCTAACGTCACCATTTTGGAACATAGCTTTAATAACATATCTCAGCATATCTCAGCATGCATACCTAATCAACATAAGTTCACATTTGCCTACCTAATAGGTGATTAAAGACACCTATATATACACGTATACACAATTTTATTATTTCAACTTCTAGCAACTCTAGTCGTCTATGGTTCGTCAACAAAGTCAGCAGCTCAGTGAAAGTTGAAAATACAAATAATTATTTTCAGCTGAATATTTAGTCTATTTTGATGCCAAACTGGCTAAATATGTTTGCTTTCGGATTATATTTGGATCCTCAACTGGAACGAATCGAAGAACAATCAAGAGAAAAATTGCAGCTTCGACTTCGTTTTTCTTCGGTTGTAGCGGCTGGCGGCGTTGGTGTAACCATGGCGACTGAATAACAAGAAGTGCAAACGCCATGGCATCAGTGATTGTACTTCAGCCGACATAACCTTAGCGGTGAATGGCTTAATAAAAAAATTAAAAACTTCTAGCAACTGTAAGGCAGGGTAATTTCGATTTTTTCTGATGTATCGTAAGGTAAGCCAACATAACCTTATTTTAAACAACCATATGGTAGCAACTTAAGGCAGAAAGGTGCCTCAAAGCCAAAACCCACTTACAGCCTTTGAGGGCCTAATAAACCGTTTGACAATACGTCCCTTTTGATCTGTGTTTGCTAATGAGATGTGGAGTCTATTCTTTTGTAAGTGAACATCACTTGTAAGGTGATTTCGGTTCCTTTGAATGCTCGGTAGGTGGCGTTCATCTTTTATTTATGTGATGTATAAGTACATACATACATATAGGTATTTTTACGCTCTTTAATCCCTTTCGGGTGGAAAGAAATTCGGTGATATATCAATATCGCCTAGGTCACTTTTTAGCACTTTAATGCTTTGTTATTAAATAATCATGTTGTAAAACCAAGTTAAAAAAATGAGTAGTGAATTATAAGGTAGGTACTAGATGAATTTCCTTCTGATATATCGTCGAAAGCTGCTACGAACCTTTAAGTTAATGTTATTATTAGGTGAATGCACATTTCTAGTCTGATTGCTGACTATTTAGAATGAACGACGGCAGTGCTATAACATACAGAATTTATATGACTTATACCAGTGTGGAACAAAATGTATTTAATCCTTTTAAATCTTTTATACCAAAATCCAAAATTTATCCATTTATACAATTGCAATAGCAGTATTTTTCCGTTTACAGTCAACCTTAAGATACACATACATTTTACAAGATATCCGAAAACCTAGTTGGTCAAGTATTAACATTGTTTTCAAACATTCACAGAGGGCGCTGCAAACGAAATCCACATCCAGTGTCCACATGAGTAATTTAGAGGCTTACGTTTGCATTTCGGAAAGAGTGCACCGCATTTAATATTCTCACGCATCCGTGGAGATACACGGAATAGGGAATGAGATGATCTGCAGTTAGGCTGGTCTTTGCGGCTTTGTGGTTGCTTTTTTCTTTTGAGTAGTCTGTGGAGTATACAATAGAAGGTGTATTTATTATGACGTGTTTAGAGGTTTATACATTGTTAGTGTAACTGAAGTATTAGAGTAAATAAATTGATTAAGATAGATTTGGAAATTATTCTGATAGTAACTGAAATTGACTACTAAATAATATAATAAATATAAATATAAATCCGAGCCCCTGGGTCGCCAATGAGATAATAGATCGGCACCTAAACCCATTAAACTTCTCATACATGCTCTTCTGTTTTTCAAGAATTTACACCCGCCTTGAGAAGAATGAAACAGATAATAATAAGCCTTATGAAAGCATACCCTGTTATAAAAAATATGACAAGACCTAACATTTGTTTAGTTTGCATATTGTGCTTTTATCCAACTGCGGAAGTCAAATTTTGTTAGAAAATCTTTTAGATTAGGTCGAAACCAGCATAAAAGTGTACAAAAACAATAAAAATATTCCTATAAGATATATGTATTCGTTGGATTTAAACACAATAAAATCAACGTCAAAAATTTAACAAATTTTCCTATTCCTTGAATATTATTTATTAATCAGTAAAATTATTTCGTTAATTGAACAAAAGTTGAAGCTACAAATTACAAAGCTACCTATCTTAAAATATAATCAATTCATAACATTAATTAACAATTAAAATTCCAAACAATCTTTACAAGGGTATAGAGTGGATTCAATCGAACAAAATCGCCAATACAAAGTTTTAACGATGCTTTCATCGGCCATTGCCATAGAAAGAGCATTTTAACAAGAGTTAAAACTCCGAAAAGCTATTTAAAGAGGTTTACTCGTGCTATCCGGGATATATTTAGAATGATAATAAGCTTCAATATATATGTACATAAAATACGGCATATTGAAAAGGCTGACGTTTGGAGTACCTATAACCGCCGTGTGTGTATGAGAAGGTGTATGAGTGTCAATGAAGCGAAAGTGGTCTGTCAGGATCGCAACAATTGGGGTTCCGTGATCTCTGTCTACCCCTAACAGGGAATGAGGCGTGTGCCTAAGTTTTCTCTTTGAGATGGACTAATGTGATTTAAAATTAGCGTGTACCGCAAAGTCACTGATTCTGAGATAGTTTGGTCGCTTCCCGGGCCTTTTAAACGCTAAATGAATTTATCTAGAACATAGTTGGAAATCTTAGTACTAAAGGATAAGTAGTTGGTTCATTTATATCTTTGTGAGCTTCTGAAAATAATTTACTGTATAATAATCTGGACCTGCAACATTCATAATTAAAATATGATAATATAACAACAATTTCATTGAAAGTCCAGACCAATATTCGTTACAAAATATTTATTATTTTACGCAATAAACTTTGATCTGTCGCGTAATGCATCAAATATCAAACGCCATAATGTTTCCATCATTGTTTCGTCATAAGTCAAACGTGACTAAAATTTTTAATACTATAAGGTGTACCAGCTATAATTCATATGCACAGTGTTGTAAACTGGCCCACAGAACAGAACTAAATAATTGAGAGTAATTTCAAGTTCTTATGAGACAATGTACTGGCAATGTACCAACTAGCTGATCCTCAAACTATATGCTTAATGATCGTAAAGAGGTTTATAGTCGACTTCCAACTTGTGTATAAGTCTATATAATGTTTATTAGTAAAGTCTTTCCACTATTCTATAATAAACTCATATCTCTGCTATAACATACATATATACTCTAATATGGATTATTTGCATAATAAATAGGTTGCCATAGAATTACTATCTTCGCAATAGCTGAGATAGACACCTGAACCTCTGATACTCCGCAAGGGTTAATGGTCGTGCACGCGTCTGTCTTTTATTTATGGATTCTTTGTTTTTACTGTCGAGCTTAATTATATATGGTTTAACAAAAGGTTAGTTCGTAAATCTATATTTTCTTAACTATATTTTTTTATCTTCTGATTATTAGGAACAAACAGTGCTAACTATCCAGTAGAATGAAAACGTGAGAAGAATCTTAGACAGACATAAAAAAAGCATCTCACAACTTCGGACTCATTGTTTGTTTTTCTCGCTCCAAATGTTTACTGGAACTCTCGAAAAACACGGGTTTGAAATTTCTTAGGTCGCCTGAAACTGTTATATTTTCGTCACAAACACACGCATGACATGATCTCTTGAAAATTGTACATCATTGTTTTATTAATACGCATTCTTTTGCTGTTTCAAATCATAAGGAAGATATTGAACAGCTATGTAACAAAAGCAGTTATTTATGCGGATTTCTTGGTATTGTTTTTGATTATATTATTTGACGTTCATGTTAAGCTGTCATAAATATCGTTGTGAAATTAACGTGGTTCATAGAATATATTATGTTATGAAACTTGTATATCAAATTTAACTTTCTAGGAGGTAACGTTGTTTACATTACTGAAATTAACTTTAAATTACACCTATTTTAATGAAAAGAAACGGTTTTGTTGACTCTAATGATTTGTTAATTATAAAATCATACATAAATACACTTGATTACTTGTAGAGGGATAGGCGGAGATCACGGATTACCATTTATCCACCACTTTCGCTTCATTGACACTCATACATCTTCTCATACACATTCGGCCGTTATACACATAACAAACATATAACCAACATAACACAAACTTATTAAAACAACATACAGTAAATTCACAGCCTATATTCCCTGAAATTAGTCCCTAAACTTTTTTCGATAAGGCATAACTTGCTGAAACAAGGGCTTGTTATCAAATTCAGATACGATCCAATTGAAGTTGGGTCGTTTAGATGTTTTGCACCTCGTTCACAGTTAGGGGAAACTTGGCCAATATCTTCTTCCATCTATTGTGGGGCCCTTAAGCGAGTGCTTGAGGTAATCTCTTTAAATAACAAAAGTGCTTTGCTACTTCACTTCCTTTACTTGTTGTTGTGGAAAAAGTTAATTAGGAACTTAGTAGAAGATAGTTAGTAGGTGGTTTCGGATTTGGGCAGATCGCATATGTGTTATTTTATAATGTAAAGTCTTTTTTATCAATTTTAAGGTGCATCGAACCTTGGAGACATAATGTCTTCTTTATCAATTTTAGTATTAATATAAGTGACGCGGAGTTTCAAGGAGAAAACCTAGGAGATAATCTTGTTTGTCAATTTTAGTATCAATATGTGGGAATTAATTGATTCCATTGATCCCTAATCTATTTGGTTGCACGAGTTGGCAAACAGCTGCTATTTTGCATTCTTTTACGTCTAAGCCTATTACAGGACATTCGATTAAAAAAGGAGCTAGTAGAATACATAGTATTATATATATCCACATTACAAAGGTCATATTTAAATACTCTTGTACATTGCGACATGTGACACTACGTATTACATTAGGTGCTAACTATCTGGAGAAAATGTTATAAATTTTGACCAAAATAGATACTCAAACACCTAGCAACCTCCACAGAGGGAAATGGTCGCGAAGTGAGCTTTTCTTATACGCAAAACGTTTCATAGTTTCAATATTTTATATCCGTTTTATGAGTATTGAATCAAATAAGTTATTCCGTAAGTTCTTGAACTGTATTTCTGCCTAGATTTAAAAGCTGCGGATAGAGTATGAAAATAAAATCTCATACAAAGCTGGAGAATACAAGGATAAATTTGTATTTTATATTTGAACAAACAGGGTTTTCGAAATAGATTTTGTCTCGTATATTGTTCCCGTGAACCAGTATGCATTCAAATAGAACTATTGAGATATTGAACAAGTGTACTCTTGGGTACTAAGAAAATATAAGTTGTCTGTAAGAAATACATATAAAAACATGAATTTCAGTTAAGAGTGACATTGAATGATAGAATTAAAATTTGTGTGACAAGGGAAGGTTGTTATAGAGTTATAGAATTGAAATTTGTGTGATAAGGGAAGAAGGTTTGAAAGAAGATGTAGTGATCAACATTGAAAAGGGCATGCTTTGATGGTTGGGACATGTTATGCGGATGAATGATAATAGATTGACAAAAGGAATTAATGTGAGGGAAGTGGAAGGGTGGTTACCTAGGGGCCGACCCAATAAGACATAAGACAGTCAGATAAATCTTATATTGAAAAATGGTGACGATAGAAGTACCTATAACCGCCCAGGGTGTATGAGTGTCAATGAAGCGAATATAATCTGTCAGGATCGGGATAAATGGGGATCCGTGATATTTGCCTACACCTCTACATGGAATCAGGCGCGATGTGTATGCACGTATGTATGAATTTCAGTTTGTTAATTGTGTGAATTAAATTATATCTGAACTATTTGAAGAATTATTCTTCGTTTGTTTTATTAACTTCTTTATTATTAGTAAATACACTATTGTGTCATAACTAAACGACCTTTGTAGTAACAATAATAAAAAGTGAGGTGGTTAAATCCTAAGGATTATTATTTATTACCTATCGTATTGTTATTGTTGAAGGGCCTATAGCGCTTTTGTTACGATGAACTATTAAAACTATTCTTCTTTATTGTATTTTATTTCTATGTACGTATATTTCGATCCAGGTTATAACTGTATTCATTACATACCGATACATTATATCCTCACTAATAAACCTATCATATATTTTTATTATATATTTCTTAATAAGATATATAACAGTCAGATAGACGCTATATTGAAAAAAGGTGAGTTAGAAGTACCTGTAACCGCCGAGAGTGTATGAGAGGATGTATGAATGTCAATGAAGCAAAATTGGTCTGTCAAGATCGGGACAAATGGGGATCCGTGATCTCTGCCTACCCCTCTACAGGGAATCAGCCTGTGTATGTATGTATATATTTTAGTTCTATTTCCGTATATTTCAATCCAATTTATTACTGTTTACAATTTATTATTTATTACATACCTATACATTGTATCCTCACTAATAAACCTATCGTTTTTTATTACGTCCCGACAAGAAGAAACGTCACCTACTATTCCAAGTTAAAAACAAGCAATGCCACATTATTCATGGTAAGTATTGTACTTGTAATTTACGACAACTGCCCGAGGCATCACAGATATCGTCCTCCTCAAGCATGTTGTAAAAAGTGCTACAAATTTCATGAAATTGCTTCATAAATGTCACAAGGGTAAATCATCTTGCTTCCGCGCTTTTGAATTTCATGCTTTTAGGGCGATGTTTAAAAACATTATGGTTGTGTAAATTTTCCTGGAATTAATTGTTTAAACCACAATAAAGGATATACTTGTTAGATTTTTATTGAATTACCTGCCATTGTTAAACATTTTTATTAATATATATACGGCATATAAGGTTAACTGTTTGTCTATATATTAAAATAATCTACAATTTATTTTAAAATAAGTTGCTTTGACTTTGAGTCGCAGTTCCAGAAAATTAAATATAACATAAGAATTTTTTATGACAGTAAACATGTGAATGATAATTTTTTGTGTGTATTATTTGCAGTCTTTTAAAATGATTTGACCATTTACGGATATAGTAGAGTAGACAACTATAGGCACATCAAACTAATTTATATTTGTGCAGTGTAAAATAATATCAAGTTAAATCTATCTGTCTGCAGTTCGAAGTTATACCCATTCATATTGTTATAATTTAAGCGAACAAACTTTCTTTCTCAAATAAAACGAAATGGGACTTTTGCAAAAACTGAATTCATATTGACCTGATAAATATTATTCCAACTTTGCGCAATAACTTTGAGATGTATAAAAAGTTTGATACTTGCGAGTTGGAAAAAGTAAAACGCTCAATCACTAGCGCTCCATTCTCGCCGTTTCGATATTTCGCACATCGACACAGTTGCCTCCGCCGTTATCTTCGATGAGGAAAGTTGCCAGACTTAAACTTGGCATGGATTGATGTTTGGTTATTGATTAAAACGTACTATTGTTCGGAAGAAAGAAGCTTCAACATATAGTGCTTTCAAAGCCTTTAAACGCTGTCCTCTCATGAGGGTTTTTACTTTTAGTGGTTCGTGGTGACTCCTCCCATTTACTGTCTGAGTATCTCTGATAAATAGTGACGTTAGCGGTACCTATAACCACCGAGTGTGTATGAGAAGATGTATGAGTGACTATGAAGCGAAGGTGGTTTTTCAGGATCGAGGCAAATGGGGATCCGTGATCTCTCCCTACCCCTCTACAGGGAATCAGGCGTGATATGTATGTATGTATCTTTTAACGTGCTTCTGCGGTATAGGGAAGAGTAGTCGTTGGATGTCATACCATACATAAAAAGCTGTGAGACAAAGTAACCTACCTGTTAGACTAAGTAAATATTATTGTATGTAATGATAAATTATTTCTGACGTCAATGGTTCCAAGACGACAGATAACCTTGACACTGTGTATTTCTACATTAGTAACTTAGGAAAACAGTCGTCTATGGTGCATCAACAAAGTCAGCAGCTCAGTGAAAGTTGGAAATACAAATAATTATTTTCGGCTGAATATTTAGTCAGTTGTGATGCCAAATTGGCTAAATATGTTTGCTTTGGGATTACATTTGGATCCTCAACTGGAACGAACCGAAGAACAAGGAAGAGAAGAATTGGAGCTTCGATTTCGTTTTTCTTCGGTTGTAGCGGCTTGCGGCGTTGCTGTAACCATGGCGATGGAATAACAAGAAGTTCAAACGCCGTGGCATCAGTGTTTGTACTTCAGCCGACATAACCTTAGTGGTGAATGGCTTAATAAAGAATTAAAAAAAAAAACTTAGGAAAACCTTATCAATAATGTTTACAATTAAACTGATTATACATGTGTTTATTAATGCTGTTTTATAATAAGTGATCACGTAGCAAGTGTAAAAGTTTTGTTAAAAGTTATCTCTACTGTTTTCTGAAACATTAATTCAGCACATACAAATGTACATACTCTACAATGCAAGAGAGAGAAATAGCACAGAGAATAGTTAACGTACATGCTACATTAATTATTATCTCAGTGTTTGTATGCACAACTTTGTGGTTAAACTTCAGTCATAACTACAATACAGTACCTATCTCTGTGAGTCCAGGAAATCTAGATTTGAAGACAGAAACTAGCTTCAGCTTGTTACGCGTTTTAAACGAAATCAGTTTCCATTTCTCATTTCTTCGAATAAAATAATTCCGTTCACTTCCTCACTGTATTTCCTAGACCGTATTTCTATTTCAAATTTTGCACCAAGCGGTTCCTTTTGCCGGCTTCTGGCGAAGAAATCTGAAAGAAATCGCTCTCCTGAGATACCTTTTTAATGGCTATTTGGTATTAGCTGCTTTTAATTACGCCGCTCCGTAGAGATGACTCGTTTCTTCGTGATTTCATCTTTTCGTTTCGACGCTTCTTGTAAGTTACGTTTCATGTTTGACCAAATGTTTGTTTCGCATAAATCTTAGGGTTCCTATAAACATGTCAAATAAAAAAAAATTACCTGTATTTGTATCACTAACATTGTTCTAATACATGTTAATAACGATTCTAACAAAACAAGTAAAAGGAAGATAATATCCTTCTTATAGAAAATTATTCGTGGTTGTTATTTTGAAACTTACCAACCTAATTCAAAATTATCACTAAGTCTTTAAAATTAGTCGTAGCACCAACTGCTAAATATAGCCCAAACACAACCCCAACCGTTGTTATGAAATCCGGAGCAAAAGTAAAAGGTTAACCATACTACAAGTCTCGTTCAAAATTCTCTAAGGGGTGCTACGATTATTCACATGTGGCACTTAAAGCCTGAATACAGAGAGGGTAATGAGTGACTTTGTATTGTGAGGCTCCGAGGGTCATCTTATCGGATGGAATGTATGGGTTTTCATATATTTGTAGCTCAGAACTGACCCATATTGCATTTTTATAGCTTATAATCTGTATTATACCAACAGTCAGGGTTTTATTACTATGATAAAGAACTGTTGTTTGCTTAATATGTTTTAGTAGGTAATACTACTACTAACTAACTACTATCAACGTACTTTTTAGTCGTTTAATCAATTGTTGCAATTTTTTCATATATATTACTCAGCTATCTACATTATAGGGAGATTCAACAGACAATATTAACCATTGAATTTTATATCGTAAAAATATATAAATATACAAAAACAAACGCTTTTACCTCTATTAATCCTTGAGGGGTTCCAGTTCCAGTGTCAATCTTCACAACGTGACAGGTGTTAAGCTGTGTCGCTATTTGCAAGCACTGACTATTACCTGTTGGGGAAACAGGTAGGTCTCCTCACGATATCCTTCACCATATTATTCGGTGCATTTCACAGATTGGATCTTTATCGATTTTTATGTGTTAAATGTCACAAAGACAAACAACAATTATAATGGAGATTACGTATCTAGATTGTAACAATTTTCTGTACCTATGTTAACATACTAAAAAACCAACAATCCAACTATTGAGCTGTAATATGATTAAAATAAATTATAAATAATAACAAAATGAGATACTGCAAACTCCTTTTAAATTTCTCAAAATATTCCACCTTTAACCCGACAAAACGTGACCAATAGGGTTGCTCATCTCCTTGACAGATTTAGTGGCTTGTGTACAAGTATTTATGCACGACCGCGAACTTAAATCAAAGAGGATATTTGTTTTCAATTTGAACCCTTAATAAATTAATTATTCCATTGATTACTTACTTTTAACGAAATGCACGGCTTAACTCCAACCTCAAACCGATTTCACTTGAATTTGCTCAAAATGATATTCGCGAACAGAATAAACCGCTGAATTAAATTTATAACTGTTTACCAAACGCTACATCTGGTTCCCTCAGAACGGTACCATAAATCAACATTTATTTTATACAACTTTAGTTAACCATTACATGAATACGTAGAATACTACGGTAAAGGAAAAACATTGTGAGGCAATCTACCGGTTTCCTGAACAGGTCCATTTACAAGCATTGCTTGTAAATGGCGACATGGCTTACCACTGTCATATTGAGTACTGGCTATCTGGTCAACACGTGAGTTCAAGGTGGCCATAGAATTTCGACTTCCCGAATTGCGGAGTTGGAAACCTGAACCTCTGATTACTCCACAAGCTGCGATAGCTCAAGTCCCTAACTACTTCAAATAAGCAAATTTTCATGAAGCGCATGTTATAATTTCAGTTCCCGTTTATAAGTTGGTTACCTACGTGAACTCTCGGGTTCGATTCTCGATGGAGGCAGAGTTAAAAACTACGCTTTTCTTCTGCTTTCCAGTCTGATTGTTTATTATATATAATACATATGTATTTATTTATTTATTATAAGTATATATTTCTTAAATATACCTTGACTAGTACTCTTAGCACAAGTTTTAAATGAACTTACCAAGAGGCTAGTTCAATTTGTGTAACAGTCTCGTAAATTATTATTATAAGTTCGAGCTTCAAAATTAATAACTTATTGTAAATAACTGTCAAGTCAATGAAATGTAAATCATTTGTGATTCTTACCTACAACATAGATAAAATTGCAAATCGTTTTATTCTTAACCATGAATTTGCAGCGTGAGAAATAGGAGAGCTTGCAGGGTTAACAGATATCAGTGATCCGGGATATTTGTCAGAATCATTCAAGGTGGACAATAAGGCTTGCTTCTCCCGGTGAGGAATAGAGGTGTGAATGTAATTTATATGAATGTGATATTAAGAGGTTTGTATTTCCATGTAGACACCAACTTTTGTCATCGTGTCATAAAGAAAAGCTACAGTTTTCACCTCATCGTTGTAATGATGTACTTTCCTTTTATAAATATTCCGTGGAATACAATTATACTTTTTACAAGTATTTGGTTAGGACACACGAGTAGGTTTTTCGAGAGTGGGTCAAATTTGTTCCATTTTAATGTTTTATGTTGTCAAAGTAAACCTTATGTTATTCCAATAGGAAACATAATTATGAACATTGAATAAGCCTATTTAACTGGCTCTAAATAAGACTAATCTAGTTATATGAGAGGGTGCTCTTACTATACTATAAATATGTATATTTGGTTGTTATAATAAAAAATAAATAACTTCTTATTAATAAAAAAACTATGCTAAACATAGTAAAAAAATAAAAGAGAGTACATGTTAGGGATTAAATTTGCCTATAGATGGGTAGGTATCTATTACTGATCCTTAATTTTCCCGATCCAGACCAACCATTTTCACTTCATAGCCATTACACCTCCTCATACAATCAGTGGTAATTCGTACCACTAACTTCTTCGTGATGTATCCATTCAAAGTAAAAGCGAAAAAACTTATAATTTAATAAAAAAACGAATCATTTAATGTAATCTTCTCGAAACATGTCTAGAACAAGTTGCAGCCGCAATAAGTGAAGTGAACTTTCAACAAATCGCTACAATGTTGCACCAAGTGTTACAGAATTCAATGTAACTCCGCAAATACTTGTTGTAAACATTTTCAATTCAATCAAAACAAAAAAACTGGAGCTTTCGATTTGCAGGAAGGGATTGTGCTTAGTGAGAAAAGGTTTTTACGTTGTTAATGTGTATAGTGTGCATTTAAAAGCCCGTGTCTGAAATTACACGTAATTAACGACGTGTTTTCATAGCAAAAGACAAACGCATTCACGACCATTAACCCTTGCGGGGTAGTCAGAGGTCCAGGTGTCAGTCTCCGTAATTGCGAAGGTAGTAAATTCTATGGCCATCTCGAACGTGTTGACCAGATAGTCAGTACTCAATGTGAGAGGTGGTAAGCCTCGAAAATGTACATAGAAATTCATTAAACTTAATTTCCATTAGTACATGCTCGATTGAGATTTGAACCCTGTACCCACTCATACAGAGTCAAGCCCCAAACAACTGAGCTACGTCTTGTTTTCATAGCGATTTGTAAGATATGACAAAGGGAGTGAAGAGAACGCAATCAGTTGACAGCAGTTCGAAAAAATATTATCAAATCTTCAAACAACAGGAAGAAAACATACAAATATACGACAGAGTAGACACACTCCCTTTTTATTTTGGCAGGGTTTTCAGAGGCGTGAGTGCCCATCTCCGAGATTTCGGAAGCATCGACAGCCCAAACCACCCGAAAACTCAAATATTAAATACTATTTTTAGTAAATCAGTTTATGTAGACAACTTACTACATATTGTTTGTGTCCATAACAACTATATTTTTTAGAGCCTACATGCATGCGTTACAACCAAATAATTACAACCTAATGGTAAATTTACTTATGCTTTTCATCATCTATCATATTATAAACCAATCACTATCAAGGTGATCACAGGCTTGATTGACTACAATAGCTTCACAATAGCCTTTATTCAAACCCCGTCAGAGCGTTAGCCTTAAGCGTGATATAGAGTAAGCTTATTAGAACTAAGTCTATAGGATAACTATACAAATACATCACACCTATTTCCCTGCAGAAGGATAACAAAGATCATGGATCCTAATTTCTCTTCATCTTGACATACCACTTTTTGATATATCCGACATACCCGGCTGTAATAGGTATTTCATTTTTTTCCCTTAATAATCAAACATACGTTTCACGACTTCTGTATGCACATTCCCTATTTTATTGAGCCGGGGCGATCAGAGGCTTGAGTGTTCATCTCCGAAATCTCGAAGGTGAGTAAGGTATGGACTTCTCTGCGTTTCACTAGATAAATAGCGCCTAACGTGATAGGCAGTGTACCGTATCGCCTTATACAGACACTAGTTATTATCTATACCAAGGGATAAGTAGAGATATTCTTACTAAGGGAAACAGGATTTAAGTTAAGTTCAGTAAGTCAATTGAAGAGATAGATTTGTGAACCTCAGACCTAGCTTAATAGTCGTGTAATTATTGTTTTGTTTTGTAAATTCCACATGGCAGTAGAGCAAAAGGTTGTCATGTGTATGTGTCAATATGTGTATTTTATTCCACAGAGCAAGGATCAGAATCCTTTCTGCCACGAGCGGTAGAGTGCATTGGGTGAATTCAATAAATTCCCACTGCGGTGAAGACGCGACACGACACTCAATCGACTTTTTGAAGCTGGCAACTTGTAACTTGCACCTGGCAATACCTTTCTATTTAATTTGAGGTGGCATTGAGAGGTTTCCAGGGTTGGTCTGGTAAGGTTTTTATTGTACAATATTTACGGTGGAATATAAACTGATCTTGTTTATTTTAGCGTGTACAAGGTTTAGGAGATACAATGTATTTTGGTTACATTTATCCACTGGCGTGTGATGGTTTTAAAATTAAATGTTTTTCTCGTTTATACCCAAATAAAAAGTTATGCATGTACATTATAGAATCTCTTAATTGATAATATTATAAATAAGCACAATCAAAGAAACCTCTGTCGAAATACGTAAATTATTTACGTTATATATCTTATCTTGCCTGAATTTTCCGTTATAGAACACAAGTCTTTTGCTAGTCTTACACCTAAATACAATGTTTAATTACTCCGTTTACCTTCCCTATCGTAAAAGGCGACTAGATACAGCCATATTATTTCAAACCGCCTCAAAACTGATAGAAGACACAAATTTAAGCATACACAACAAGCCAAAGTCTCAAGCTCATTAACTCATTTCGACTGAGTCCAAAATTCCCGAAGTAAGCTGCTGAGTTGTTCCCGGCAATCAATCACGGGGCCAGTGATGTCACCCGGAAAATACTAGTAAGCACTTTCGCTCCTACGTCATTACACGCCATTGCTCAGCCACTAAGAGAATTTTTGATGAGTTTATTAACTTAATTTAAGTATACTCCTCGTACGTATGAGCTTAGCTATATTAGTTGTGATTTAGTACCTAGTTGGTAATAGCTAGAGTATTTGATTGACCACTCTTGTTCCTAAATAAAGGTGTATATTTAGATGTGACCATAGGGAACCCACGTGAATATCAGTAAAGCATACATGAGAAGGTTGTTGAATGTGTGGGAGAGATTCGTCAGGTCCGTTCAAGTCGACGAAGTGACTAGTACCCTTAACACAAATCTTAAATGTGCTTAGCAAGGGGCTAGTTCAATTAGTGCATTATTATTAATCTTTCTTAGCGTTAATATGATTTGTATTGAAAAATAAATACAAATAAAGCATTTTTTAAACCTGAAAAAATAGAAGAATCTTCTACATTGAATCCACGCTTTCAGTTAAGTAATATAATTAATGTTTATACCCACCTAAAAAGGGTGTCGTTAAAAGTATCTATAATTGCCGAGTGTGTATGAGAAGATGTGTGAGTGTCAATGAAGCGAACGTTGTCTTTTAGGATAGGGACAAATGGGGATCCGTGATTTCTGCTTCTCCCTCTACAGGGAATCATGCATGATGTATATGTATGTAATATAATTATTGTTTATCACGCAACGCTGGTTCATTCTCGTGTGACATTTTCCTTGCTTCTCATTTTCTAGGTAGCTTTTAATGCGCAACCTCATAAAGAACATAGGCCGGCCAGATTTATTATCCAATCTTTTACGTCCCGAAAAGACACTCTTGTAAGGGCAGTGAAATTGCTTTCGGAGAATTATAGGGTGCGTGTTCCGTCATTAATAATTAGAGCCCCTAAAAATATAGTAAAAAGGCTCCTGATAGTTTGGCTTGTTAATAAAATGGTAATGGAACAGAGTGGTAGGCAGTGATTATTTTTATTGGTCCAAGTCCCTTAACCGTCTCCTAATACATGTTAGTAAGAATGGCAGCTAATTAACTTTGTATATACATCTCAGGCTAGTTCGAGACTATTCTCATTACTACGTAATAAAGAAAATATTATTATAATTTTTGTTTCTTAACGGTGAAAGGTTAAACGGTCATGAATGCATATATATGTAATCGTTTTTTATCATTTTTTTTGTAATATGTAGTGTAAAATGTTTTCTTTCTATATCTATCTATTAGGAACTACATTTTTAATATTCAGAACAAGAAGGAAACTTTAAAAGGTCAACATTACGAAAGAAGAGATTATAATGTTCTATTGTTGTTCGCGATGTTTTCTCGGCATATTTTCGCTGTAACACGAAGTTAAATTAGTAATTAAGTCTTAAGCCAGGTGACGCTTTCTGATTCTGAAAACAGAATGGTTAATGGACATCATAATGTTCGTGTTATTTTCGTGGAGCCAGTCCGTTTTTATTTGGGTGCCTTATTATGGAATTACTGTTGTCTGGAAGTTACATAATGTATTTTATTTTTATACAGTAGTATAAGATTTTAACAAACAAGTAATTTACTACTTTATTAATTGTCGACATAGGGATAAATGCATGTCTTAAATGGGTGAATATAAAGTTAAATCTAACTGACCAACAAGAAGTACTAAACAATACACACACTGTACTTTATATTCATGTTCACACACGTCAGTTTTACTTATAAACGGAGTGGGCTTTCTTAGTATAGAGCTAGTCTATAGATTTCCATATTAATCTAACTAGGAATATCATTAACTTATTGGTTCCATAAGCTCTTAATGGAAATTTATTCAAACAAACGTGCTTTGCAAGGATCCGGTAAAATAGGTATCTACAAGTATGTAATCTGGCTACCCTTCTATAGAGAAAACGCTTGACTAATATAAAGCAATTATTAATGGATATAAAATGAAAATGAATAAAATAAATAAAGTTAAGTGTATGGTTGTATCGTTGGCTACTAAATTTTGTACAATTATATTCATTATTTCGTTCATATCACATCAGTATCGACATAGATACATATAAATATCAATGCGTACATTGTGTATGTGATCTCAGATTGCCCAAGAGCACCAATTTCCTGTTCTTGGGAAGGCTTTTGTGAATCAGCGTTTTTCTTGGCAGGAAATCAGTTGTTTGTTTGGTTTACAAGGCAACGATATGACTACGACTGTCTCTTATTACGTACGAACTCTTATTACGTATCAATGTTGAGAGTGAAGTCATTGGAACGGAAAAAGATAAACTAGCTACCTTTTTTCTCAGTATTCCAGAGGAGGTGGTAAGGAAAAAAACTAGTGTGTAAAAAATCTATTATAACTAACTTAATTTAACTAAATCGATGCCAACTCTTGACTCAGCCTAAGTAATCATGTTAAAGATGACTGACTAGATACTTTATCTTATATGTACTTTATTTTTTATTTTATGAGATTGAATCTGATTATTTGAACATACATTCTTATTATTTTATTTGTATACATAGCTTAGTATCTTTAATATTTAGATAAGCAACACTATGATCATTATTCAAATAAGAATTCTATCAATATACACAAGATACTTTACTTACTCTATGAGCATGGTAACGTTTTAAAGACAGGTAAGAGTTTGTAGAGTAGAATGAATATTAGTATAGCAAAAGTCACCATACGTGTGATTTAATTCGCATATACGTATCATACACAAATAAGGCAAACCTTGTTACCTCTACTTTATTACCATTGGTACTGAATGAAAATAAATAAGGTTCCAACCAATGAGTCCCAATATCAGCGAGTAAGGGCGAAAACAAAATTCGATATTCGACAAAGCCGTTCTATCGTTTGTTACACTTAATTGATTTACAACAAACCGCTTTCACCCGTCTCACAGTGCAAATGGGCGATGCTTTATCGAAATTGGGGTGTCGATTCTACTGACATCTATGGGAAATTTATTGGGTTTTTATGCCTCACTACGTACATATAGAATAATTATTATTTAAAGTTAACCTGGAAAATGATCTATCTATCATTCTCTCCAGTATGTTGTAGGAAACTATTGGGAGACAAAGACAAACGCGTTTACGACCATTAACCCTTGTGGGGTGGTCAGAGGTTCAGGTGTCCATCTCCGCAATTGCACAAGGTAAACAGAGATCATGGATCCCCATCTGTCCCGATCCTGACAGATCACATTCCATTCATTTGACACTCATACAAATCCTCACACACACTCGGCGGTTAAAGGTACTCATACTAGTATAACTAATCTTATATCTACCTAGTAACAACTTTTATATGTGCACTACTATTTGTGCATTCTGTTAATAAAATCATTTTTAAATTTAAGAGTGACATTTGAGAGCTTTCGCAAACTACAAGTATTAATAGCCTCGTTGAGAACTTAAAAGATATTGATAATGCTGCATTAAATTTTAATCTTTATTATCCATTCCATTTATATTTATTGTTAATTGATATTTAGCATTCCTTTTATATTCATTGTTAATTAATTGTTATTGATTACTTTTTGGTCTGTAATATGTCTATTTTAAATGTGTTCCATAGATAACGTTCCTTTTTTGTCGTAGAAGGTATCTAATGGCTGTAGGCGGAGATAAATGTCTTGATTTTCTTTACCTTCAAATAATTTGCCAACTTAATTGTCAAGAATCAATAAGATTACGTAAGCGAAATATTTCATCCTTAATTATATACCCACGCTTATAGGTATGGAAGAATATTTAAGTAATTGTATTAATATTTAATGTTAGATATGTATAAAGTATTATGTACCTACAATATACTTATTATAAAATTACGTAATTAAAATATCCTCACATACATACTTCACAAATTAAGTTATTTATGCAAATAAAGTGTATATATGATTAAGTATCATAATGAGCACTCAAATAACTTCTTCCATTCTTATTTATATATTTTTTTTAGATTTTGACGTTATTCAGTTACAATTACAAAAAACAATACTTGCCAAAACAATAATGCAATTTTAATTATATCCATTTGGAACGTCATCAAATAAATACATTACTTTAGAAAAAACTCGTAGCAATTCTAAGTGTATATCAGAGAAGAACCTATCCAGCAGAGTTAAAAGATTGGCTCATAAATCTGAGCGGCCTGCTGTATTCGTTGAGAACCATTTAAAGATCAACTTAGAGTGGTTTAAAGAGATGTTTTAGTTATACAAATAGAGGGAAAGATCATATATCGGGCGTTTTATGTGCTCTTTAGGTGATTTTTGTATATTATTTACAAACAATCAGCTCGTGATATATGCTATAAACATCATATACTCAGTTTATGATATGAATCTAGACTGATAACTAGCTATCTATATTGATTCCATGCCAATAGAATTTTTAGAAAAAGGGTTAATGCCAAAAATGTAAGCTGGATATTTCATTGTTAAAAAATAAGGTTTATATACAGTAAACTAAATTTTGTACATTAACTTTAGTTAAAGTATAGTTAGGACAAAATTTTCCTCTGTCTTCAATTTTAATTCAACAAGGCAACTTTAAGAAAACTTGATTCTTGATCCCGTAACAATTTTGCTACAAGGTCACTTGTACACTTAGCGAAAACGTAGGATGACTTTTAATAACATGAAGGTTGTAAACAAAATTCCCAAGTTAATACAGCGGGAGTTGAACAGTATATGCGTCTAATGATCCGAAAAGAGAAAGCATAATCCCTTTCGCTAAAGGCTTTGAATTTTGATAATGAAATCGGAATATACTGCCGAGCTGAGCTGTAGTAATCAAATTACTTTAAAACACAAGAAATGTTGTTTGCCTACGAGATGCTTAGGATCTTGTATCTTTAAGATAATGGGAGTAAGTATACTCTTTATTTGATAAATGTCTTTGAATGCTTAAGATCAATTTATAACACATATTTTTACATTGGTCACTTGTAGCCGTCTTGTGATAGTATGGGAAGTAAAAAGAATACTAACTAGTTGTCCATCTTCCCGGCATGTTTTAGGAAGCGACGAAGGGTAAAAAGAGTTTAATGGGCTCGCAACCTGTCACCAATGTTCTAACCGTTATAACGTCACAACCCCTATATTCCTTCTAAAAAGTAAATATTTATGCTAAAAAGTAACCTTGGAGATATCGTCTCCAAGGTTTTGTCCACCCCAAAAAAGATTAAAAGGCGTGTGTGTATGTCACTTTTAGTAAACATATCGGGGTCGTCATGATATATAGATTTTATTACTCGTATGTACGATATAAGAAAAAACAAAAATCTCTAGTGCATTAATTCTATGCTTTGTCAGATCTGGTTCAAAACCCAATTGAATAAACATCTAGGCGACCGAGACTGGGCGACGGACTGCCAACCCCCGTTGATCGGGAGCCAAATTGTAACTTAGCAATTCGAGAGGTTTTAATTTCTAAAAGCCTTGCACTGTGTAACCGATGAACTAGTTGGCTCGGAGCCACGTGCATTCTAAGCTGCAATTGTGTAGCGTAACTGGGTAGGCTTTTTAGTAACATAATAATAATAATATTTGGACATCATACACCAATTGAACTAGCTCCTTGGTAAGTACATTTAAGACTTGTGTTAAGGGTACTAGCCAACGTGTATTTACGAAATATATGCTTATTATGCATAGATAAATACGTATATAGCATATACATATAATCAACGACCAGACTGGAAATCAGAAGAAAAGCGTAATTCTTAACTGTGCCTCCACCGGGAATCGAACTCGGGACCTCACGATTAGCGTTCAGGCGGCTAACCGATCGCGCTACGGAGGTCGTCAAAAACACATGCGTAGAGAATATAAAGGGACATATGAAAAGACAGATATACATTTACATCCTTTAATGCCTTTCGGAGTGGACAGGACCTTGAAGAGTCTGCATCTGGACTGAGGGCCCATTTTTCAAATACGTATTGGACAATCGAAATGAAACTCACAGAAAAGAAATAAAGAATTAGTAATACCTATAGCATTTATTCTTAAATTTCTTAAACTTGAAACAAAATAGTTATTGTCAAAACTCTTGGGACCTCAAATCAGATGCCAGCACATTCTAGATCTCGGAAAGTACGCATCTTTCTCTTTTTTAGCATGAATAGGGTTGCAATGTCATAATGGAACATTGGTGATGGGTAGCTAGCCCTTTGCCTGATATATTCTTTTTACCCTTAGTTCCTTAGTCACGTCCTACGACATGTCGCGAAGAACAGCAGTTAGAGCCCATTCCTTTTACGTCCTGGGCTATGACTGCCAGACTTACACAGGACAAGGAAAGTGAGAATAGGCAGAAATCATGAATCCCCCATCTGTCCCGATTCTGACAAAAAACTTTTGAGATACGTGTTCTCTGTTTACCCCTCTACAAGGAAACGGGTGTGAAGTGTGATGTGTATCAATTTGGATAGTATATGTTTGCTACGAGTGTATAATTATTAGTTTCTTTCCGTTATAGTATTGGACAGAATTTAAAGTTCCTTCCTTTCCAGTAATAGGATATGACTAAGAAACTGGGGGTAAATTGCGTCTCTTAGGCAATGCCAATCTCCAATATGTATATCATCACAATATCGTATGTTATGCTAAAGAACTCATAGGCGCTATTATAATACCAAACAATGATAATAATAATTGTTATAAATAAAAAATTAAAATTCACTTTATTCACAAAAAACCACTCACCAAATGACCAACGACGACAGAAACAAAACGGAAAACAAAACTTTGTCATTGAAAAGGTTTGTTATCCATCACCCATCTCTGCCTGGATAGTTCTACTTAAGATGATATATCACCTTTTGGTTTTTTGCGTCAAAAGAAATAAAATAAAATTTTAACATTTATATAGCATTCAACCCTTGTGGGGTGGTTCAGGGTAGGTTAGGTTTAGTTGTCAATCTCAGTAATTGCGAAGGTAGTAATTCTATGGCTACCTCGAATGCTCATGTTGACGGAAACCCATGTAACCATTTACGTGTTCGGGGAACAGGAATGTTTCCTCACAATGTTTTCCCTTACAACATACGCTTCACGACTTGTGTAGTAATCAGAGGCATTTCGAAGGCATGTTAGGTATAGGTCATTCGAAGTCCGCGTATCACTAGATAGACAGCACCCAACGTGATAGGTAGTGAACCGTTTTCCCTTACCGTCGTTTATAAACGCATTTCAACATCAATCAAATAGGTCAATTAGTCTGGACATATTTGAATAATTCATTACTACTTTCTAAACATTTTGAACTAGTAACATTAATTTCAAATTACACGGTATAAAATTTACCGAAATTAGTTTTGGTAATTACAGTTTAATTAAATTTCATTTGAAGGGTCACTTCGAATGGGACGTGACTAAGATTTGTTTATAAAGTGACTCTAAAGTTGCCTTTTTATTTCACTTACGCGAAAACGTGTTTACCAAAAGGACTATGTATAGTTATAAAACCACTGTCGATCATGTTAAACGATATTTTTGAATAAGTTTTGCTAGGAGCAGGAAGAATGGGATTCTTTATTTCTAAATATCCCTTTGTAGGGAAAAGGTGTATAAATGTGTCAAAGTTGCGAATAAGTTAAAAGACTGCAGATGAATTAAATAGATTACGGATGTTAAGGGCTCGAAGGACTGACTATTTAAGAACTACTCAGAATAATATAATTTGGAATATTTATAAAAGTTCGTCAGCCTATCATTAAATATACTATTTATCTCTAATCCCTTTTAGCCTTCTATTACACTAAGGTAAATAATGAAAATCAGTTACATTTTTACAATCCAGACTAGTACGAAAATATAAATAAATTTATTTACTCGTATTGAAGCTATTGTTTAATGTACCATCGTTGCCAGGTACTAAAAATGTTATACGATACCATTCCCAAAGTGAAACAATCATTATTGGGAGCTACACAGGAAAGTTCGTATTTCTAACGAGTATCTCAGTGCATCAAATCGTAACGAGAGTTGAGACTCTCTCGTACAAAACTATGTTTCAAATAGACTTCATTTATTTCCCTTAGCTCTCTTCTCTGAGGAAGTGATTTAAGATGAGCACTTGAAACTCGGGGAACAGTTTTAATACGGTCTCAGTACCTACTGATTTAATATCTTAATTTGCGAAGTGCACGAAATAATCCGGAGGACTTAAAGTAGTGTTGGGATAAATAGTATCATAGCTAAAGCTTTCGATAATTTTATGATCTTCCAGATAAGATAGGTTGTCGATAAAATAATATATTTAATCGTGATATTCATACAGTTGTCGTTAGAACTGTACGAAGTTAGATTTAGAAAATAAATAACTTATTACATTATTATCATTTTAAGTTACAGAGTAGAAGAACATTTACAGCTGCATTAATTATTATAGATAAACATACATACATCTAAATCAATATCGCTTACAAGATAGATCACGCGTATAGTTTTAAAGGTAATGTGACGGATTAACATAACACTCCATTTAATAACATCCAAAAAACCGTATGCTCCATCAGGTATGCTAGATAAAAGTTTGTAGCGTTTGACGTTTTACATTCTCATTTTACAATTAATAATCTTAAATATTATTATTGATTAATAGAAATTATCATGATGAATAGATGCTAAGCTAGAATAAGTTTTTAATTTAAATAAACAATTGTTATAACCCAGTAATAACTCACCTAAACTTTACAATTCAATTTACTCGTGGTTTATTCCTATTTTCTTGAACAACCTTCCCCCTATTTTCATGGAACTATCAGCTATATATAGTGTGAGTATCTCCTCGAAACCATATCAAATTTCCATCTCAGTAAGTGTTTGATAACACGATGGAACTTTACAATTTAGTTTAACTTCTCCATAACTATTTGAGTTGAAACTGAAATTACTTTAACCTACTTCTGAAGGAAAATCGAATCAAGTGGATTAAATTGCTACTAAAGCTTCATAAAGAGTTTTGCGTTGCTCCGACCAAACTTTTAAGCTTGTGTTCATTGTACGGAGATTAAGATAGAGTTTACATTTTGTAACACAAATAACTAAGCCCTGTTTGAGCTAAAATAAAAAATTGTAATGGAAAAATCATTATATAGTGTATAGTAAAAATTTTAATAATTATGCCATGAAAAATCCTAATTTATACAAATTACTTAATTTGTTTATGGTATGTTATATTTAGACAGACATATCTCGTTAAGTTTGGAAAATAATTACAGATTATATTACGATTAATTTAAGGAACACCAGAAAATCAGAAAGTGCACTCCTTAAATGCTGAATTGTACACCAAAATAATACAGTCCTAACGCAAATCTTTTTGCTGTGCGTTTAGCTATATTTTGGTGTACATTTCAGTATTTTTTATGAGTATTGAATTATTTTCCTTGATTCATTTGCAAAAGATACTTACTTGAACACCTAATATTTTAAACAACCTTACCTGTATTTACTGTTCCGTGTATTTAAAAGTTTAAAAAAGAATACAATTTCAAAGAAAACAAGTGACAATAATTAAGTTAGCATAAATAAGTAACTCAAAAATAAAAAGAACCTATCTCGATGTTATACGTAAAGTAAAAATTTCCTACTATTAAAGTTCAGTAGACTTAAATAATCAGAGTCCATAATGTAACGTCTGTGTAACGTCAGTTGATTTTCCTCTCACTTTAAAACGGCTTCTCTAAGAATATTTTAAAAGCAAAGGGACAACTTCAGCAGTCCCCGAGAATGCCACTTAAGGCGCCGGATTATCATTTCTCTTTCTGATCGGTCTTATTGTGTTACAGTTCTTGTTGAAGCACTTGAAGAATCGCTTTAAGTGCTTACTTCTTGAACAATTGTGTGCATTTATACAGAAAACAAGTGACGGAAAGACAACAGTGTGACGTCAAAAATAAGTGAAGGACGATGAGAGAAAACTCCTTTTTTATATGACATAGATACACAGTAGAGTATAGTAGAATACACAGTATAGTATATGAGATAGTAAGCTGAAATCATAGACTAGATAATAGATAGTCTTGTCTCGTCCATGCTTGCAATAGATTCATAACATGCTACGTTAGATACTGATATTAATAGAATAGATTTGCAGTAGCCATGAATCTGATGGCTGAAACTCTGACGGGAATGATTATTATTTAACTCATTCGGAGTCAACGACACGCCTCGCGTGTCCATTGAAAATTCTACTCGCCACGCCGCGGACACGCCTCGCGTGTCCATAAGTTTTCGATTATATCTCGAAAAGTACATGAAAAAATTTAATAAGAATTTGTGTACATGGTATTTACCACACGAATAACCATATATCTAAAAACGAATACCTTGTGGGATGCCAAGAACACGCGACACGTGTCCACTTTGAGTATGCGACCAGAGGTTCTAAAAGTTTGTTTAACTTTCCATCAAACTCACTACGTTAGCTTGTTTATTATAATTTTAGTACTTACACAATAATATGTTTCTGAGTGATTTTAGTCGATAGATGAGTAAATAATTTTATATACTATACAAACAAAAAAAATATTATAAGTATAATAATATATATATGTAAGTTTGAGAATTACATCATATTTAATTTACCTATTTACTTAAATATCCATATTCCACAATAATTCCTGGTTTAAAAATCACTATACTGTTGCCACAACCTTATCTCTTTCGTTGCACAAACAGAACTAAGGAAATACACTACCACAATGTATTATTAACGTATTTAGAAACATAAAACTTGTCGCAGAGCCAGTGGACACGCGTGGCGTGTCCATTTTTTCTTAGTCGCGGAGCCGCGGACACGCCTCGCGTGTTCATGACCGTTTGTACGGCGGCTCCGCTAGTAAGACGCTGAAAAATGGCGCGGCGTCGAATGAGTTAACAGGTTGGATATAAAAATCTCAACATATACCTACTTATTTCACCTTAGATTGTTAAACAAAGTCTTAAATACCAATTTAACCTGATCTTTGCAAACCACTTTCTACATTTAAGTGTTCAAAGGACTTCCTTAATCCGTTTTTGACTGTTTCTTATTAAGTTAGAACTAAAATACTTAAACTTATAATACCCTACCGAATGCACAGAATTCTGACAAAAAGCGATCCACACCTATATTTGACCGCACACAAAAACAATACATTACTCAACTGCAATCACGAGATTGGTCGTTATTCATACACGGTATATCAATCCGACAAATGGACTTGGTATTGAAATAAAAAGGTTATTGTTATAACTATCGTAACAAAGTCGTAATTCCACTATTATGACCTTTTCGCCCACGGCATTCGTGGGTATTGTTTGTTTCCCCAATGGGACTTGAACGAATGTAAATTTTGTCTAATGAGTGAATATGGGAATGAAATTAATGTGAACAGCTGTTATATAGTAGCTGAATTTGTAATATATGAAAGCAGGGTCTTAATTCCTCTAATGCTTTTTGCAAATCAATCATTTTAGGGCGTAACTTGTCACTTTTGCTGTGTCACTACTTGGTCACTACTAGCTAACTTCATTAACTTCTCACCGTCACTGAGGTGATATTGAAACGCGATTTTGCTAAAACGCATTACTAGACCTGGGCCCTATATGTATTATGCTCACATTGTATCATTTGTATTTTTGTCAGGGATGTATTTTGCTAACTAGCAGCTATTTGGCACGGTACGTCGTTGGATGCAACTAAGCGATTCATGGAGCAATTGAAATCTATTGGACGATGGACTTACAACCTGTCACCAATGTAACAAGTTTATGCCATTAGGACCGTGATAATTATTGATAAAAGTGACCAAAGAGATATTACGTAATAAGCTAATTTATTGCTGAAGATGACGGTCTCATTTATATCAAATATAAATTGACAAGTTAACAAATATTTTTGAGAGATTCGCGATTTTAAATTATTTTACAAGAAAACGGGACTTATCGCGTAATTCTTTGTTTATAAAATATACGCAATAAATAAACATATATTCGTAGTCGTTCAAAACAAATATAACAAACCAACTAGTAGCCTTTCATCACGTTACTACTAACTTTCTAGACAGGCAATGGCTACGTTGTATATATCTGAAGCCTGTTGGAATAATTAAGTGGTTTCCGCTATCATCATTTATAACCAACCGCTGGTCATTAATCCATTCTGACCCAGAATTTTGATATCAAACAACAATCATTAGTTATAAGACACGAGAAATATGGGGTGGACAGGACCTTAGGGTATAGGGGTTATCATGGTTAACATTTAAATTAGGGTCAATTGGGGTTGATTAAGTGATTTTCACTCCATAGTTATATTTATATAGAATGCCACTATCAAATATTGTTTATTTGTTCCAAAATTTATTTATTACTTAAGATGCACTAACCTTTGGAAACACCCATCTCATTTAGCTCAATTTGATAATTTAATTCGACACACATTGTGCGAAATTCTAAATTGTCCAATTGAGGATCATTCTTGGATTCAAGCCTCCTTACCTATTAGATTTGGAGGTTTAGGCATACGTAGTGCATCAAGTGTGGCTTTGCCAGCTTTTTTGTCTTCTTCACACAGTGTGGCCAACTTGTTCGCTCAAATTTTGAGTAATTCTACCGGAGCATCGGGGGTCGCTGAGGTGGAAGAAGCCAAAAAGGTCTGGCTTAGAATGGCTGGTGATGGGTCTGGTTTGCCCGATTCTTTGGTTTCGCAGCGTCAATGGGATGACGCTCTCTGTAGGCAGGTTCATACAAACCTACTTAATTCTGCTCTTTTGCCTACAGAGAGAGCCCGCTTGTTGGCGGTCGCTGAACCGGAGTCGGGGCACTGGTTAAAAGCGTGTCCTTCTGTTCACACTGTGTTCTGTTGTGTTTCTGGGCACTCTTCTAGACAGGACGTCGTTCTCTGTATGCGTGGGGTTGCGGTTAGGCGCCAAGATCTATGTGCCACATCACTGTCGTTGTGGGAAGTGGGTGGATCAGTTGGGATACCACGGGCTATCGTGCCAGAAGAGCGCCGGGCGCCTCCCTCGGCATGCTGGGTTGAATGATGTCATCCGCCGGGCTCTTGCCACCATAAGCGTTCCAGCTGTTCTGGAGCCGGTGGGCATCCTCAGGGATGATGGCAAGAGGCCTGATGGGATGACATTGGTTCCTTGGAAGGATGGGAGGGCGTTGGTTTGGGATGCCACCTGCGTCGATACTCTGGCGCCTTCTCATCTTTCCGGTTCGGCTACGAGGGCGGGTGACGCGGCTTCGGGTGCGGAGGCGTTGAAGCAGCGAAAGTACAGCGGTGTTACTACTGAGTATCACTTTGTACCTTTTGCTGTGGAGACCCTGGGCCCGTGGGGTCCGAGCACGAAGTCTTTTGTGAAGGAGGTCGCTTCCCGTTTGGTGGAGGCCAGCGGGGACTCAAGGGCCGGTGCGTATTTCTCCCAGCGCATCAGGATAGCTGTGCAACGGGGAAATGCCACAAGCCTTCTTGGGACACTTCCTACCACTGCCAGTGATTTGGCAGATATATTTTATTTGTAAATATATTTAGCTTTAAGATTTTATTTTATATTTATCAGTTTATTTTCAACTTTATTTATCTAGATATTATTTTGATTTATTACCTCATATAGAATACTGATTTAATATTATCATTAATATTTTACACTGCCTATGATTACAATTTTTGGGTGTTCAACCTGAGGCCCAACTTCACTAAGGCGTTTTAGCAAAATCGTAGTTCAATCGTTATACAGTAGAGTACCCGCCACATAAGGTGGCAGTTGGAGGCGTCGCCACAGACGCGTAATCCAGTGTTGCCAGTAAACACGCCAAAACTAAGCACTCACTGTGCCATACGGCTCGATACATTATATTGAGGTTTCATTTGTAACGATCTTTGGTTGCAGAGCTATAAACTCAAATAAAACAAATTAATATACCAAAGTCAAAAGTAAAAATATTTTTATTCAAAATAGGCCCTATCATAAGCTCTCTTTGAAAGTTATTTTATGATCTAAGTACAAATTAAAAAAACTATATATTGGACAAAAGGAATATATATGAGTGAAGTGGAAGGGCGGTTACGTAGGGGCCGGCCTAATAAGACGTATATGTAACAGTCAGATAGACGCTATATTGAAAAAAGGTGACGTTAGGAGTACCTATAACCGCCGAGAATGTATGAATGTCAATGAAGCGAAAGTGGTCTGTCAGGATCGGGACAAATGGGGATCCGTGATCTCTGCCTACCCCTCTACAGGGAATCAGGCGTGATGTGTATGTATGTATGTAAAAAAACTATTTCAAACATGGCACTGAGCATTGTCTTTACATATTTTTACCGAGGTTAGTTCACCAACCATTTCGGCTGCTCAAGATGCCACGTCATGAAGACCACGACCGCTCTGATAAGAGCGTAACGATTGAGAAGAAGAAGTTCAGCGGAGACCCTTGGAGAAGAACTAACAAGAAACTCCAGAAATCAATTTATTATAATCACCCTTAACAAACATAAAAATTACAAAGAGTGGGCAAAAAACACAACGCTGGTAATACTAAATTTACCTTTCATACAAAATAACACGCAATGGCGGAAACGTCAAATTTAGTTCCAAGTTTGGCTACTGCCACCTTATGTGGCAGGTACTCTATTCAGTTCAATGGCGTGAAGTAGCAAAACTGTCAAATTCCGCTTTTGGAATGGCTAGAGAGTGACCTGAAGTTAAAACGCGTTTAAACGCATGAGATAATCCTATTTTAAATATATATTTACATTAAGTAGACAAAATTCTACATAATATTTTCTTGCTTAATATAACTCATACATTGACCCATTGCGCTACAAACAAGCATGGAGCTAAAACAATAATGAAAGCCTCTACTATAAGCCTCTAAAATACTAGTGAAAATAAAGTTTTTCGTCCCTAGTGTAGAGTTTTGAGGCTCCGAACAAAGGCAGTAGTCAAATTGTCCGCTCAATGGCGAGAATAATTTGCACCCGCCCAAAAGAGACAGAACCGAAAAGCCAGAAAATAAAAACAAAAGAACCGACACAATCCGCATATTTATGCGGTTCCTGTCCGTACTGTTGGAATAAGAATGGAATAACTGTACCGATACACGTTGATTTTTATCCTGTGCAAACGTTTGATGTTATGTGTACATATGGGGCTTGTAAAATGTATTGGTGAATAACAACTAGTGTTTATGGAGGTCTAGTGTGCATTATAGTATGTTGCTATAGGTATAGAGATAGTATTCTTTCTGGAACGTATATATAGATAGTTGAATAAAATTACTGAAGCTTATGGTGGAATCATGTGGTAAATATGTTGAGATAGGTAAAGAGATACTATCTTTTCGGGCAAGTTATCAATTTCTAAAAGCTACACAATTATAACACGGTGTGTTGTGTTCAGTCTAACAATACATATATTAATTTATTTAGCTTTATATTAATTGGATGTGTAGTTGATAGTGGACACTTAATCTATGAATCTACCTCGAAGATAGACTTTCCTGTCGAGGTTGCATATATTTATATGTATGAGCTTTGCAAAGAAAATTGAAATTGAATTCGATATACGATTTTCACGTCACGTCCACGAAAATTGATTATTAAACACAAAATCATGTTTCCTAGAAATAATTAAAATAATAATTGGGCTTGCAGCTAGCAGGTTTCTGTGGTTCTAGACCACAGCTTAATTTTTTTACTGGAAAAAACATATTCATTACCTAGTGTTAATTAGGACCTTAATTAATTAATGAATCTGAGATTTTGAAAATTTTTAGGGCTTCTGTTGGCTTTTGGTAGACTGTTCTAGTTACCAAGAATAAAGTTAGTAACTTTTATTAATTAATGTAGGTACATATACATATTGGTAAAATAGTCCTGATTGCCTAAAGTTCAGATAACGACGAGTGGGTATGTTTTAATAAAACACCACGAGTAGTTTCCCTAGATAATCTGGGATTTCAATTGAATGTATCAACTACCTATCTTCTAGAATTTCTAAAAGGTTATTGACAGTTTTTAGGTTTTCTTAGCTTTTTATCTTTGCTAGACTAGTAAGTATTATAATCCTTGTGAATTTCTTATAAGCAATGTCCCTAGCAAGAGGTAAATCCGATTATTCGAAAGTGTGTGGGCGTGAATACACATATATGCATTCATGTCCTTTAATCCTTTTCGGGGTGGACGGAACGTTGGAGACATGATAATATCTTATAGGTAACTTTGAGGTATAAATATTAGGGTAATGATGTCATATGGAACATTAGTGACAGGTTGCTATCCCATTGCTGAAACAATTTCATTTATCCTAGTCTCTTTATCGCCTTCTACGATATCCGTATGAACGTCAGCTAGTTTGTATTTATTACGTCCAAGACTAAAACGGGGAATCAATATATAGATATCAAGAGTCGATGACTTTGACAGTGATGGATACGTGCGTATTTACAAAGTGTATGTCGACACTTTGTTCCCAAGATCATCGTGATCCGTGTGAAATAATATACGTGCTTAATGACGTCACTGCCTCTGATATATTCACGATATTGACGCAGAGTAAAGAAAATTATAGATGTAGTAAATCACCTTAATGACCAAATATAAATGTATGTTTTTCGTAAATATAGATCATATATGTATGTATATATTTGCTTCATTGTTATCATGCCTATCAATCTGTAGTTATGTACCTATATGTAATAGTTACCGAGTATCTGTAAACTTGGATAGCCTTAACACCTTTTTAAATTCATTTTTCCTCTTTAATACTTTCGGAATAGTCAAGAATGTCAGCTTTCTGGAATCTACATAATAAGTTTCCAGAAAGCTGAACGAATGAAAGAACTCTGGCCAGTAATTATAAATAATGAGTCCATCGCCGTTTACAAATACTAATTAAGAATTCTCCATAAGAATAGGTATTTATATATACGGTTCACTACCTTTCACGTTGCGTGCTCTTTATATAGTAAAACGCAGCCTTTGAGTGACTCATACCTATTATGCTTTCAATATTCTGGAAATGGACACTCAAGTTTTAGACTACACCGCCAAAATAAAAAAGGGAGCGTGAACGTCTATACACAAGTCGTGAAGTGTATGTATGTATGTTGTTGTTTTACCTTACTAAAACAACGAACGAATCAACACAATGGCCACAAATTCAGATTACACTAAGCCTTGCTTAATTTTAGTCACTAATGATCACCTGGGTCAACTGTTCAATTCAAACCAGAAACACTAATACTGTCTTTTATATATTTATAAACTGATGTATTAAGCTTTCCTATCTTCAATCATTTCACAACTCTATGGAAAAAAGAAACCCTTGCTTCGGTGATAAATTATAGCCAGTAATGAAGGCAAGAGAAGGCTCCTCATTGAATACTCTATCGCTATTCCTGAATGATCGATGGTTCTCAACTACACTGGATGTTATTAAAAGGGAACTTTTCTTCGTTTCCACTGAATAAGATGCATTGCGCATTATAAGGTGATCAGGCGAGCTAGTAATAAATATATAAGGTAAAGGGGTGTTTTAAGTATGTTAATCGAGTGTGAGAAATGTAACTTCGGTTGTAATGAGTTCGTAGTACTGCATTCGTAGCTTGTTTATGTATGTAGTAAATTATGAGTTCATAGTATTGTATTCATATCTGGTTTATTAATGTAGTAAATTATTAAGATATGCTAAGGGTATGTAATCTCTTTGTGAATCTATCGCCAAAGGGAATTGAAAGATGACCATATTATTGTTGTCGTTATATTGTTATTTAGGGTAAAGTACCGTTAATACAAATTAAGGGTATAAAGAAAATATGTTAAGGGAGATTCGCAATAATTAGACTAAATGAGAGCTATCATGCTTTTAAGTACATAAATTTCATTACGTTAACTATGAGTGTAGAATCATTAGAAGAAGAATTATTATTTAGTAATAATTTAAGCAAACAAACTGCTGTGCTTTCGTATCCATAAACAGGTATTGCTCTAATATTGAAACTATTTAAGCAAATTCTTCCTTAACCCTATAAATGCTAATGTCTGATTTTCTTCCGCCATATTTGCATTCTTGATTAGAATGCGCATAACGGATGCGAATACTAACTTCCTCATAAGCTAACGTGCATAGGATGAATGATATCGCATTTCATATTCAATGCAGCTCCATCTATGTTTACCTTATAAACAACTTAGCGTTTGTGATATAAGGTTCTATGTTATACAGTGGTAACTTGCTAGCTTAGTGTGAGTTTTAGGGTACTTTACTTTTGCTGATAAGGTAAGGTACTTGGTTTAGTCTCCTTGCAAGATAGTGTAGCATTATCTCTTATGTTACATAGTAAATGGAAGGTTAAGTTGTGTAGGACTTGATTATATTGTGCTGTTACATATTAAGGTAAGCTTTTAAGGTGATACTGATGAACCACTTTTGAAGAGAATTTCGCTTTAAGTACTATTTACAATCACAAGGTTTTGTCCAGCCTCTTAAGAGTATGTAAACTTGAAGTTGACGAATTGCATTTAATAGATATTCCACTAACCAGAGTATATCATTCAAAACTTCGAGAGTTTAGACAACTTTTATTTATAGAGATAGAATTCCAAAAACAAAACTTGTTTTCCAATAGAAAATATATGCAAATAGACATAGCATTATTTGTTTTAACTGGCCTCCAGACGACCTGCAAATACTAGCGAAAGTTGATTGAAACCCAATAAAAGTAATCGCTCAAATTTACATATTCCAGTGCAATTCATCCAATAATAATGAAAATTCAACTTTGAAATCGCTTACAAAAATAAACGACCTTTGTTCTAATCTTGAACTATTAATATTCAAGTTTCTTGCTGTGTTAACATGATTTTAGATGTCTTTGAAATGGTTTTTTTTTCATATCTTTTAGAGAAAATATTTTAGAGTTATTATCGTATTTTCGTGGTCCTGTCCACCCTGAAAGGGATTAAACGTGAATGTATATGTATGTTGTAATGGATAATAATAGGTAATAGTCAGTGTCAGACAGCTTGTAAATGGCGACACGGCTTACTACCTGTTTTAGTGAGTACTGACTATTTGGTAACAACATGGGTTTGAAGTGGCCGTAGAGCCATTACCTATGCAATTACATTATAACGGGAACTTGTAACTACCCCGTAAGTGTTAATCAAAAAGGTTTGTCTTATTTTTTGCGACCATCTTGTTTTTCTTTGTTATGGAATCTTCGAGGGTTATTGAACTAATTTGAGAAAATTTAGGAGGAAATAAGTGAGTGGGCAATAGTTGATGGGTATGTGTATTTTTAGTTCTCTTTTGGTTTATCTCCATTAATGAACCCGTATCATTTACTGTACTGTGGGAGCCTAAAAGGGTTGCATATTGATTTTCATCATATGATAGGTATCTCTGATACGGATGTGGTTCTTAAACAGTATGTTAGGTTTTTTTTAATAATATTATATTTGGGATACTATTTCATCAAATAGCCCCTTGGAAAGTTCATTTAAGATTTGTGTTAAGGGTACTTGTCAAAGTATATTTAAGAAATATATACTTATTATACAAAGATGAAAACATACATCGTATATATGATCAACATATAAACTGGAAAGCAGATGTAAAGCGTAGTTCTTAACTCTGCCTCCACCGGGAATCGAACCCGGGACTTGATACCGTTCATAACCAATCGCGCCACGGAGGTCGTCAAATCGGTTAAGTAAGTAACCAGAATTGTTAAAGAAAGAAGCGATAAAATTATATATATCTCTACGTTTTTTTAGCCAATTTTTTTTACGTTGTAATAAGTAAAAAAATGGCCGTGGAGCTGAAGTAATATTTCAAAAATTAGTTTATTAAGGAAGACAGCGCCTGTTCTTTTTATCGGCTCCACTCCTTTTCATTGTAACATTTTTACGGAAGTTTATTCTTCAGAATTTTATTGTATTATTTAATCAACAAAATGTCAGTTTATGTTTTTGTTCCACTTCCGGAGATGAGTAGGAAATAGCTTTGACTGTTTCTATTAACCTTGTTTTTTTAAAATAATAAGTCTTTATATTCACAAATATTTATATATACATATAGAACGTCTATTGTAAATCAAGGCTACCAACAACTTTACGATACAATAAATACAATAAAAGAATTAGAGTCATTCATTTGAACATTTGATTTTAGTCATATTTTCACTTGATGATTTTTTTCGAAACATTATCTTGACGCTCAGAAACAACTTAAAATTCTCAGAACCTTATAACAATATGAAGACGAGGTCCACCTACTAAAAACAACACCAATTACAGGTAACACAAACCACCTTTCACAAGAATACCATACAAAGGATGTTACTAACCCCATATATATAAGAACTAGTGACCCGCTCCGGCTTCGCACGGGTATAAAATATATAGCCTACTCCACTATTCAATGGATGTTATTATACATATAAACCTTTTTTTTAATCACTCAATCTATTAAAAAAACCGCATCAAAATCCGTTGCGTAGTTTCAAAGATTTAAGCATACAAAGGGAAATAGGGACAGAGAAAGCGACTTTGTTTAATACGATGTAGTGATACCACTCATAGGAGTCACTACCCTTATCTATGTACTAATTTCCTTTATCTTTAATCTAGGACGATCCCGATCAAGGGTCAACCCAATCACGCCCAGACTGACATATTGCTCCGAATGACAATCAGTCATTTGAGACGTGCGTTAATTAACCAGAAACATACCTGGGTTCTAGACCTTTGGACTATGACCTTTGAGGGGTAACGTGCTGTAATGAGGTCAGGCTTGGTCAGACTAATAAGGCTTTTAATGAGCCTAGTTATAACTTGTACACTGTAATTAGTGTGTATAGGCAGAGTGGAAAAGTTAATTAGTTTATTTTGATGATTTTAGGTTTATTTTGTTGTCTCATAAATAATAAATAGGAGTTAAGAGATTATATTCGTCAATTATGTTTATTCAGGGATTACGTATTTCAGCGGTGTCCGTTGACATATATTTCGAATATATAAAAAAATTATCTAGTAATAAAAATTATAATATATAAATGTGGGTTTAATTACTTTGACTGTGTTTTTGTGAATAGTCGTTATTGACATATTATGTATCACTAAGAAAAGAATGATTATTCAAAACTATCTAGGCTGGGCATAAAATATGAAATAATATATGTAACATATTATTGTTCGTTTTCCATTCAAAAACCTCCTTTTATGGCTTTTTAAACTCCAGGGCTTAAATGATTAAATTTACAGGTTCTTAGGACAGAAAAATGGACAAGATTTAAAAGAATATCCTCCAGAGTTCCACTGAGAGCTTTGCACTGTGTTGCCAGTTTAAAAAATCACTTTAGGGATTTATCTGCGCTGCAGGAGTTTGAGAAGATTTCAACAAAATAGGTTTCCTCTACAGAATTACACGGTGTTTTAACTGCAGTGTTTGTCACTTAGGCTAAGTGGCAAGATGGTTTCTTCCCAGCTTAGGAGGATGTTTTAAGGCGGTAGTGTTTAAATGAACATCATCTAAGTTTAATAATGCTTTTGTACTGCGGTTATGTTGGTAATTTCAGTCATAAATATGCCCTGGATTACTGCAACACTGTGAAAGTATTTGGGCACTGGATATGTAATTTTATCCGAATTGGAATGACATAATGTCTCAGTACATTTTATATTGAGATATTTTTTCTTATATAAACTAGAGACACTGATATAATTTCTTTATGGTGTTTTCCATGTGCTGGTCTGCGATTAACAAATTGTAATCAACTGCCAGGTTACCTTGTTTAAGCTCGACTAAGATATAAAGTTTGGAGCTGATATCTATGTTTTCGGTTAGCCATGTTTTTTTACATCAACTAGTTTTTAATCTCCGTTGATCTATGAAAAACGACTGGGAATATTTTTCATTCCCAGAACAGCATGGGAGTTTTTGTGTAAACCCAACAGTCGTTTCCCTTTCTAGTCACGATATAACTTCCATGATTTATAGATTTGGCGAAAATTACTTTTCAAGTTTCGTATTTTGCTAGTCGAGCGCACAAAAGCTAAGCTTGGCGAAAGCTTGTCTTTTGTTATTTATTGTCATGTTTCTAGCGAAAATTCTAGTCATAAAAACTATTTCTAGGTCCCGAATTTTCGGGCTTAAGTTGGGATTTGCAACCTACGTTTTTTATTATTTTTTCCTTTGAGCATTAGTGTTGACAATTGTTGGGAATGTTTGACTGTGTTTCTTTTCTTTATAAGTTTGCTAATACTATAACATACATAATGTCTACTTATTTTCTATTGAAAGTGAAACGTGTTAAGTCGTAAATGTGGTAAGTGAAACTAATAAGAATAGTTTACAGAATCGTTTATAAATACATATAGTCATCTATATTAAACCTATACGCTAGCAGTGGTATTAATGAGGAATATTGGCTACAGTTTGCTAGCCCATTAGATCCTTTTTTGGTGTAAATATATTAAAAGTGTTTTACTCCTATTCCCTTAGTTGCATACTTCATACAGGATATAGTAGTACAGGTAATATAGTTAAAGAGATATACAATATACCAGTACATACAAACTCAGGATTTCCATACATTTTATTTACGTTCATCCAATCTTAAGGTCCTGTTAGACCGGCGAGCGTTCACTGCACTTTAATTATGCATCTAGAAACTTAATTTACGTTGCCCACAGCAATTTTAATATTAACATTAAGCCCGAAGGATCTCACACCACTGCCTTCGCGCCAACCAGATTCTGAAATATGGCAGCCGAGTTTAACTGTTATATTAATGGAAAACATAGAATATAGCATATAGTTTAGAATATATAACATAGATTATATAGGGATAGTAGTTATGACTGTAGAATGATCTATGTGCTAGCTGCAGGTAATAAATTTAATTGTACAAAGGTTACACTCACGTTAGCTTATTCGTGTTTTAAAGAAATGAAAATATCTAATTTAATGTGCAATTATATGTCCAATAATAAACAATATACTAGGTTATTGAGAAGGTATAATACATATTACGACGGAGATAAAAGGATGGGAGCATGTATGGAAATTATATGGTACGTGGAAGTTTCGATGAAAACTACAACCATTAACACAATCTTTATTTACTGTACATAAGCTAGACTCTTCCTCAGTATAAGTACTTGCTATTGCATTGTATACTGAGACAGCAGTCATGAAGATTTTTATTTTGAATGTTTTTGTATATGTTAAGCAGTGAATAAAGTATTTCCTTTCTTTCAATTTATACTTATATACATACATACATCACGCCTGATTCCACTTTCGCTTCATTGTCACTACGCTTTCAATCAACGATTCTTTTAATAATTATTACAAATAAGTAAAAAGCATTTTTGCTAACTTATTAAAGGAATATTTCGTTATCACCTATTAGGCGTTACTGATGAACCTGAAAATCTATCTGGTTTTCCTTCAGTATTTTTCCGTAACCTGACTATCTAACTCATTTTCCCTCAGTTATTTTCCTTTTAAATTAAAGACGTATCTATATTTATTTCACAATTTTATAAGGAACTGTTTAACTTTGCATTTAAATAAAAAACAAAAGAAGGTGACACCAAACATATCTTAAAAAAGAAGACGATCAAATGTTTTTGTTTTGTTTCTCTTTTGTTTTTGTCCACTTTCTATTTTGGACGTTTTAAAATGGTGTGTCAATCTTAATTTTCTCGATTTGCAATCTCTTTAAGAAATAAATATTTAAAATACCATTAGCTTGTTTTTATATATTTACACATTAATCTCCGTTTCTTGGTAGATAGAAACTTAAATCATGTAAACTGTTCAGCCATATAAATATATACACATAAGTATCTTCACGCCCCTACATCCCTAAGGGGATAGACAGAGACTATCGATCGTCACCTGAAACGATTCTGAAAAATCTCTCTTGCTTCACTCTTACCCATTACCCTTCTCACAATTGCTCTTCTATTTTTCACGCTACGTGCACTCGCCTTGAGAAAAATATAAATATAATTTGTTATATGAATGGTGAATTTTCCTGAAAAATCTTAGAAAGGTTTCATCATCATCAGCCTATCTGAATCCACTGCTGACTTAAAAAGGTTTGCGATTATTTAGTAGCCTAGCAAAAGTTCTTTAGAAGCAATGTAAATAACATTATAATAAAATAAACAAATTGGCAACCGGCAGGAAACATTCGGTTAACGGCATGCAAAAGTATCGATCATTAAATTGAAAACTTACTATATTTCTCGTCATTATTCTCTGTTCCATTGCATAAAAGGTTCATGAATAATGCTGGATTTGTATTCAGCTCGGAAACCATTTCTCTATTCATAAAAATATAGATATTCACGCAGATAGTTGAAATCTCTGCTCGTTTGCAGAAAGCCACAGACTATTCGTAAATTTGACATAATAAGAGGTATGTTATGTATTTTACTTGTATATTTATTTATTCTTGCTTCATCAAACATCGACTATTACAGGCTTAACCTAATGCAGTCGAGTAAGACACTTATTAAATTAAAAAAACTTATAACTAATTAAAATATTACTATATGTATTTGGTAATGTGTATGTCTTTCACGTAATGAGAGTAAATGTCTCAGCTTTAGGTTTCTAATTGTTGATGAGTATGTTGTCAGTTTTGATTCAATTATAAGTATTATTTTGACTATTGTTTATTACAACGACCTTGAATAGAATGATAACTAGCCGTCCTATTTCCTGACATATGTATTGTTGGGTTTATTTATTAGAAAATTAAATTTATTGGGCAATGGTAAATATGGTAATGATCCTAATCAAAGAGATTCTGCCCCTACAAAAGGGCGAAAAGAACTGGAGTGTGCGTATGTCAATTAATTGTAACAATTCTAACGCTAATTCACTTACATGAAAACGTCTACCAATATTTTTCACGAAATTTATTCTTATTATAATTTCAGTCCGTTAGACCCTTACTTCACTTTTGTTATTCTTGCAATCATCGGGTTTTCCTTATTATTCTTTAATCTCGCAAATTTCATTTTTGTATGATGGCTACTGCATTGATAAATATTTACCTAAAGTACGAGTATTCTTAGTATCTCTTAGGGCTTTAGGATATTTAAACATTGTTATTATCATAATTCCACAATGTACCAATAAAATGACTGTTAGTGAAATTCTATTCAATGCCCAAATAATTATATTAATTCCACATTTTTCCGAACATCATCACAGGTAGTTATATTCTATTTAGGGTCCAGATGAGCACTAGCAATAATTTTTAATTACGGCAAAACAACGCGTAATAAAAGGAACAAATCAACAATAAATATCAGGCCGAGGAACACTCCAGAAATGTATTGGCGAGCTCAAAGAAATTTCAAAACTCACTTTTAATTACGGCGAAAGAAGGCACAAAGGAAAGTAGGGCGATGGAATGGCTAAATTACTTTCTAAGAGATATAATGATCATTGTTTCACGAATTCAAGATTAATAAAAGTTTATGCGTTGTATCGGGGAGGGAACATTCAGTTTATCGTGTTTTTCAAACGATTCTTTTATAGGAAATGGCTGGAGAAAATGACCTTATCTGTCCGCGATTTATCAATGACAATAACTGCCGTTTTGTCCAGAAAGTCTACGACTAAAGGCTAAGACCTAACATGTCTTTATAGGTGACAAAGTGAAGGAATATAAACTCTGATAAAAGATTGACATACATTTTGTAATCATAAATGTTCCATATTAGTGCCGTAAAAACCCTGGTGGTAATGATATTGGCCTCCAAGATTCTATGGTCATATTAATTTGTGAATTTATTTATATTATAATTGATTCGAGTGTATTACTGTCAAGAGCCCTTTACAGAGTAATCAACAAATATGCAACAAAGCGAAAAAAGATATATAAGTGACGAATATATAAATGACGTCATTAAAAGCAATTTTCAAGTCAATTAATCAAAAATAGTGTGTCAACAACAAAAAATTAGACATTGGTACATTTAAAACTATAATACAATAATTTCAGTAAGTACCCAACTGCAGTTTGTTATTAAATACTCATATTTAATTATTAATAACGTACAATATCCATTACAGAATTCGTGATCTTATCAAATCACCTAAAACGTAATCTGAAGGCGTTTAACAAAATAAAGCTCTCACGCCTAAAGAAATATAACAGCAGGCAATCACGATATCACAGCTTTCTCGAAATTGTACCAATTTACGACTTCGTGCCGTTCATTAATTTGAAGTCGATGTGCCTTCAACTAGGTCTGCAACGTTTCCTTTTTCATTTGACTGAGTGCAGGTGTAGCTTAAATTGTAATTGAAATTCTTTGAAGGATCGGAGCGTGTTATAATATGTAGCGTACAGTTATAAATTATGTTTACGTCATTGCATAATTAGGATGGTAGAAAATTAATAAATGTAAATAACTTATATGCTTAGCTTATGTAATTGGTTGATTTCTAGTTTGACAGGCAACGAAAAAAGTAAGATTGAATATGCGGTAAATTTGGTACATACTCTAGCTTTTATATTGTAGGTCGTCATTACATTAACATGAAAAATTGGTCTCCCTTCAACCACAAGGACCTTAACCACCTTCTACGACATGCTGTACTGAACGATTAGTCATTTAAAAAATATTTACGTTCGACACTATCATGGGACAGTTCAATGCGACTTTCAATTGCTAATTATATCTTTTAATTTTTAATTGGCGTTCGTGTATACTATTAAAACTTCTTCATCTAATAATACCAAACCTAAAATACATTAAAACTAGGGTTATAAGGAAGCTGGATGCAAATCTCAAAGCGATAGTTGAGAAACGGGGTTTCTCCTCACAGTTTTCAGAGGAAATTTACGCCACACTAAGCAACGCTTTCAAGAGAGTGATTCTCAAAGATTTGCTCCCTATGTACTCATAGTATGCTCCTTTCATCTTAATTATTTGAGGAGATTCACACCTTTCTCTATAGCTTCAACACTTTGAGAGAATGAATGCTACGAATAAGTTAAGTGGCAATTTGATTACTTTTATTAGTAGAGATTACCAATATACATATTCGTATATGATTGAGAACACATAATCTGTATTGTTTATTACTCACAACAATTAAGTTTTATATACATACAATCCCTTTTTTACCGTAGCAGGGTAGTCAGAGGCTTAAGCCCATCTCCGAAATTTCGGATGCATGTTAAGGATGAGCAAATCGAAGCCCGCATTTTACAAGATAGATATAACAATGTGATAGGCAGCGAACCGTATCTCCGTATTCAGGTACTGGCTCTTACCTATCCCGAGGGATAGGCAGGTTTCCTTACGATGTTATCCATCACCGTTAGTGACTAATAACTAATATTTCTTTACTTGGCTTTATATTCTCTTACTGCTGATCGATTGATTCTTATTTCAACTTTTCTACGTTCACCACAAACATTTGTACGATCTTTGAGGAAAACTCTGGGATAATTATTCCGTATCTTTGCTTAATATCTATCGATTTACAATCAAGTATACATAATTAAGCATGTACTTGTGTTCTGGTCCACTACTGACCTATTTAGATAGACGTACTCTTACTCCAGTACATTGCACATCGGAAATAAAACAATGCCCAGCTCATAGTTACATAATTAACGCTTTTTGATTGACCAATGAATTGGGATATTGGTGATAGGTTGCTAGGCTATAGCCTAATACATTAAATTGAAATTTTAGTTCCTAAGTCAAATCTAACGACATAGAAAGGCAATGGCTAAAAATTTGTAACCATATAATTCTTCTAGGGATAATTATAAGCTCAATTAGATATTGATACACATACTACGTCAAATGTCTTTTTATAGAATTGTAGCTTTAATCCGAACGTATTGATATGATATGATATTGTCCCTTATATTTTGAAAGTCATAAAAAGTTAAATTCAGCCATAGGGTCCGTTATATACGGCCATAAAAAGGACTGTTAAATTGTAATAAAGATACACTTGTTAATTTGATTGGGGTACATGTTTGTTTTATTAATATTGTGTAATCAATAATGTCACGATATATCTAGACATGTGTATATCTCATTTAGACGTCCATTTTCGTTCGGTTAAGTTAAGTAGTCGCCGACATAACTTTAGTGGTGAATGCCATATTTAAGAATTAAAAAAAAGTTAAGTAGTCTAAAGATGAGTAATCACGTAATGTTAGTTTTTGGTGTGGAAAATGAATGTAGGAATAATCACTAATTTAATATTATAAAATAATTAATGCAAATAATTTAGTGATGTTACAAAACTGTTTTAACAGTTTGACAGCAGGAAAGACAAACAAAAGTAAATAGAGTTCCTAAATCTAACCAAATAATTAAAGAGATATAATCGTATAAACTTATATTTCCTAAGCCTATTTTTAAATTTCGAATCATGTGTTATGTATGTTTTACAATGTTACGAAGTCAATAAAAAAACCATGGGGTATATTACAACCGTATACAAAACAGGATATTAAAAGTAATAATCGTATCAACGGAATTGCCATTTGAATATTGAATTGTTACGATTGGTGTCAACAGTCCTTGTTTGTTTTGCCCATACAATAGCTTTTCATTTGCTAATGAATTCAGCTCAATTGAAATGGAGGCTAATTGTAATATGCATTTATATATTAATCCAGAAATAGTTATTAGCTTCATAAAGTAATAATCATATATATTTTATGGTACAATTTGTTATATGCAATTATTTTAGTGTAAAGACGACATACTGAAAAGGGAACCAAAGTAAGAAGTACTTATAACCACGGAGTGTGTCTAAGAATGTGTAGTATTCATACAGGCAAGTTACTTCATGTGAACAACACAGACATTCATTCCAAATGAACAACATTAAACTTCTAAGTGAAATCTTCAAAGGCGTTAATCAAATAGATTTGCCCTAGCTAACATAAGCATATGGCAATTGATCGCCTAATTGGTGATTAAATTTAAACCTTACTCCTGTGTAAGACAGTTTAATTTCTTTTTATACAAACCTTTGCTTTGACATATGACAGTTACAAAAAGATAAAGTCAGGTTTAGAACTTGATTACCTCCTAAAAAGTATACACACGAGTTTTTAGTCTCGCAGAAAATAAAGCTTACAAACGTTATACACTAAGCCTAAACATACTGTATCACAAATAGATTTAATTGACCTTTAATCCCTTAGTCACATCCTGCAACATGTCTGATAAAATCGCAATAAGCTACCATTCTTCTTACATCGTAGATAGCAAGGAAAATACTTTATTCAATAGAAAATTATGCACAATATGCCCATATCGAGTACTAATTTCTTTTCAAAGGCGCTCTTTCACACCCATGTGTTCCCAGTAATCACGAATCCGATGAAACCGACCCTCTCTCCGGATGTAAGTTGAATTTATGAAAGCGAGATAAATTCCGAATGAACTCTTTACTCGTTTTAACTGATTTGGCACGGGACCCGCCATGGTCAGTTCCATAGATAAATTACGTTTATTGGCACGTCTTTGGAGTTTTTGATTTCTTAGCGATATGTCTTTGAAAGCGTGGATAGAAAATAAAAAAAGTACATATGGATTAATGGTGGATGCTTCGGTACCAATTTTAGAAAAATGGACAAAGCATATGTGAAAGTATTTATTATTTTAATAACACTTTATAGTCGTGTAGTTATTTCTACTAATACTATTTCAAAAATTAAGAAAATAAAACATGTGAACTCAGTTGAATTATGATGGCGTAAGTACGCAATAAATAGTTTCGAACGAATTACTTAATTTGCGATGAGTGACAGTAATATGAAACAACTTAATACCCAAAAACATCAAGAACGCCATCAACTAAACTACAAAACGGAAAATAAAAAAACAACTGGCAATCAATTAAACTCCAAAATAAAAAAGAAGCAAAGGGCCAATATTAATGAGGCTGTGACAAAAAAGGTTTGTAGCAAGTCAGGCGATAACACTTGAAACTCTTTAACGAGTTTCCTGCAAGGTTTTTTAGTTGCTCTAACAAGGCGCACTCTAGCGGATAAAAAAAGTAGTGAACTTGCACTGCAAATGTCAGACTCTTTTTAAAGCAAACATCAATTAACTGCGGAGCGGTTTGAATTATATTTGATGTTGAAATCGTGTGCTTAAATCCCTAAGTAACATGACTTTAATATACATGGTATATGTAGACATAGGTAGTAGATTTAAAATTTCTTTCAATCTATTTCCTTTTATTCAAGCATAAATAAACCCAATTTCTCCTCTGTGACCTACTCTACTTTGTGTTGTGCAAAATATGAAGTAAAAATGTTATTTATTCATTTCTATCTTCTCATCTTTCAATGTCAATTTAAACACAGCAATCAAATAAGAGGGGCAACGAATGAAAATCGAACAGCCATCACACGAAGAGCGACGAATTACGGAAAGCGAAACAGCTTACACAGAAACTCAATTTAGCGTGTAAACAAATCCATCGCGCTAGTTATCTTCAAATTCGCTCTCCCACCAGAGCACTGCGGTCTGCTTTTCGAGAACATTTGGTATGCACATAAATAACGGAGAGACCGTCCACAAAAAATCACATAAAAAGCAAACAGAAAATAAGTACTTAGAAAAAATATCTGCAAGGAGGTGACGGTTTGCGCAGAGCGTGGTTTCTAATTCCGAATATCTCTTCGAGATACGGGCTGAAAATGAAAACCGGCAGTCAACTCTCGGCGCTTGGCTGAATGAAACGTGCACTCGTTGCCTGACGTGATTGTGCGTGGATACGTCATCGTGAAACTTCATTTTAATTTATAATGGCGGCAATGAGTTTCGGATTAATATTTAATTTATAATTATGAAATGTTGTGTTTGAGAGTGAGATTACGGGATTATTTTAATTTATTTCGTAAGTATTTGTTTATAGTTAAGAGCTCAAAAGATTATAACTTAAGGCTTGATGTTGATTATTAATATTATTGATAAGATTTGAGATAACTTTTCAAACATTTTAAATTGAAAGCTTTGACAAGAATATTTTAATTACTATATTTCATAATTAGGTTAAATAAATTTTTTTTATGGAAAATATAATTTAAATGCTTTCGAAAGAAATTTAATAATATATGATGTTAACCATGGAATATACGTACCTGCGGCTGCGTATAGAAATTGATCAATTTTCATAAGTTAACGGGTATTGTGTGTATCGTGATTATTTTTTTTCAATATTTTCAATTTCATTATATTGTAATAGAGTTGTATTTCTTTCTGGCATGACATAGAAAATCACTTTTGGAGATATGAAGATTTTTTTCGTAATATCTTTTAACTACTGTTGAATGGTTAATTTAATCCACCCTGAAAATCACTTAAATAATATAAACTCTTTTATAAATATGGAATCTTATAATATTAATCATAAGCCGAACCAATGATTAATATGAATTTCGTTTAATTATCAATTATTGTATATATATCTCGCAAGAAGTCCCAAAGGGGTGAACAAATCTCTGAGATATAGTGATAGGTCAAATCAGTGATAGGTCGCTACATTATATCCAATAGGATTTTAAGCAATATTCACGTTTGTAGAGCCTAGTTACTGACAATAGCCAACAAAACCGCCTTAACTCCAAGTTCCCTTTTATAACACGACAGAACGGGGATAGTTGGCATAAAACATAAATCCCAGAGCCGCACTGGACATGTAATCTGGTCATTTATAAAATAATTCGCTTAAGCTGGAATAGCTGAGCATTTGTTGAGTTGGCAAGTCAGTTATTAATATGACTTAGTGAGCGGCCGCTTTGGCAGGATTCCAAATTCAAATTGGAATGCTAGGCTTATGCGGACCTCTTTATGTACGGGTTATTGTGTACTTTTCAATGGATATAGAAAGGCTACTGGAGTATAATAGGGAGTATATTATATTAAATTTTGAAAGGCATAAAGTTATAAGTTTTTAGCGATAAGTTATAGGTATAATGGTACAAATAAACATTGGGTCATAGGCTACCATTCTGTACTGAGAATCCACATAAAAATGACAGTATCACTCTGATAATAATGCTTAAAATTATCAAGGACTTAGAGATGCTTGCCATTCCGAAACTGTTTAATGAGGTATATGTATGTCACTCTCTCCCTGTAGTAGTGTTTGTCCAGTGCATCTCTCATGGCGAAGTAGACTTTTGTAGAATAAGAATCCGACCCTTGATTGGTCTATTTCGTTAGTGAAGGCCCTCGTGATTGGTTAAAAAATATGATTCGTTAATTAAATATTATCAATATTAGTAGCGTGAAGAGACAGCGTAAGTGGTAAGTAAGTACATATTATGTCGGAATTGTACGCGCTCAATGAATAGTCTTTATCTATTCCGTAGTGACGTACGTTAATTTTTGTTCATTTCCTAGACAGAGTTTCAAACAAACTTAGAAACTTAGAAATAACTTAGAAATCGATGGCAGCAAAGTAATTACGGACAACTGCAATTTTTACAAAATGTTTTTTTTTATAGAAAATAGCATATTATATCAATATCTAACGTTTCACGAAACAAAATTATATTTTTTTCTATTATTGTGGTTTTTTTCGGACGTAATTAAAGATATATACCCTCCTTTTTTTAAAACAAGCAACGTAAACAGTGACATGTAACTATGTCCGTAATTGCGCGGGAGTTTGCAGCCCGTAATCAGGCGTAAACAAGAACAAGTGGCAGTTGTCATGTTCTTGCGCGGACAGGTTATGTTTTACAGAAAAAAAATATTTAAAAATAATTTTCTTGAGTTGCACATGAAACTAGATGATTTTATATTAAAAAGAAGAAAAAATAAGTGTGACAAGGAACAAAATACTGTTTAATATGGCAAAAAAGGCGTCCAGAAAGAAATTAACGACAGCACCGGTTTAACAAATTAATTAAACAGAAACTATGGAAAGAACAAGTTTATGTAAGACATTTATTTTAAATATATTTTAATAACTTTTAATACGTTTCACTTTATTCGAAGTTAATTTCGTTCTTATTTAGACTAATTCAAAACTTGAGGTTATTACGGCGTAAATGCAGATATCTGGCAGGTGTCATTATTTACTGCGGACGATACTACTCAGATGTCTCTATTTACAACCACTTCATACAAGTATTTAGATCGAAATTTATTTTTTCAGTTAATTCAGATACCGAGAAAGCTCTTATACAATAAGAGGGCATCCTAGATAATGATGTGGCGCCCTCGAGGCTTCAAAAGGTCAAGAAATCTTTTATTGGAAATTGCGTGCGTTTTTATAATCATTTACCGGACTGGATTACGCGATTGCCCTTGCCTAAATTTAAGACTATAGTTAGAGGCCGACTAGTCCGGGGCGCTTACTACGCGGTCGGAGACTACCTTGCCGATGCTCAGGGTTGGCAATGAGTGCATCTAAGCTATATGTGCAAAGTTAATTATATTTCTTTATAAATTTGTTTTTGTAAATGGCACTGGGCAAAAAATCCTGAAAGCCGGAGTTTCTTGTTGGTTCTTCTCCGAGCCAGGGCTTCCGAACCAACGGTAGAATTTCAATGCCAAGAGACAACCAGTGTCAGACAAATGTTTTGACTTTCAATGAATGTACTGTACTTGTACTTATGTTGAATAAAAACATTTGACTTTTTGACTTTTTTTTTTAGAAGAAATTGAAACGCAATCCCTAAATAAAAGATACTATATTATTATATTTTACGTCGTAGATACGTACCCGTCCCGTTCTAGCCTGTGACGCAACAATGCTAATTAGGTGGAATCTTTTGGGCGATGGGCTGGCAATCTGTCATCAATGTTGTATATGACACAACATCTCTAATATTTATGCTAAAAAGCGACCTAAGAGGTATTATTATGCCTCCAAGGTTCTGTCCACCCCATATACACATCCATACATATTTACATCCATTACATTTACATCCATACATGTCTTCATGCTCGCAAGTTCATAGATCGTACCATCCCTTGTAAAAAGGCATCCCTGTTATACAAAGTCATTCACTAGCTCCACAATCTCCTTATCAATTTCAACTTTACAATGTCCTTCCGTTCCTTTCTACTTTCATAACTTTCGCTTCATACCTCTCATCTTAAGTGCATGATCCACACACGTGAGCATTTCCTGCAACTCCCCAGCAGATGAAGCAAGTTGAATCTGGTCGTTTATTCAGCTCACCCATACGCTATCCCCAGTGTTTTTACTTAAAAAAAATTTATCAATATACAACTTCACCATCTTCGACTAGGGTTTGATAAAAGCAATTTGCTACATGAGGGATGAAACTGTGGCAAAATGGGGTTCCAACGAAGTTGTCAGTTGCCCTTACGATTACATTAGAAGGAAAGCTGCAGAGGGTCTAGAATAGCTACGGTGGTCAGAACCGGAACCGTATTGTTTTTCTATAAGTTTGTGTTTACGAATTGTCAGAGACAATCGATCGCCATCTGAAAGGTTTCTGACAAAATATCTCTTGCTTCACTCACACCCATTAACCTTATCATACATGCTCTTCTGTTCTTCACACTGCGTACACCCACCTTGACAAGAATGTCTCCAATTTGATGTCAATAAGTTCTACGAGGCCTCCCCCGTCCGAATCTACCTTCCACTTTGGCTTTTTAGATTCTTTTAATAATCCTCGTTTAATCCATCCACACATCAAACCACCTTAACATACCTATCTCTATTTTCGTCTCTAAATCTTCTTTCATAGCACAACGTTCACGCATCACACTATACCGTAGCCTTTCACAGAACCTAACATTACACACTCTCCCGAGGGACCTCATCTCTACCACAATAATTTTGCTTTCATGATTCTTCTGCCAAACCCAGCACTCATTACCTAACATATTCGTATTTGCCATCGCTTTTTAGAAAAAGGTCATACATAACAAGAAGGAGACAGCGTCCATGCATTAATTTTCTAAAACTAAACAGCTTTTCTGTCTCTAGAATGGTACACCTGCGTTCGCTGGAGTAAACTCAATAATGAACCCTATGCAGTTGTTGAAGTGAGCTAAAACGAAATTCTGAACTTCAAAAGTTTCTAGAACAGTACCTACACATGATTAAAAAAACCAGGACTTGGTGTACGCGAAACATTGGTACAACCTAATAAGTCAGACATGATATCTTAAAATTACGATTTAGATATTTAGATGAAATGTCTATGATCATTGAATGTTGCAAAAAAGGCACGGTCTCAGCAGAATGAAACCATTCCATTGGAACTCTCAAATTCTTATAATGCAGGAATATCAATCACGACTGCTAAATACAATGATTATGTCTTTGTGTTTGCAAAATCTAATCCCACCATCTGATCACAACTTCTTTAAGGAGTTAAAACATGGTCTAGGTGATGAAGGAGACGTTGACACTGATGAATAGTTCCTATTCAACCTACTTTGTGATTGAGACAAAACGAGAAGACTTACAAGACTATTTTATTTCATACATTTTCGTTTACTTACATTCAAATTTTTATTTTGTTTTCTACGTGAATAAGAAAGATACTTAATGTAATATATAAAAATAAAAACTATAATCAAATATAGTTCTAAATAAAGTTTAAGTTAACGAAAAAACCCCCAAATTTAGCATTAAAACAATTAAAATAAATAGGAATGCCATACTTTAACTGAATCTCAATAATATATTTCATTTTACAAGTAAATGATTGTAATTATATAATAATATTTCTTGAGTTTTATGTATATTTAGTATGAAGTAGATAAAGACGTGTTTAAACATTCCAGTGTTACTAAAGACATGTGCATTATTTGGCTAGAAAATATTACTTTGTCTTTACGAAGATATATAATGTATTTGTTTAATTAGTTTTTATACATATGTTTATGGTTTTTATTGCAAATAACGTGTTTATTTTGTATTAAAAAGTTTATTTAATTTTACAAAGTAAATTGAGACATCAGTCAGTTGTCTTTATTGCTTGATTCTATAATATAGCGTAAAAAAAAACAAGTACCGTATTTCAAAAACTACAAATTAATATAAAGATTTTTCAATAATATTTAATAAATAGTAATATTAAATACCATTCCTGAAAATTTCATAAACATTGTATGTATGGTTTAGAAAATACACCGTTTTTGCACGTTTTTCGCTCCCCTGTAAAATTGCGTTTTTGTAGATGTCTTTATACACTTTGCTGCCATCGAAATGTGTGTTTATGCGACGAGAGTTAGGTGTATGGATTAACTAAAAACAATAGGATTTGATACACAACCTGATATATTAAAAGAACTTTGAAAAATACTTTTAAATAAATAAAGTTATGCTGTTTGTTATGGTATAAATATAAAATAAGATTATTAAAAGCTTATTGTAAATTATTAATAAACTTATATCAGCTCTTAAATATTTTATTAATCTGTTTATTATTTAAATTAAGATATTATATACTTTACTCGTTCATGGATTTGGAAGCTAAGATACGGCTAATTTAATCCAATTAACCCTCTCTCTAACTAGAGATGAAGTTTGACATTAACGAAGCTAAACAGTAATAGAATTAAGTTAATCGTGATAACTTTATATAAGATACTGAATTGTGATACTAAACTTGCTAGAGACGTGCTAGGACCTGTTATCAGATAAAATACCAACAAAAGCAACAAATATAGTATTCATCCATTTTTTATTTACTAAGTTAAGTGCTGACATCTGTTCAAGTCTTTAGCCATATATAAATGAGCCTTAATATATAAGTAAGAGATTTGTTAAAAGTACCTATAACCGCCGAGTGTGTATGAAGCGAAAGTGGTCAGTCAGGATCGGGACAAATGGGGATCCGTGATCTCCGCCTAGCCCTCTACAGGGAATCAGGCGTGATGTGTATGTATGTATGTAGATTTGTCAATGGTGTGCTTCTGTCAACACCACCAGGGATTATAGGCGCAAGTGTAATTTCGCGAACTAATTTGGGAGGCTGTACGCATTGCAGATGTGAAGTTTTCCCACACGCCTCACGTACGTCTGATATAAATCTCCTTCTGAGTTATGTATACTACAAACAAATCACGGTCGTTATTCCCAAAAGGGTACATAGAGTTATGAGGGGTGAAAACCCGAAATATTTGGCATAAAAATGATGGAAACATATACTGGAACATAACATACAGTTTACTTGCTTTGTGGGGTAACCAGAGGTTTGCGTGTTCATCTCCACAATTGCAGATTACAGACGTAATAGGCAATGTTTCATCGTGTCGCCTCATACACTTGTTGACTATTGTATCTTCCAAAGAATAAAGTTAGTTTCCTAATGATATTTTGCCTAACTGTATGGGAGACGTGTATATGTATATTAAATTCTGTTCTGACTAAAAAGTATAAAATATTGTGCAACACGTAAAGTACAAGAATTGTCCAAACTATGTATATGTTTGGAGATAAAAAAAGCTTTAGTAAGACAATTAATTTAATTGTTTAAAACCACGTGGATACAACAATGTACGTAGCTATAGATCAACGCTTGAGAGAAAGGGAAAACTCAAGCCTCTGACTTCCCGGAAAATCAATTAAGCCGTAATGCTACAATGAGTTTTTGTTCTCAAGTTAGGTACCGTAAAAAGCCTTAATAACTTTCCTTGAAGTGTTTACTAAGTATTGGGGATTTACCGAAAAAAAAAACGGATACACGCGTACAAAATACCCGGTATCATTAGCAAAGAAACTCCTCATTCTTTCTCCGCCCTTAATTACTTGGGTTTCCTTAGAAAGAATATATGTACTTCATAAAAAATATAATACTACGTACATTAGATACTAAGATGAAAACATCAATCTATATAAATATGTCTTGTGCTCTAGATGTAGAAAATAATGCTAATATGATGCCGTTCTTCCCGGTATGTCGTGTGAGACGACTAAGAGACTAGGGCTATTATACGATGGGCTAGAAACCTCATCATAACTACAATATTTATGCAAAAAACACACCTAGAAGAAGTCCTATGAAATATTCTGTATGTATTAAAGGTAAAAACCATGGTTTAAATTTAAAGTACTAGTGGAGGAGGTGTCTAACATTAGTTTTAACCCAAAGTTGTACTCATAAGTAATGCAACATATTGGTGAGACCTTGTCCAGTAAATTTCATTGACGCCTATTCTCCTTGTCCTTCATGTCTGGTCCGAAAGGCAACCAATAATATTCTATTTACGTACCAGAATATAATTTATCCCTTAGTCATCTCCCATAACAATCAAATACAATCTGGGAAGAATGGTACATAGCTATTTTGCATTCAAAGATCGTCAGAATAAGCACGGGATAATGTTTGTGTTATAAGAAAATTCACTTGTATTCTTATACATACATATATAAAAAAGTAAGAATTCCTTCGGAACCTTAAAAAATATCCACCATCAACCTCGAGTCTTAAAGGGGAAGTTTAGTTGTTTTTTCTCGTGTCTACTTCCGCTTGATTATATGTTGTAATAGATTTGTTTTTCTCATGTTATTCTTCCTAAGTCTTTTGTAATGATCATGCCATAATCTTGCTCCGACGAAATTTCGGCTTAAGATTTTCCTTATTCGTTAATGATAGCTTTTATAGCCTTTTTATGTTAAGACTATTTCTGAAATGACTATTTTAAGCATCGATGGAATAGATGTGTTAACATTGAAACTGTTATTATTGTCACTGTCAGCAGTGGATTATAAAAGAAAACGTAGTTTTATTTTGTAAAGAAATTTATTTATTTAACTTAGGTAAAATGAACATTAAAATTTACGGTGTATGTATGTATAATTGACATGAAATTGCATAAATTGACAAGATCGGATCGGAATCGTAATTTTGTCGTCGTGTTGTAATTTGTAATTGATATGTAACGATTTGAGTAATTTTTACTTTGTATTAAACCCTGAAGGATACCATCTGGACTCTAATGTTTATACCTAAATTCACCGATGATGGTTGAAATACTAGTTTTACACACACAGTTAACCTAACAATCATCCCTGCCAATTGTGATAAGTGACTAATATGCCGCGCTTTCGTATTTATCACACTTCGAAATACCAATTCCACTAAGTATCCCCAGATATCTAAAAAGAAATGGATGTCTCTTCCTTTATTCTTTTGTATTTCTCCCCTCTGGTCCGAGAATAGACTTTATTTTGTGGCCGTGACTTTTATGCCCGTACCAAGATTTAATGCCTCCGTAATTACTTTGTTCTCCACGAATAAAAAGTTACATTCACTGGCGCAAGATAACGCTTTTCAATGTCTTCTGAGATTCGCTTAAATATTGTATAATTATTTACATCACGATGCTCTATTATATTCGCGATAGATTGAGCTTTAGAGTCAAAATATCTGCTCCGGTAACTTTAATATAAATTACAGTTGTGTTGGCAAGTTGTTTCAATAATTTTACGTCTTCATTTAAATAATAGTCACCTTTTAAATATGATAGTTACCAATATATCTAGAATGAGACCAACCATTGTTTTAGACGGCAAGAAAACAACTGAACCAAACCAAATAAACACACTGTAATAATATATATAACCTTCTTAGATTCATCATTAAAAATTGGCAAAATACACTAACTACTTTCAAAGATATATGTAAGAGCTTTTATTCTCATAAAATAACTTGTTCCCTGTTATGACCTATCTAGTCTGTTGAGCGTCTTGCAATTAAAAAGGCAGCTCTCAAATCTTGGTGTTTCAATTAACAAGGCGACGATTCTCGGGCCAACGCCCATTGTATCACTTACTCCATGTTAATGACATTTTTTGTTGTTTTAAACAAGTCAAAGCGGGGAAGAAAAGACTGGATTTCCCTAATGCTAATGGGATTTTAAGTTAATTTGTTTTTCCATTTCGTAATTGCGGTGGCGAGTCAGATTCTCTTTGTTGTAAAAAGAGTAATAAATCTGGAGCTTTTACTTGGACACCGCTTTAAATACTGCGTTCTTTGGCTGTTTGAAGGATACCAAAAATAAGGAGAAAAAATATTCCAATTTTTGAATGGTGATTAAAATCAATATTCTTACTGCGTGTATTATGAAGATTGAAAATAATAGTGGTATATGTAATATTGCTAGCCAAAATATTGCAGAATATAAATGCAGAACAGATTTCAAAATACATGACAGGCTTTGGTTTATTAAATTATTTCGAATCGGTTTCAAACAATATCGAACTAAAAACGTTTGATTTTCTGAACAATGCAAATAAACTTTTTCATTTTATTTGTTTTGTTCATTGAACTCTGGTAATAAAATATCCAAATGTATTTTAATTAAATACAAAGCCACAATTCGTTTTGTTTCTTCTATTTTCAATTAATTGCTTTGTTATCGTAAATACACTTAAAAATAAATTGACAAATGTATTTTGATCTCAGAAATCAATCTTAAAGATACGATGGAGAACTACTAAGTATAGCTTAGGTATCAATAGATACTTAACTCAATTTCTAGTTCCTCTAGTATTCTAAACAAATAAAGCCTGATAGACACAGGAGATAAACATGATAAAGTACATTGTGTGTGGCGGGGGTTTTCCTGCCTTTTTTATCAGTAGCTCAGACAAAAGGTAGGCACGTCGCCGAAAGCTTTTAAGGCGAAACACTCGGACTACTTTTAAGCCATTTACAACTAAAAGTAGGAAGATTTACGCGAATACAATCGCCCATCTTGAAAGGATAGTTCGGAACTCGATTCAGAGATTTTCGATAAAATAGCAAACTCACTTACAGTTTGAATATATGGGAATTTAATAATAGTTTAACAGGGCCCTGATTTATAGTTTGTGTTCGTGGAAGGCTGGTTGCGTGATATGTTGCGTGATGCGTTGACTATAAAGGCAAACAATAATTTAAGCGGCGAGTTCATTCATGTTTGTTTATTTGCGTTTAAATCTTTTCTACTTGATTAATTATTTCACATACAGGTATGAAAACTGTACAACTTGTCAAAATCTTTAAATATAATAAGTTTAAATAGGTGATTAACGACGACTGGCTCTGATCGTATTGACTGAATTAGAATACACTAACAAACAGTTTTGATTTAAATACAAAACTACTAGAAAAATGTTTCATGCATTTTTATACAAAACGCATAATATTTTCTAGCAGCATACTATATGACGTTTAACTGTTCACAATAACGCCCGTTAAAAAGTACAAAAGAGAGCAAATGCTAGTGTTTTATGGACGTGGGAACACAAATGCAACTGTGTTGCCAAAAATAAAATACTTTAAGTCTTCCTGTATGCAAACCTAGAGTCGTTTCAGACACTTTAACGCTTACCTAAATGTAAATGTTTACAAACTTATTGTCAAAGGAAGAGCTAGAGGCGGTCAGTTTTGAAATCTTATGCAAGTCGTCTTTTAGTGCGGTTATTGACTTGGGAGATTCTGAAACAATTAATAAAACTACATTATAATGCTTTACTTTACTATTAAATTATAGAAACGTTCATCGTAGAGACAATAACGATGAAATTGTTCTTAAGCTATTGATTCCTATTAACAATACATGCATACATGCTACAACAATGTTAAAAATTGTTTTCACGTACACTATAAAATATTGTTTAAATAATAGTTTAATATAAAAAGTTGGGTATGGCAAAAGAAGCATGAAAGTAGAATCAATGCCGTCGAAATGCAGTCACTGAGAAGCATGTTAGGAGTGACATTGAATGATAGAATTAAAAATAGCGTGATAAGGGAAGGTTGCGGTTTGAAAGAAGATGTAGTGACTAAGATTGAAAAGAGCATGCTTCGATGGTTTGGACATGTTATGCGGATGAATGATAGCAGATTGACAAAAGGAATATATATGAGTGAAGTGGAAGGGCGGTTACGTAGGGGCCGGGCTAATAAGACATATAACAATCAGATAGACGCTATATTGAAAACAGGTGACGTTAGGAGTACCTATAACCGCCGAGAGTGTATGAGAGGATGTATGAATATCAATGAAGCGAAAGTGGTCTATCAGGATCGGGACAAATGGGGATCCGTGATCTTTGCCTACCCCTCTACAGGGAATCAGGCGTGATGTGTATGTATGTATGTATAAAATATGTAGTTATTAATCAAGGATTTCATAAGTCACTTAAGCCTTTAGTTTTAAGGATATTAAACAATATCGATAGGATATTATACATTTTTTATTAACAATACAATCTTTTGTTTCAGGTAATCGTCATCATACTGACATGATGGTAGTTTAAAGTTAGTACAGTCTAGTGTAAATAATGTAATTAGTGTTACTAGTGTTAATCGATCGAAATATAATAAGATGGACTTTGAGTTGGAGTGACACTATGGTTGCCAAGATGACTCCAGTTCCCAGCATCTTCATCATCATGTGGATCGCCATCTTTCCTCTGTATCGGGCTGATAACTTAGGTAAGTTAATCTTTATTTACTTAATTATAATGAATACTCGTACTACGATCGATAGGCGGGCCGCTTTGTCATAATTCACTCCACTGTCACTGTCATATTGATTTATAATTCATATGTTTAAAATTAAATTCAATACTATTATATTTCTAAAATGCATATTAGCCTCCGAATATTGAATTGTCAATTACTGCAACGTGGCCATTTCCTGTGACACCAGACATCTAAAGTACACAAGTAAAATAGTCAGATAAAAAGTGGAATAACTCTAATTTTGCGCATCCCGAACGAAATACATTACGACTGAAACAACAAATGTTCCAGACATTAACGTGTTGAAACCAAACTGAATTTCGCTAATTCCTGTTTACGTACATAACTTAAACGTACATGCACGTTCGCCGGGTGTTTTGTTTATCGTAAACTAATGGGAGTACATTAGCGATAAGCCGTTGCAGCGGTGACTAAATGATGACCAAGTCTATCTTAATGTGGCGCTGTTTGCCAGCAAGTCGTTAATGCTGAACTCCAACTTTCTGTTCAGGGATAGTTGCAGACAATAAAATATGTGTTTTATTATATTGCTACGAACACCGGGTTTGTATGAATATACATATGATACTGTGTCGTAAGTGATTCTAAAATTTGAAATCTCTCTGTAGTTAAATGTGCGAAACATCATACATGTTTCGCACATTCTGTAGTCTGTAGAGCATATATTGCAATGCTTATACTATGATATAACGTATATAGTTAAGCTAAATACATCATCGTAAGAGAAGAATATTGTCAAGAAACTGGCTTCTTTCTTTGAACGGATTATAATCAGTTGCACATGTTGGTAAGGGCTACCATCTGTCACGTTAGATACAGAAAGAGGGTGTTATCAAATAACTATAGCACAATTTTCTTAAATTATTTTTTAATCACTTTCATACAGTCGTAATATTTATATACATGTACATATGTTTAAATGTTTTGCCGAGTGTATTGAGTTATTCATTCTGATACTTTCTTCTCGGTATCACTTTCGAGATATGAGTGTATTTCAGTCATGAATACACCGCAATTTCGTAATTCAAACATAAAACTCTGACTTCCTAGTAAAGGATGAAACTAACGCTTATGTCGTATATGCGACTTCAAAACAAGTTCAGAATTAACGTTTTACTCGAATTTGGTTAGCGTTTTTATGTGCTAAGCCTAGAGTGGTGCATAATTAAAGTAGCCTGTACAAAGTGGGGGTTTAAACAAATAATTGCGCTCTCCACGCAGCAAAGCTTACAGTTTGCACTGCATGCAACGGGTTAACAATGAAACACGTTAATATTTAAAATACAAGAGAACTGCTAATTAAGTACGAGTATAGCATGGTCGAGTATCGTTGCAACTTTTTTACATGCATACTCTCACGTCGTTTTACATTCGTGAAAAATATTCGTGTTCAGTAAATTATAACAACGTTTTTATCTATAGTGGACAAAACTTGATTACATCACATATATTGTTCTCAAAAACTGGATTTCATTTAGCTCTTTCAGGCAATCGTTCTATTAATACATTTATCATCTATTGAATAAGAAAGGCAGTGATTAGCAATACATAACAATAATAACAGGTGTATGTATGTCTGTGGTCAAACAATCAATTATCCAAAATTACTTAAGATAGTTCCCAGTCACTGAATTACTTAGTGGAGAACAATACTCTTTAAGTGCCTCTGATATGAAATATCATAACAATTGATCACACATCAATAATCATCTAGTTGTACCATCCTTTTGAGATGAGCATAAAAGAATATTTGAATATCTCTGGCATCATGGAGGCATTAAATCGGAATAATCACACAATGGGAGCTGTAGATCGAGTGGCTTTTAAAGAACGATGAGCGATGAATATTAAAAGACTTAGGTTTCAGGAGGTGTATGTAAATGGAGTAAAATAGGAAGTTAAGAAATAGGTAAAAAGTGTGTTTGGATTATATAGGTTAGTCCTAGAATACACAAAAATACCTTGCGGGGCTGTCAGAGGTTCGGGTGTCAATGTATGTGTTACCGGCCAAACCCGATTTCAGGACAAACTAGTTTGGCCTAGGCTAAACTAACATAACCTAACCTAAGCCATGTTAGCGATCAAACCCGATTTCAGGACAAAAAGAACTAGCCTAGGTCAAACTAGTTTGTTCTGAAATCGGGTTTGGTCGGTAACATATGCACCTGGTACCCCCGTATTGTCCAGATAGTTGGTACTCAACGAAACAAGTGGTGAGCGATTATAAGCATTTACAGTTCGGGGCACAGCTAGGTTTCCTCCTCCTCCAAATGTTTTCCCTCAAGCATCCTAGGAATCAGTGCTTTTTGTAAACGTATCTTAATTAGGAAGATGCACAAAGAATATCAGAAAACTTTATTTCCATTGGAACATGTTTCAGTTTGGAACCATGTACCCACTGATATAGTCAAGCCCCCGACGACGATTGAGCTAGTTGTTTTTTTGTTTTATCATCCGTCCAGTGGGATAATTGATTTATGCAGACGTATCATTCGAGGAATAATGCCAATCAGCAATTCAAATCCAAGAACACTATATTAAGTATGGAAATGTAGGTGGATATTTAGAAATCAGTTCATATGGCTTACAGTGTGCATCTAATAAGCCCGGTATCTGTTTACCTCTTAGAATACATAGAAGCATGTCTTTTAATCCCTTTGATTGATTGATCTCCTTTTTTAAGGTGAACAGAACCTTGGACTTATGCGTGAATATTAGGCTCCTCCCCCATTACTAAATTCATTTATCCTCAATCCCTTCCTACGACACACAGAGAAGAACAGCAGCTAGTCAGTATTATTTTTATGTCCCAGACTAAGACGGGATCAAATCAGCTCATAATCTAAATATCGTGTTATAAAAAGAACTAGATAACATCCTGTAATATACGTATACGAATGAATATACAATACTGGTAGCTCAAAATACTCATTGAAATAATAACTTTATTTAACCCGTACCCAGTTCTAGCAGAGCCAAGCACATAGCATCTGGTACCACAATTTTCATATGCTTTAACGAACTTTCGCCTCTCCAATAAATACAGCATGCGTGAAATTCCCTTCCCGACGCGAGCTTACGAGAATTTATTACGCCCTTACATGAACTTGTGTAATATCGGAGGCATATTTCAATCATGCTTGCCTACACATACACTCACATACATATATCCCCACATATACACACACACATATACATGGCAAAATATATACATACATATAGATTCACGTCATTTAAGCCCTTGCCGGGTTGAGTGTGGTTGATTGGGCACAGTTAATTCAAAACCCACGTTTTATATAAACAGTTAGGAACTGATAGGTTATAAATAGTGCCACCGTGTTTAGATCTATTTTTAGAATATAAATATATGTATGTGTTCATATACATAACTAAATATACATTCGCGTTCTTTAATTCCTTAATAAATTAGGAGTGGTGAAAATATCGGGACTAAAATAACTTCTTAGTCACTTTTAGTATTAAAAGAATAGTTGATAGCTCAGATAGATTGATAGCCCATCGTCTTATACATTCCATAGACCCTTACGACCTCCCAGTCTACCCCAAAATATAACTATAAGCCTTTCTTGTTACGCTCAATCGTAAAGGAAGCCACAATGCATTCAATAAGGATTCGTGTTTCCGAAATTGGACGGAAAATGTTTTGTGTACTCAACGAAATTGTCCCAGAGGATTGGAGTAGCAATCGGTTTTTTTGGCAAACGTGATGAGTTATCTGTTCGACTGTACAGGTACATATATGTAGGTATGCATGTTATTGAAGTGATGGCTAGACTGTTTCAAGATTTTGATATAATTATCCAGTTTTGGTAGTATTAAATGGAGACATGGCTTACCACCTGTCACTTTGAGTACTGACTGGTCAACATGAGGGTTCGAAGTGTCCATAGAATGACTACCTTTGCAATTGCGGAGATGGAAAACTGAACCTCTGACTACCCCGCAAGGGTTTATGGTCGTGAATGCGTTTGTATTTTTGTCTTTTGTAGTAGTATTGGTGTGTTGAAAGCAAAACTGCTGCCTTTTTTCATACCCAACATGTACATTTAGTCGATTTAGGAACTAAAAAAAATACTTTATTGATGAAGGCTTCAGCTAAGTATTAATATTCAGTAGTCATGTATTTTAGATCTCTAAGTTCTGCTTAAAAGTGTCTGCAGAGATAATGTATCTAAGAGTTTCAGTACACAGAAAGATGAAAGTTAAGCGACTGAAATCTATATGTTATAACTGAAAGAGGTTGGCAATAAAACTCTGTGAGATATGCCTATAGTTCAAATGAGAAATGTCATTTACATGCATGTGTACACATAGAACTCGTATGCAGAAAACTATGTAGGTATTTGATCTTTGAACTATGAAATTTCATGTGCATATTCATTGAAAACAGTAGTGGAATAGAATATTTTTAGACCTAGCGTTAAAGAGCTAGTCTAAAAATGAATAAACAAATTCTGCTGCAGTAAGTATTATTAAAGAGGTTCGACAGGATTTTCGCACGGGAGATTCATACGTGAATATATCCATTTATTAAACGAGCCGAAAACGAAATTATTAATTTCCGTCAAATTGGAGGTATAATAAGAATTAATTATGATTTTAATTACAAGCCTTGTAGGTATATGATTCATTCAGCAACCATTCACTATTCACCAACTCAACCAAAATTAGGAAAGGAATGATAATTAAGGATCTTATTGCAATTCACAATTGCAAAGATAGACATCACTGACATGTACCACCGCCTACCCTGCCAGTAATCATGGTCGTCGTTGTATTCATTTGCTTTGTTTCAGTTTAAATCAACTTTACAGTATCTTTTTAGTTCACAGTAAAATTTTGGTAAATAATGCTGTTTTGATTTCCGTTAATTGTTGAATAAATAAATAAATTACGGGAACCGGAAACAAAGGTTTCCATAAAACTGAATATTGATAAGGTTCCGTATGATAAATGTTCCCATCGCTGTTTCGTCGATATTTGGAAACTATCAGAGAGTAAAATGAATTATGGCCAAAAATAGGTTGTACGAGTGAACCTGTCAATGATTAGTAAGCATATGTAATATCCGATTTTGATGGAATAATAACCCTCATGATAGGTGTTGATAGTGATAAGTGATATGCAAATTTGGATTATCCAATTCTTTACAAGTCTGGTAACAGAAAGCTTTAACAGTCATAGCTATTACAAAGGCTAATAAAAATCTTTGTTATACTTCCTAAACAGTATCTAACGTTAGTTAAACAGAAGTCAATCGGTGTTTATACTTAATGATTATCACTTATAAATATAAAGCAGCTTTGACCACAATCTTATCCTTTCATCCTACACGTATGTCCTAGGTTGTTTTGTAAATTCGTACTCGCTAGGATTCTACCCTGTGAAACAAACTCAGTTTAACATACAGTTATAATGCGGAACTTTATATGACTCAGCGTATCTTCTCGGAAGCCATAAGCAAATCCGCCGACAAAGACCGCCTCTCATGAGAAATTTATAAGACAGAGTGCTGACCTATTAATTATCTGAGTGGCTGTACAGGGTACACACGAGAGCGTCTCTACAAAGTTTGGAACTTGACTAGTTCCACTTGAAAGATAAAGTTGGCCAAAACGGCATAAAGGTGAACTGAAATTTCAGTTGTTAAGGAAGCCTTGTTATTGCTCACATTGTTACTTGCGAACTATGTATACTACGACGACCTCATTACAAACATAACTTATGTACGTAAAATTTACGATATTTAAAAATATTTAGTTACGTTCAGGCTGTGGTTTGGGTTTCTGCTAAAATATAATAGTCGATTTACGAAAATATGCACTTTTGTGTATTTCAATTGAATAAATTAAAATACAGCAAAAGTTAATTATCGCCTCAACATTGTGTGGTATAAATGTATAATATATGGTATATTCTAAGAAAATCCAAATTTTACGTTGTTTTCCGACACACAATATTTTCTTCTTCCAACGTCGTTATGTTAGTAGTTTTAATATTAAATATTGAAGACAGTTTTCACATCAACCATTCATTAAAGTCCCTATGTAACTAACCCCCATGCATTCCAGTTCCAGCTGATATGAAAATGGTCTACTCCCTTTGATCAATGAAAGTAAATATCTCTAGATCGAACAAAGAGTAACAAACATAATTTCAGTTTGCCGTTGAGTCGGTTATCCAGAGCACAATGGCATGGTTCCATCAAAGTGTTCCCGGTCTAGACAATACGACTGCAGTTTCCAATCTTCCCCGATCTGTGATCTCATAACTCTTTAAAAAGCTTTTGTTTGCTCACGTGAAAATCGACTTGTTCTATGACGAGGTACAGAGTCAGTAGTTTGAGTTACTGTTACAGTTTTTAGGAATGTCTTAGGGTTTTTAAAATTGTCGTTTAAATGGGTAAAATACTAAATGGGTAGTAAATTATATAGGTACATGGTATGTATAGGTACAAAATGGGTAATAGGTATAGGAGCAAAATGAAGGATGATGGATCGCCGCTACCGCCAGATATTGTCTTTTGACAATAATTGGGGATAGTTTCATATCCTCACCATTTTTACACATACCAAAACCAACCATACATATGTACTATGTGCAAACGTACATACATATCAAAACCAGTAACAGTGTGGTGTTAGTTAAATATTTTATTGTTATCATGTCTACTATTTGAGTTCGTGAGTTTGTTGTATAGTTAGTAATTTTGACTACATACGTTAGGTTGCTGTTGTTTTGAGTGTTGACTAACTAAAAGTGCCTTACAAAATAGAAAATGAAGCCTTTGACTACCCTAAAAGAGATTACTGCCCTGATATTGCTTTTATGTAATATTACACAAGAGAAGCCTACAAAATGTCTGTGGAGGAAGAGAGAATAAAATCCTACTTTCATAGACAACTTAGTTCATTTAAAATGAAACTGGGCAACTCGCCAATTTCAAGTATAACTTACAATTTTTCCTTCTCTTTATGATAAAATATGTACGTATATAAAATACATGCCTATAACTTACATATTTTTACGTAGTTTTTATCCATTTGCAGTACAGGTTTCTCTTCAGTCACTTATTACTCAAAGGTGCGAAAAAATGTTCGTCACTTTAAGGCTTTTGTTTGGGACACTGTTGTACAAAATTTAGAAACATTGTTTATTCTCCTGAATACTCCAAAAATAAAGGAAGAGACCGACTAAAATCCTTTCATCTTGACATAACTTCCGTCTACTTTTCATCAGGTACTACCGTCTACGATTCATAACCAAAATACAGACTTTCAAAACAATATTGCAATTATTTGTTTTCCACTAACTCTGTTTCCCCACAACTTTCTTGTAGTACAATAGCAGGGTTCGAAAGTTGGTTTTCCACAACTATTTGTGTTGTCCAACTTGATGTCTCCCGACGTCCAATTTAATGCACCAGAGGAGAGGTGTTCAATTTAATAAAACCCAAGAAAAGAGCAGCTTTTGACTTTGCGAAAGTGAAGTTCAGTCTCTTCGTGTTAGGGTTGAAATTCGCTTGACAAGCCAACAAGGTCTTGGTAGAATACCGGGCATGGTTGCCTCACATGCATTGAAATGCATTACTATTCGCAGCTGCCATCTGCCGACGAGCAATGAAACCGTGATTATGCACAATCCGCGCTCATGAGGCGAAACTAATCTTTATGTCTCTCTTCGTATGGTCCGAATTTGAATAAACCGGTTAACTTTCGGAATGTATCTGAAATCATTCCAAAGTTCAATCATGTTCATTTTGGAAATGTAGGTATAAAATAGGGATTGATACAATGGAATAGGAATTTGCTCGAACTAGTCTGAATCGTGAATGAACGTTTACTAGTGGGCATTCTTTATAGGTGGCGACTAACGTACTTGAAATCAATGAAATAGACTGCAATGTTCCATATTAATGCGTTCACAACCTAAATACTATATTTAAGGTAGCCAAAGTAAGCTATCCATCCCGAAAGAGATTAAAGAACGTGGATTTTTGACTACGTAAATAAACCGAAACGAGAAAAGCTTCATATGTTAAAAACGTGAAATTTACTGCAATCCGGAAAACAATGTTTACACACAGTACGCAGTTACAAGTTGTTCACAGCTTATAGTACTCGAAACCCCACTCCACACTGTTACTTTGAAACTGACAACTTCCATTAAAACGTTTGTGTGAGACAAACTTAAACGCTCCCACTAACAGCTTTTCCTTGTATTCTTAAGACATTTATTATCGCGAGTCCCATTCAAATTTCAATGCAATAACGTCGAGATAGTCGTACCCGGAATCTGTGACCCCCTTTGAAGTTTCGGGGATGTTGGCTATTTGCGTACAAAATGAAATCGCTTAGAAGCCGCGTTTACGATTAGGAACAACAAAAGAACTTGAATGACAGCAAGACGCATCGCGATTTTAATGGCCATACATCACTGGTTGCCAAAGGAAAGTGGCGCTTATTCCTATAGGTTTAAGGTTGGCGAACAGCGACAGGGTAGGGCACAAGAATATCCTTTGAAAACATTTTTACGAGTTACACATACGGACAATAAAAAGAAGGCTTTACACAGCGATTTATTTCAACAAAGTAATAAAAGCACGTTGTATTAGGGACCCTTTCAGTGGTATTGTAAATAAAACTACTTCGCAACTGAATAAAAACTGATGGGACGTTTATGATTGTGTTGACGGATTCGGGAAATAACAAGGGTGGGTTCGCCATTTTGGGTTTTATGGCTACTACGAGTAAGGTGGATTTTGTGGGGAGCTGTTTGGGTGAAATAGTTATCCCTTTTCTTGTAAATAGAACCTTTTAGACTAAATATCTCCTTCAGCGATATTGTTGTTAATTATGAATTAATATAATTTAATAGTCTTGATTTGGTTTGGAGAGTATGGATATAGGAAAAAAAAACACAACTTAACGACATGTGTAGTAACTTCACCAGCAAGTGAGGCAAACATAAACTCTAACGATGTGCTAAAAGTCACTCCGTATTCCATATTCCTTTTGCAGTATGTATGGATGTAAATACACGTAAGCACGTTAAAAACCATAAATTCTAATATTCTCAACAAACATATTTAGTCATGTAAATTTACCCATACTACCAGATTATCTATCTACATATTTTTCCTCAATAGATTAGTTGTTTTTCCAACAACCGACGAACCGCAACGGCTTGTTAACAACACTTTCACGCCCCAGATACATTAAGAAATTAACACCCCAATTAAAAGCGTATTTCGGTTTTTCATTATGAATTTACTTTGATTAATGACTGCAGCCATTATGCCAGGCTGCGGATTAATAAGCAGTTAGCTTACAAAGCATCAGCCAGAGCAGCTTACGTTTTGTACCTTTTATATCTATGGAAAAACGTCACTTTAATGCCTTTTGTAGTAGACAATTGAGTGATCACCACACAGTTAAATGATTACTAAGAGATAACAATTCATTCGTTACCATTTCTAAGGTAGTCCATCGTAATCGATTTTGAAGATGAGATAAAAATATCACGTATAGTAATATATCGCCAAGTCGCTCCCGTTTACTTCTAGTCCTTTAGTAGCCACCTACGACAAGTCAAAAAGAAATACAGCCTGTATCAAGCCCTATACAAGCACGAGTCAACGAATACGTAACAATAAATAAAGTCCAATCTAATTCTCGCACAATAGGACGTACCATGTATCTCCCAAGCTTCCCTGTTCTAAGAATAGACTAATAGAATCTACAGACCTAACGGAAGCCTTGTACCAAATCCTCCCTTTGAAGGCTTTGCTTATGTAGGCTTATCCGTGTAGGCTATGAGGGTAATTTGATCGCATCAATTGATAGCCTTATTGGGTCCCAGATAATTCGGTACAATTAAGTGGAAGCAAATGGAATTGAGGCGGACGCGATTATAAAGGTTCTGTTTATTGAATCGAGACTGAGCTGGTAAGATAGGAAACTAGGTTAGGGATAGGACTAGCCTTTTAATATATTGTTAGTGGATTCATATAGTGTGTTTACTAATATAGTAAAAGGGAGAAACATGTGTTATTTATTTTACACTTAAAGTTTTACTTGGGGAATATGCGATATATATGAGAGTGAGGCAATATGCATGTAAATTATTGGGAATTGACAATAGTCTTGGACCTGTACATGGCAACATAGATTAACGTTGCACGATGGATTCTATCATGTGAAAAGTGTGATCGATATAGTCGTCATGTAGGATACTTTATGGTGAAAAGTAATATTGATATAGTGATATGTGAACTACTCGGACACGAGAATCTATTCACAGTGGCATAACTCTGTTATGCGTCAATATAATACGAAATATTGTTATTACAATATACCTTAATTTGTGTTACCTTACAAAAGTATCTACCAACTTATAACCACGGTAAATTAACAGCTACACATTCTTACCAAAAAGCAATAAATCTAGTGGAAAAATGTACAAAAAAAGAATTAAATAAAGCAACCTAAATAACGCTAAGCTCGTGGTACAAAGATAAATGAACTGTTAAACGTGTGTGCCAGTCGTGAACAAGATTCATTATTCAGTGACATACCCGAGAGAGACATAAAGGTGACGATACACGTACGGTTAATGTGGATACGCCATCCCGAATGGATTAAGGGGAAACATCGTTATGATATTTTTAAAAGGAAATCAAAGCACTCCTGTTGTTGGACGGATAATTACGGTTGCTACGAAAGGTTTTATGTCAGACATTGCATTATGTTTTGATATAATATTACATTGGATATTTGTAATTCTTAACATTATCCTCATTCTGCGGTTTATAAAATCAGTTAAATTTTATTTTTGTTAGGTGTTATTTTTATTCATCGATATATTATAACTTGGAGGATACATTAGTTATTATTGATTCTTGTAAGAGAATTTCATGTATCGAGATTTTGAAACAATTCTACAACAACAGTTTCACGACTTGGGTATACACACACTTCCTTTTTTATTCTGGCGGGGCAGTTAGAAGCTTGAGTGCCCATCTCCGAAATTACGAAGGCATGTTACGTATGGGCCAATCGAAGCTCGCGTTTCACTGTAGACGTGTTAGGTAGTGAGCCTATCACCATATACATGCACTGGCTGTATCCTATTCGACGGTTTTGCTCACCCTTAGCTGAAATGATTCTACTCTAACCATTTTCTCTTATTTTACGACGAATAAAGACATAATCTCTATTTATTTATAAAGAGACCCAAATAAATACAGTATGCTCATAGTAAAAGAATCTCTACATCTACCAAATTAATTAAACGATTAGCAGATTGTAGGTAGGCTGGGAGTAGGATACAACAAGAACAAAAAAACGATATTCTATACTTTAGATACACCCACACTACATGCACAACATACATACACATCACGCCTGATTCCCAGGCAGAGATCACGGATCCCCATTTGTCCCGATCCTGACAGACCACTTTCGCTTCATTGATATTCATACATCTTCTCATACACTCTCGGCGGTAATAGGTACACGTAACGTCACCTTTTTCAATATAGCGTCTATATGACTGTTATATGTCTTATTAGGCCGGCCCCTACTTAAGCGCCCTTCCACTTCACTCATAACATGTACATATACATGTTACGCATAGCTGAAAATTGAAACAGCTAACTTTTGTCAATTTGCATACGCATCCGCATAACATGTCCAAATGCATAAAAATGTTACGCACACATAAAAAATGAATCTGGCTACATAATATTTCAAACTACCTAATGTAGTGTGGTCCTACCCTTATATCTTGGTGCATATTTTCGGCCTTAAGGGAGGGACCACTTGACTGACGGGTCTCGTCCCCAGTAGATGAAAAAACTTAACTTAGGTGCTAATTAGGTAGCCGTTCAATCTTGCTACAACGAAATAGTTCGGTTAACTAGGTATGAAAGATCTATATTTGGACGAGATTTGTCGTACCGGAACTAGGTGGCTGGGGTTTGAAAATATGTGTGTAAAGTAATTTGAGACTTATGTGTTTGGTTTGAAGTTGGTTTTGCATTGAGACTTATGTCTTTGGTGTTCAGTTGGTTTGAAGATGTAACGTTTTTTGTGATTTGTTTTTTGGGTATGTCTGTCATCAATAGGTTAGGTTTGAATTGAAAACGTTTCGTGATTGATATAGGTAAATGTGCATACGTTATTGAATGAATATTTTATATTACCCTTATTATACAATAAAATTGAAAGACATATGTATTTTATTAACAGATACACACACATGAAATGCTTACAAACGAAACATTGTTACACAGAGCATATTTGTGAATATATTACTTAAATACGTACCCATAACGCCCAATTCCCTGTAGAGGGGTAGGCAGAGGTCACGGATCCCCATTTGTCCCGATCCTGACAAACAACTTTCGCTTCATTGACACTCATACAGCTCATCATATACACTCGGCAGTTATAGGTACTTCTAACATCACCCTTTTTCAATATGGCGTCTATCTGACTGTCATAGATCTTATTTGACCGGCTTTTAGGTTATTTATTTAAATTTGTAAGTATTATTTAATTACGAAGGTATCAATAATAATTACATAAAATGTTTTCTTCTTCTTATGTTGTATTATAATGTTAATATAGTTTTAATTATAAATAAGACTTGTTATATTAATTGATAAATTAGCAATCTCTTAGTATAAGAAAGTTACCGTTATCCAATATTCTGGCCAACCCTTGAAACATCGTAGAATATTACATAATTCTGTTTTTGGTGGCTTCGTGAAGTTACGGTTAACCACTACAATTTACTACTCTAAGTTTAAATGCACCAGATGCATACAACTGGATAGTTATTTAAAGAATACTTAAAGTCCTGATACATACACTTTAATGTTAGACTATACATTGTCTAACTAAAGTTACTGAAACAGTCTATGTGTCAGTGCTTAGTCTCATTTGGCACAATTTCATGCGTTCTTCAAGAATTTCGTATTCAGAAAACATCATATTACTCCTGAGAATTATAAAAACTGCTAAAATTCACAGAACATAACTTAGTAAATACTAATGAAGTTATATGTTAAAAGAGTATAATTTGGCAATTGCGTCATACTAACTGGGGTAAAAAAGCTTATCTGAAAATAAGTACCCAAATCTTTCACACGTACTAAATCTTCAGTTATCTTGCATTGTGCAAACGAGCTATGCATCATTTAAGGAAACGTCTATATTGAAAGGACAACGAAAGACAGATGACATTTACATCTTTGCTTTACCAGAAAAAAAAAAGTAAAAAAGGACAGATGGCCACAACTCCAGATAACGAAGTTGAGTAAAGAGCTCCTTAAAAACAGACGTCACTCAAATCGCATTAAGGCGGGGCCTTTGTGAGGCACGTGGTGTGCATTTCATTCCAGCATCTCCATGATGAATGGCCTGGGCTATAAATACGACACTTCCCCTTAATGAGACGTTGTTTCAAGCAACTGTTCGAGACTGAGATAATGCGCTTGTTCAGCCTCACAGCTGTAAACTGTTTGAGGTTTTACTATCGACATGGATTTGATAGAGCAGTTAACACGGCTACTTTGGCGTTTGTTTATACTAAAATGGTTGTATGTGGTAAGGCTTGGATCGTTAAAACATGTATGTGAAAGTTTGTGGTTGCAGCTAGATATTTAACAGCTCAAGATTGTTTTATCAATAAAAAGTATCAGGCTGAAATAAATCGAATCCATGCCATATAAAACGTTTTGTTTATAGATAAATTCTTTAATAAACTTGAGGTATTATATTTAAAATAAAGTAGAATCTTTAATTAACTTGTTTCTTAAAGGCGTGGGTTATAATCTAAATTTGACTCGAATCGGCTTTAGGGTCTTTCCTACCACGTAAGATTTTTGACTGAAAAGGTTTCCACTGATTGAGTGGGAATTCCTTTTATTCAACAAATAACTTATTTCTAATACACCAACACGTATATTTTTAGTACGGAAATAACTTTTATAAAGTGCTAAAAACACTTTTTTTGACGAGTAATTGCGATGTAAAAAGTTTTAGCAAACTAATCAATCAATGTTGTATAATGATTTATTTTAGTGTGCTTTAAACAATTAGTGTAAGCGTTGATCCTGACCCTCTAGCATACAGACAAAAACAAACGCGTTCACGTCCATTAACCCTTGCGGGGTAGTCAGAGGTTCAGGTGTCCATCTCCGCAATTGCGAAGGTCGTAATTCTATGGCCACCTCTAACCCACGTGTTAACCAGATAGTCAGTACTCAATGTGACAGGTGGTAAGCCATGTCGCCATTTACAAGCACTAACTAGGTAGGTAGGCTAGGTAGGTTTCCTCACGATGTTTTCCCTCACCGTAGTATTCTCTAGCTTACAGATTGACGTTTAACTTGGTGTTGATATGAAACCAGGATAACAGGGATAGATAATAAGTTTTTACGACTTCATCAAATAATTACCGGACCACCCGAATCCAAGTATTAAAACTCATTCTCGTCATAAAACCAGAATCTATTAATAAGAAGCATCTGTATTAAAATACCTATTTTAATAGCTTTGTAACATGAGAACGTTGGGATATTATGTTATTTCGAATAAGGAACACTACTGACAGATGAGTAGTTAAGTGTTCTAAAATATCCCATGCTAACCGCAGTTAAGATATAAATAGTGTATTAGTAAAGCAAGGAACGTCTTAAGTTGAATTTAGTCTGAGATGAATAATATCATTATTCGCTGTAAAAATTATACATATAGCGTGATTCCAATTTCTTAAAAAGTGTTGTGAGGAAACTTAATACTATAAAAATATTTATGAGGTTGTTGTCATCTGTTACAAAGAGGATCCAATATATACATCACGGCCGTTGTCCTACAGGTGGCAGATCAAGGGTATGGTAGAGAAATCTAGAATTTGACCACCAAACACACTGCGATTATATATTCTGTGATGTAAAAAGAATACTACCTTGCTACTGTACTTTCCGGCATGTCATAGGAGGCGACTAAAGGATAAGGGCTAAATTGAATCTAATGGTAGAAGTCTAACAACCTATAACCAATGTTTCATTATAAAATGACATGAAGTAAATGTACGTATATATATGTATTTATTAGACAATCATATTAACCAACATCTTTCCTTCCAGAACTTCTCTTCGGCACTCTAAGAACACACCAAAAGGCAGCGTGTGAAGAGGAGACCGTATCCCTGATATGTCCTAGAGGCACCACAATAAGCATACAAGTCGCCCAGTACGGGTCGGCCTATGCCCATCAGACTTCGTGTCTGAATGAACTCTCGGAATACCAAAAGGTGGCGGTAGAAGTAGTTGGAGACACTACTTGTACCTGGCCTAGTGCTATGCAGGTTGGTTGGGTATTTGTTACCTATATGCTCATGGAATTATATGTTAAGGATATAAAGGTTTGGATAGATATTTGGTGAAAATACAAATACGTGTCAGGTTCTTAAATCCCTTTCGGCAAGGACAGAACCTTGGAGATGTAATATCCTGTTAATGGTTTTTTTGTATAAATATGATATAGAATATTCCATTTACCCCATATCTCTTCCTACGATGTGCCAGGAAGAACGGCAGCTAGTTAGCATACTGTTTACTTTTCAGACTAGAACGGGAAAATAAATTGAACATCATGTATAATTATAGTAGGATGATTAATGCGGTTAGAATTTTACATCGTTAGAGGCAACTGTCCAAAAACCGTTGAGGATAAAGATGTAAGAAGTTGAGATATTTGTAAAAACTTCCTTAATTACCTCTTACGACATCCCAAAGAAGCTTTCTTGGTAAAAAAGGTTATTAACCACCTTATCGCTTATTGTGTGGTCGCGGGGTCGATTTCCTGTGGAGGCAGAGTTAAGTTACTACGTTTTTCATCTACTTTCCAGTGTGGTCGCTGAATATTCTAATATGCTTTATATATATTTATCTATGTATTCGTATAATAAGTATATATTACTTAAATATACGTTGAGCACAAATTAACACAAAACCCTTAACACCCCTTTACCTTAACACAAATCTTAAATGAACTTGTCCTTGTTCATTGGTGATATAGTGTCACAAATATAATTATTATTATAGTGCTGATCTTGTATAAAATACGAACTATTGCCCTTAGTATATAGCTATAAATAAACTATAAGCCCTCAGTATATATTTATAAAGCCACAATGTCAAAGATAGTGACTTATCTTTTTTACAGTACTCCCTATTGCAAACTGTGGTGGAAGCTTGCCACAAGAAGAGGCAGTGTAAGTTCCAGACCACCCCAAAAGCCTTAGGAGTCGACCCTTGTCCCAACACGAGGAAATTCGTTGAAGTCGCCTACAAGTGTCGACCCTGTAAGTATTATTACTATGTATGGGTTTGGTTGGTTAATATGTATGCACGATACATGGCCTTTATTCTCTTTTGGGGTGAATAGAACCTCGGAGACATGATAACATCTGTTACGAAATTTATTAGCATGATGAGAGGAGTTGTGATGTCAAATGGAGGAGAGGAGTTGTGATGGTTACAGGTTATTAGGCTATCGCCCAATTTACTCAAGTCCCTCAGTCGCCTCCTTCCATCCTTTTACGTTCCAGACTAGCAAGGGTTATATCATAATGAGAAATATGTATCATAAAAAGCATATATCTTTCTCTTTTAAGTTTCACGACCAACCAAAATTTTACTTGTGAAATATTATCTGCTAAGTTATTTATAGATGCTATCAAACCGAGTCAGAATTGCGGATGTATGTGAGTTACTATAAGACCATAATTTTGACAATTAGATTAAATTAATTAAAAATTTTGGATGTATGTGAAACCATAATTTTGAAAGTTATCTTAATTAAAATTAATGTTTCATCCCTGTTCTAATATTTGAAGAAACATAAAAACCATTTTTACGAAGTTATAAATAATTTTAACAGTCCAACTTTTCTTACCAAAAATTGATTAATTTATCTCTCTCGTAAAGCTTAAATTGTAACGTACATAAATGTCCCGTTTACGATCCCAAACCACATAGTGCGTAAGGGTCCTGTTTTCGTTCAATACATATATTTACGATTTATCCAGATTGACACACGACTATAAAAGTTTACAACATAAAGCGTCTGTTCCGAATGAGGGGCCGCGATATGTTGGCAAACAAATAATTTCTGCCGGCTGTAAACGCAGGGGTGGCAATATTGATATGCGTCGGTTTTGTTGCGATATTTTTTGACATTTATGAAACGGTATCCTTGGTTTCCTTAATTGATGCGGAAAAATATTCCCGTTTTATTTTTGTCATATTTTTGAATTGATCGAATTTAATGGCGTTTTGTCAAAGTAATTGCATTTTTTATATATCGTATTGTAATCGTCGAATAGAAAGGTTAGAATAGGTTGTACGGACATAGATAGATGATATTTAATTAGTATTTCCTGCTCTCCGATTTGCTCATATAATGAACATACATTATTAAATAAATAAACACGTCAAATTGGATATATTATTCTCAAGGATGTGCGTTGTAACGTGTAGAACAGAAGAGCATGCATGAGAAGGTTAATGGATGTGAGGGAGGCATGAGAGATTTGTCAGGATCAAAGTGACGATCAATAGCCATAAACTATCCCGTAGGGATGTAGAGATTTGAATATATACACATTAACTACATCTATCTATTTAATACACCTGTTCTTCGTATGTTCATGTGTGCCATAATTAGAAGAAACTTCTCACCTTATTGGGCGACAATAGACTAGATATTGTATTATACAATGGGCTACCCATCCGTCACGTATGTTGCATATTAAAGCATTAATGATCCGGATATTCATATAGTGAACAGGAATTCTTCTCTGGAAGGCATAAATGTATGCCTATGTTAAATATAAAGAAAGAAAATAGAATAGAAACACTGCACAAATTACATTAAACACACAAACAATAAACATCAAGAATGAAAATATGTATTTAACGTAGAAAATTAGTACATAATTATATATTACGACAGGATTCCTATTAGGATGACGTACATTGAAGTTAAAAGTAACTAAATAAAATATCGTATGTTCCCAAATACCTTATCCAAACACTAACTATCAAAACCTTATCCACAGATGAATTTAGAAGCAAAGTGGGCTGTGAAAACGACGTCTTACATCTGAGCTGCAACCCTCACTCCAGAGTAGCCATATACTCAGCTCAGTACGGAAGGACTGAGTATGACTCCATACAATGCCCGCAGCCGAGAGGCGTCAAGGAGGAAAGTGAGTAACTTTTTATACCACGCATGAGTTATGGATTCAATAACAATTTGCATCAAATAATACGGTGAAGATAGCCGACATAACCTTAGTGGTAAAAAACGGTGAAGATAAACATCGCGAGGAGACCTCGAACAGGTAATAAGTCAGTACTTGTAAATGGCCACATGACTTACCTGTCACATTGAGTACTGACTATGTCAATACGTGGGTTCGAGGTGGCCACATAAAATGACTACCGCGTAACAATTGCAGAGATGAACACATGAACCTCTGATTACCCCGCAAGGGTTAATGGTCGTGAACGCGTTGATCTTTGCATGAGCTTTGTACGTAACGAGGTAGTCATAAGTTTAAGTGTTAGAGATGGTTCTAGAATTATGGATTAAGTATCTAAGGTCATCTCTACATAGGTAATCTTAGGTTCACGTGTCCCTTTATGGTAGTAAGGAGTTATTGATTTTATTGTCAACTCGACCAAACAGGTTAACCATATAGGTTTTATTCGTGACAGGGTAGTTTAAGGTTTAAGTATCCATATCCGAAACTGCGGATTTGAATAGAGTTAAATTCTATGGTCTTGTGTAGTATTATATTATCTGTGGTCGTGTTAAACAGCTAGACAGCACATGAAAGAAACTGAATGTAACTGATAATGTTATTATGAAAAATATTTATTTCCTTTCGTTCTTTAATTCAAAATCTCATCAGTCACCTAGTATATGCACAGATAATATAATACAACAGTCGTCGAGTTGTAATGACATCTGTCTCTTTAAGTATAATTAATTATATAGAATAGAGCGTTATATAGAATACTATTGACAAATGGCTAACCTATCGCCTTAAAAAATCAATTATACTCTCTTAGGCAAAACCAATCTAGTTCTAGGAAGAAAGAAAGCAAATTAGTATTTAATTTACCTCCTAGACTAGCAAGTTCTAGGAAGAAATGAAGCTAATTAATATCCTATTAAGTTCTCAGACATAGTATCTTTGACTTTAAATATCATTGACGAGACAGTCTTTTGTCTGAGTATAAACAAAAGATAAACATCAAACCCGCGACGTTTCTAGAGAAAAAATAGTAGGCAACATTATTACTTGAATTCCGTTCCTCGAAAATTGATTCGATTCATTTAATCATATCAAAAGCTTTCCTTTGTATACAATTCGTAAAAGGCAGGGGAGTGAAAACAGTTTCTCGACGCTTTTTTTCTGCAAATACTTCGCGAGTACCCTTAAAGGCAAGCTAAGTGAAGGAAATTTATCGGTATCATTGTTTGTCGGTTCTACGAATATTTGTGATTTAATTTCATACAGAACTACTATAAAGGAGAAATCCATAATTACTGTCAGTCAGTCTCATTAAAAACAATAATTACACCTGTGAACACAGTGCATTTAAGGCTCGAGCGTCCACTGTTATAGAAGAGATTTGATTACTCTAAAAATACGACTTACAAAATTATCATTGTTTTCGAACAAAGGTATACAGAATCATAACATCTATGCTTTACTACTTAAAAACGAACGTGTTAATGTTGACTATGTTCTAGTCTAATCTTCAAAATATACAATATTTAGTCAACTTAGATTAAGTGAAGGCAATTAACCAAAAAAAGCTTACTATTAATGAATAGTTGTAAAGTTATCAAAAGTAGATTTTAACGTAGTTATTACACAATAAACTTATCAGATATCAATACTGAAATCTTCCAAAAAAGGCTTACTATTCATGAGTAGTTGTAAAGTAATCAAAAGTAGATTAACGTAGTCCTTACACCACTTATCAGATATCAACACTGAAACCTCACAATAAACTACAAGACACAAATAAATAAAGCAATAAACAAAATTTCAACATAAATAGCAAATACCGATGTTTACCGTTGAATTTGTTTCGTGTTTTCCGGAAGAACTTTTCCTGGTTATCATGAGTATTAAGCGTAAACAATGCGCATGGGGAAAACGGTATACAAACTGCAAGGAAAGTGTGCTTGTCAACATTAATGAATCTGTGTGGAAATACACTGTTTTCGAACTGTATTCAAATGAGAATTTATGTTTGCGGAAAGACGATATTTGATATAAAATACAAACCAAGATGTATGGGTAGGTACTATATCTCCTATTTGACGACCTCCGTGGCACGATTGGTTAACCACCTGAACGCTAATAGTGAGGTCCCGGGTTCGATTCCCGGTGGAGGCAGAGAGAACTACGCTTTTCTTGTGCTTTCCAGTCTGGTTGTTGATTATATATGCTATATATGTATTTATCCATGTATAATATGTATATATTTCTTAAATATACGTTGACTAGTACCCTTAACACAAGTCTTAAATGAACTTACCAAGGGGCTAGTTCAATTGGTGTTATAGTGTCCTAAAATATTATTATTATTATCTCCTTTTATTTTTTTCAGGGACTTTCATTATTATCGGTGTAATAGTTATCATTACTAGCCCATCGCCCAATACAATAAGTTTAATCCGAGTCTCATTTTTTACGATTTGATTATAAAACCAAAAATATACCTACTTCACCATTAATCCCTTGTCTTCCACCGGATAGAAATATTGATGTAAACAACATGTTGCTATTCATTTACGAAGAAACTTAAACTATATGTATTATAGCGCGTAAATGACACTCTAATTAGATGCTTCACAAAACGAAATTACGATTGAAAAGAACCATTCATGAGTCGTAAACTTTTTTCCAACACCAAAGACTTCGCTTAATTACTCCATCGCAATAAAATTGTCTCTAAGCGAATAAAAGGGACCATAAAAGCTTAAGCAGACATGAGCGTCACGTCTCTAATCCCTGAGGGATAGGCGGAGGCTTGAGTGACCATAGTCAGCGTTGTAGGTCACATACAATAGTGATTAAATTGTCAGGTATCATGATTGTCACTTGATACGAGCAAATATCACTGAGATACTGAACCACCTATTAGTAAATTTGATTTATCGAACCAGTATCAATCCTTAAATGCAGCTTTCAATGAATAAGACCACACATTATTTTCTAAATATTGGGTAGCACGTTTTTACCCATAATTATGTTGGTACAAAAAGCATTATTTATTTTACTCATTGGTACCTACCGTACGTAATACATATAAATATATTTCCCGTTTATGTAAATGTGTGTATTTACCGAGTCTAATGACAACTAAACGCACCTCTTAGTCACTAGACACTTTAAACACAATAGCAACTACAAGTATATAGTTTACTGTCACTATCGTTTCCCATATTTATTATGAACGTGAGATCAGAACTAAACGGAAATAGTTGCATAGCAGTGTGGGAGTGTGTTGCAAATCATTGTGGTCAGGGATAATTTCAACCAATCACGTGACAGTTGTATTTTTTCTTATAACTCATTTCCGTCTCTTTCGTCGAGCACAATATAGTAACCTTCTAAAGCCTTATTACACGAGTGCATGCTAATATGAGAGTAATATCCTATGTTCCACATGAAGTAAGCACTCATACACCCTGCATTGAACTTTTACATTCTTACGTCACGCAATAAAATTGCTTGCAACGAAACGAAAGGAGCATAAAAGTGAGACGTTCTATAATGTAAGATTAAATTCCAACAGCTTGCCTCGAGCCCTATGCCACGGAGACTGCTATGAAGGAATGCCACGGGAAGAGGAGGTGTGTGCTCGCAGCTGATAGCAAGATGTTTGGCAAGCCTTGCCGATCTGGATCCAGGACCTATCTCAAAGTTGTTTATACGTGTGGTGAGTATTCGTGTAGAAGTAGTAGTTTGTAGTAGTAAACAAACATGTATTCCAGGTATTCTGTATTGTACACCAAAATCATACAATCTAAACATGAACCTAAACATTGTTGTACGTTTTACTATATACATATTTGGTGTACATTTCAGTAGTTTTGATGAGCCACTAATTATTTATACATGTAGTTAATCGAGTTACGTGTAAGGACTTATTGATTTATTCTCCTGGGATGTTTGTGTTAGTTTGTTTTGTTAGTTGTTGATAAATCTATAATTATATACACACAACATAAAAACTTTAGTTTGCGATGCAATTTGGGGCGGTTAATAATTGTTTGTTCAAATAGGAAACAGAATCACTTAAAAAAACACAACAAAATAAAATTTACCAACTAACTAATTATCAATCTCTAGAGATATCCCGAGCAGGCTTTCAATTTCAAGTTTGTAAATAAGGTCCGAAAAATAAGAACACCTTTAATTTCTGTTGTCGTGAAACTTATGAAAGGCCCCAGGTTTTGTATACCGATCTTTTGTCTGCTAGAATCCGCTAGCAAAGAAGCTACCCAAGTTTTTTCACTCTCCTTTAAGCAGTGCCCACAATTTACTAAGTTGGAAATTGTCGACCAACTTTGCATCTGGATTCTCTGGCTAAGTAAAACTTTAAAAAGCTCGCGCAGTCACTTAAAGATTAAATGTACTGGCGGGTACACTCTGTTTATTAAATGAGAAGACGTGAAAATTAAAGTTGGGTATTGAATAAACAGATTATGTTGTAACCCAAATTTTAAAGGATTATAATCTAACTGGTTACTGTTACTCAGAACTACCGAGCTCTCAAAAGATGAGTGAAATATATGTATAGACGTCCAAGTCTTAGATTCGTTGCATTGACGTCGTTAAATCAAGTAACTCTGTTTCTACTTCTAGACAGTGTATCCGTTTGTACAAACAACAAGTGATTTTGAGTGTTACACACGGAAAACACCAGCACAAAAATCTACAGATTTTTCAAAATAAGTAATATTCGTAGTGAACTGATGACCAGAAAAAGGTCGCTGGTTTTGGCTGGCTTAGAGCCACGAGTGACTTTGTTTTATGGCGTAACCTTGTGGAGGTCTACGTCCAGCAGTGGACTGCAATAGGCTGATTGAATTCTCGTAGTCAGAACAAGCACACATACTACGCTAGTTCAAATACTGTGAACTGAAAAATTGCCTTTCACAGGCTACTCTAAAGAGAGACGAGTCTTGACATTTAATTTATGTACATTGCCTGCAGTGGGCCCAGCCTGACTGGCGTCAAGGATAACCATAAAACAATGATATAAAAATGCGGGACTTTTTAAGAACTTTACTTTATCGTCTGACGAAATGAGTGATTTTACTTTCTTTATGAATTAGCTAATCGCTAGTTTGGTTATTGTTTGTATTGGCTCTCGTTTCATTATTAATTTATTCATTATTAATGCATAAGGAGTAAATAAGTAGAGGCATTGTTGGTGATGACTCAGACTTAACAAGAAAAATATCTAGTTATTATCCTTTATATTAAAATTATATTACGAATTCCCAAATAGACTGACCCAATTTGTTAACATGAAGCCTTGGAATTAAATACTATGCAATTAAACTTGCTACAGTGTCTTAAACTTAAATGTCTACAATTCTTGCAAACTCATGTTGAAAAAAACAACACACGACATCTACCGTTTGCCATGTGCAGTAAATCTCAATTCCCGTTCGGATTAGAGCTTCTAATAAGGCATCCATGTCAAGCGGGGCTTCTTAATGAAACCCCCACTCAAGTGGTTAGCACTTAGAACTTAATCCCAAGCAACTTTAGCCGTTAATTCATTAGGACTAATGGTGAAATCCGCTTGCAGTGCCGCGCACCGTTCTGAAAGAGAGGTTCGAGAGCGCCCCCGAAGAGGACGAGACTGCACATGACGTCTCAGAGCTCGAACACGACGATATTGGTGAGATTATTGCTTTATATTTACTTAAATTTATGTAGATATGCAACTCATAGTAGTAGGTACTCTCTATATACTTAAAATGGCTATATACGACAGTATACACCCAATTAGGTATACTAAGAGTAAGTGGGCAAAAGTTGTGTTTTCAAGATTCTATATATACCTAAAATGTATATCTATGCCACTATAACCCCAATTAGCAAGCTAAAAGTGACTGGAGAAGTTGTCTCCAAGATTTGTCTTCAAGAAATTGTAAATATGTTAGAAAGCATAAGATCTGTGCTATGGGGACTTGTAAAACCCCTGTTAGAATGTAACCAAATGACTTCTTTCCGGTATTCTGCTTTAAAGTTTTTGACATTTGTGAAACAGATGTTTGTAAGTTGTTGTATGTTACCCAGTTATCTAAAAACTAAAGAAATCCTATCATATATTACTTACAATTCATTATATGTGAATCAAATAGGTGAACTATGATGAAATGTACGTATAAAGTTAGGTCATAGTTAAACACACACTAAAAGTTCCCTACATACACTCCAAAACAATAAAAGTACTTACGCACAACAAAGAACACAAAATATTTATGAGATACTCGCGGAAACAATAAATGAAAGTAATGGCGAGTGCTCATGACTGCGACACAGACATTCTTAACTCTAGTACTTTAACCTTACTATACAAGATCTACAAGATAACTTACGAAGGGGTCCAATAAGACATATGACGGTCAGATAGACGACACACTATAAGGTGATGTTAGAAGTACCTATAATTTTTATAAAGTAAATTGAAGGACTATGGATGTCAAAGAAGCGTTGGTGCTTTTTTAGGAATGAAATAAATGGTGATCTTTAATCATTGCCCGTCTCTTTATAGGGAAGTGGGCGTGATATATTTGTATACACGTAGAATATCTTACAAGGAAATTGAAAGTACTAATAATTCCTTAATCTGAGTCACAATTATCCTTTTATGGCAGACTGAGGCAGTTTTGTGTGAATAAAGATTTAACGCAATAGTGAAATATGGAGAGCTCATTAATCATACTACAAACACCGACAATATACACTCGTGTTTGCATTTCAGAGGCCAATGAGGGCAGGAGTTAATTATTATTAAATTATTTCGTAGTTATTATTCACATGATAAATTATAGTTGTCCCTTCATAGAATATTGTGTAGATATTATATACATAAGAAATCTCTCGTCTATTATCTAAACACATTTTAATAATCTGTACTTTAGGTAAACATTCTCATTTAAAACTTTCAATTACGAAGAAGTTATACATACGAGTATAATCAAAGACCTATGTTAAACCAGTTTACACTATTACTTCTATTAATATTACATAAACTGCTTCAGCCAAGTAATGGATATTTATTTGTCGACAATCCTCTCTGAATGGGCTCATAGTGTGAAAGAAATCGGCCATCGCAGCTTCAAAGCGAATCGCTTTCGTGTTTTAAGTAATAACAAAAGGTTTATAGTTGTATAAAGTTCTTTGAGATGAATAGTGGGAAACTGTAAGGGTTATTTTAATCTGCCAAAGGAAATGCTCAGTTCGCAACTCAGCTCTTGAGCGATGCAAATCTTTTATGTTTGTTTTGCTCATTTCTCTGCTAACGAGATTTAGTATCTCTGTACTAAAATAAACGTATCTCATACTTGTAAGAGATATGTTTAGCATTGCTCAATGAATTATTACTTAGTCACAAGTGAAAAATAAATGAATTAAAGTTATTTACAGTTTCGTTTAAGGGTGGAACAGTTTCTGATTTGATTCCTGAAATAGATCATCTTCACTCGATCTTTTGTGACAGTTTAATTGAAGATTATTAACTGGCCTGATCCCTAAAGGATATACACATATATTGCAAGCCACATTACATAGGAAACTAAATCAGTGTGCAATTTAGTTCAAGGCCTACGTTTTACTAGACAGCTAACATACGTTATTCAACTACAGTGAATTTTATTTGTAGATAGATTGCCATTCTCGCTTCATTATCATATACTATCATGTCATTCATATACAAGGACCTCCTCATAGATAGATCGGCGGTCATTCCTAATGTCGCCCTTTTTCAGTATGTGGTCTATTAGATTGGTTAAAGTAATTTATATATTTCCTTTAAGATCATTAGTAGTATAACCATTTGGCTAAGAAAAACTGCAAACTATCTAAGGAAATGCTGACTCTCTCATGAGTACTCATTACAAGGGATTCCAAATCAGTGATCAGTCTAATTAACCGCACATTGTTAGCTTAATCGCCCCATTGATTCCTACAAAGGTGTTACCGCCCTCTGTTATCCTAATGATGGCATTTACCAGAACTGTTACAATGACTGTGTACATACGTAGTTAAGATCAAGTTTAGATTCGCAATTGTAGTTATATTAGTTTTAAATAGCATATTATTGTAGGCTTGCCTCACCGAAGCAGTATATGAATTTGTTCCGTTATGTACAAAGCTCCTTATATTAATGACAAGTCATATCACTCATCAGTGAGTCAATATTTAAATGCACTATTATATATCACCAAAAAATTTTCTTCGGGTTATAAAAAGGTAAAATATTTAATTTGTCGTGATACGACCCGGTCTCATATAGTATATAAAATTAGTACAAAACTCGAGTGTTTATGATAACTAAACGAAATATTGTATAACAAAGCTTATCTGTAAATCCATTATACTCTTACAATTCATTGTATATGAATCGAATAGGTGACTGTGATGAAATGTATTTATATATTATTTTTTCGCAGACGACGCCAACGACCGCTGGTGGGCAGAATCGGTACCACCAGCCCCAGCTGTGGTGGTGCCACCGCAACGATCTTCCGCCTCCACCATCCTCAACGCCAGCAGCACCATCAAGGATGAACCTTCCATTCCACCACCAAGACGAATGTCTCCCAAAGATGAGAGTAAGTGTAATAATAACAATAATTGGACATTACTACACCAATTGCACTAGCCCCTTGGTAAGGTCATTTAAGACTTGTGTTAAGGGTACTAGTCAACGTATATTTAAGAAATATATACATAGATAAATACATATATAGCATATATAATCAACGACCAGACTGGAAAGAAGTAGAAAAGCGTAGTTCTTAACTCTGCCTGCACCGGGAATCGAACCCGGGACCTCACGATTAGCGTTCCGGCGGCTAACCGATCGCGCCACGGAGGTCGTCAAGTGTGGTGTCATATAGTAGTTTAACTAAGTAATATTTACGTTGTTAGTGTATTATTCCATGCTAGTCAGTGAAATAAAAGAAGGCGTAGTGATTGCCGTTCTGAACTGAATGTTGTAGGAGGTGACTAGGGGACTAGAGGTATATGGATTCTATTAGGCGTTACTCTTAAAAACAATCCATTTATTTTTGTGTAATAAAACTTTGAAGTTATGATCCTTCACCAATAATTTCCAAAGAAGTAGTAATTTAGACATCTTTTTTTAAATATTTAGAAAAGTTAATAAGTCAACATTACATAAGAGAGTCTTCATATGGGATTAATTTTGTTGACATTGACGTATTACTCCATTCATCGATCTAACAATTTGCCTTCTTCAAAAGAAAAAATACTTGTCATGTGTGAAAAGTTTTAATAGGACCAAAATACAAATTTGGCTTCAGTTTATAATTTACATCTATCAAAATTTAATAAGTATGAGTACGATGCAAGCAGTTGTTATCAATAGTTTTTACCTATTCCGCTAAGCCGAGCCGGGAATATAGTATGTTTGTGTATATAGTTAATTATATTCATTCTCTTTCATGACAGTTAATTTGTAAGTTTCAAACTCGTTTTAATTCGTTTTTCTTCCAACAGATGGCTTTGACATGATGTACGTCTACATCATAATCGCTTCAGGCGCCTTACTCTTAGTATGCATCGTCATTATCGTAGTAAAGTGTGCTCTACACAAGAAAACCAGCAGTAACGCCAAAGGTCCTGATGTATCAGCCACGACAGAGATACCTAATGGCTTCAACGACAGCATATCGGAAGTTGACAACGATATAAACATCACCAGTCTAACCACACCTGTTGACACTGTAGACGCCGGTATTAAGCCAGAACCCATGCAGTTCAACAATGTTGCTTTAAGTCCGAAAAGAAACAGATATGTGGGTAGACCAGTACCTAATACCTACCCCCATGTAAGCACGAATATGTATGGCCAAGTCTCTGAGTTTCCCATAGAGATGCCACTAAGAACTATGCCCCATGGAACGTTAGGTCGGGGCATGACTATGAATACGATTCCTAGAGTACAGGTCCAGGCGGAAATAGACCCTAACACGAGGAATTTGTATCGATATTCCAATGCCCAGTTCTACTACGGATGACAAAAGGAGGAAGGCCAATGTGCCGACGTGTCAAGAACTTACTGTTTTTAGTGTCATAGTGATAGATTATAGTAGTGAGAACTCTTGTCCTATTTTAATACGAGAACTGTGATACTATTGAAATCTTACGTTTAATTTATGTGAAGATGTAATATAGGTATTGTTGTGCATGATAGTTTAAATAATTTATCGAACACTTAGTAAATAGATTTTAAATCAAGAAATTGTACGACTGAAGCATCGTTTTGAATTTCGTTGGAAACGGATCATGTTTATTTTTGAAACTACCTCATTGAACTGAAGTGTTTATTGTCGAATTCTACGTCTTATGGAATAATTTGAAAGCATTAGGTTAATATAATTGGAACACTTTATTTGTAAGAAACATGATTGTATAGACTTTGTAAATAAAATGTTTTCTATACTAAAAGTTGTTTTCTTTCAATCTCATATTAAAAGAATGTAGAATGTAATATAAAACGTCGGGTATAGTGTGAATAGGATTCTTATTGACCCTAATCACTACCTATGCCGTCACAAAGATAACACGTGTCAATTATATATTTATTTTGTGACACGTGTATTCACATATTTTGCCCAAACACTTCCACTTGGCAGAATAGTTGTTACATGAAATATCTACATGGATACATTATTATTTGCAAAATATTGACAAGGTTCGCCATGCTTATCATTATAATTACAAAAATACAGCCTTATGCTTCATTTTACAAAAGAACGGTATATTTTATAAACAAAGTATTAGCTGAGTTACCCGACGTATATAATAAACGCTTTCATTATACAATGAGTAAAAATCGTGATTCTCCCAAAAATATTAAGGAAATGATTATTTATTGTATATAGATTATGTAGTTGTAGATTAGTATAGAAGTTAAGATAGTAATTAATCACTTAGCCCAATAAAGCTAGATATTATAAATAAAGCCCGCATTAATCGTCTAGTCCATAACATATAAACTCTAAAGATAATTTTCCACAACCAAAGCATACACGAACTAAATATGAAAGCAGAAGTGCGTATTAAGTTCTCGTAAGCCCATCGTAAGTACTCATCTATGAAATAGGCACGTAACTTCAGGGTAACCCTTAGGAAAACGTGTCCTGCTTTAAAATAACTCAGGTAGCAACCTCGCCCCTGAATGTCCTGCTTGGAGCAATGAATATTATTTTATTAGGGTACGGTTGACACTAGGGCAGGCTTTAACATGCTCGCATACGTCCGATAATCGGTGACCGACTTTTTCTAAAAAAATAGATCGTACAGACTGTTATGCAAGTGTCGAACCGCTAAGAGAATGCATATATTCGTATAAATGTATTTGACACACGAAATTTTTTTAATCGATTCCCATATATGTATGTAGATTTATTTTCTACATATACATTCATATCCCTTAATTCCTTTCGGAGTGGACATAACCTTGAAGACACGATAATATTTCCTAGTTCCCTTTTTTGGCGATGTTATATGGAACATTGGTGTCAGGTTGCTAGCCCACCGCCCGATTGATTCCATTTATCTCTCATCCCTTAGTCGCTTCCTAAGATGTCGGGAAGAACGGCGGCTAGTTAGCATTGTTTTTACGTCCCCATATTAGCACAGGAGAATTCTTTATTCTCTTAGCGTTTTTCTACGTCTCTAAATATTAAGCCTCATTGCAGTATAACGTACACGTCGTAAAAAAGTCCTTGTGAAATAAAAACGTAACATCGCGATAAAATCGCGTTTATTAGTATATTCAAAAACGAATAAACACGCTTAAATACTCATTCAACAATTAATATATTTTATGAAGTGGAATAAAGAGTCGTGTATAATAATAATAATATTGTAGGACGTTATTACACCAATTGAACTAGCCCCTTGCTAAGTACATTTAAGACTTGTGTTATAGGTACTAGTCAAGTCAACAATTTAGGAAATATATACATACTTATTATATATAGATAAATACATATATAGCATATATAATCAACGACCAGACTGGAAAGCAGAAGAAAAGCGTAGTTCTTAACTCTGCCTCCACCGGGAATCGAACCCGGGACCTCACGATCAGGCGTGTTACTGATCGCGCCACGGAGGTCGTCATATATGTATGTTGGTACGTGTAATAAAATTGAGGTGGAAAATCGTCCCGATTGTCGGTGCTACAAAAAAATGGAACAGACACGCTTATGTGAAAATGATACTGAAATATAATATAAGGATCGGAGCCAGAGTTAGTATCACCTTTCGGAACTTTATTGTAATGTAAGATCCCGCCTTGTTTAACTTGGCTTTACATAGGTTATTGTATTATACTTTGAGATGATCTACATGTATTTATTCTCACTTTGTTGTCAGAAGAAGAAAATGTGGGTTACATTATGAAATTCCCTATATACCATTATCGAAAATATTCTATGTATTTTTTTATTATGATTCAGAATCTGTTTTAGTTTAATTACATATCAAATAAGTATTAATGATAGCAAAAGAAACTGAGAATATTTCCGAGATTCTGCTTGTCCCGAAGAGTATTAAAATTGTATGTACATGTAAGTATGAAAGGATATGTAAGGTCTTACATGTAGAATTATTCTGCGTATATACGTATACATTACATGTAAGCCGTTGCTATAGCTTCCGTAATTAATGTGAAGGTAGTTGCAAACCGAGCTTATTATCCATAATCCTGGATTAACGTTGAGTACCTACTTGATTTACGGAAGTGAATATTAAATCACAAATTAATTGGTACCAAGTAATAAAATACAATTTAAATAAAACTCCATTATTATATGGTTAATAAGCTGCTGTAGCCAAGTGGTCAAGGCTTCTGACTTTATTAGATTAGAAGGCCTAGGTTAAAATCTCAGCTCTGGCTTGTACTAATGAATAAAATATTAAAATGTGTTTTCATTTATGTACATAATATATACTCGCTAATGGTCAGGGAAAACGTCGAGAGGAAACCTGCCGTTCTTTCGGGTGAGGTAATAGTCAATGACTGATACGACGATACGGTTCACTAACTATCACGTTGTGTGCTGTATATCTAGTGAAACGCTGGCTTTGAGTGGCTCATACCTAACATAGCTTCAAAAATTCAGAGATCAACTCAAAATTTAAGTACTAACTACTCCGCCACAACAAAAAAGGGAGTGAATACACAAGTCGTGAATTGTAAGTATGTATGTATTATTTAATGTGTGAGAAGAACTAGGAAATAAAATGCAAAAATAAATTAATGGAAGTATTCAGGTATATTACGAGTCATGACAAATCTGCACAAAGTCAACATTAATATTTTTTGTACTTATACACTTTGTAATCTTGCTTAATCAAATCTGAAGCCAACTCAGCAATCATAACGACTGGCCCATTAGTATTACTACTGACAACCGTCGGCATGATACTAGCATCAACCACTCTAAGTTTCTTCACAGCATGTGCTCTTAAACGACTATCAACCACACTGGTTTTAGGGTCTGTACCCATTTGTGCTGTTCCGACTGGATGGTACACTGTTTGGACGAAATTAATGGAGATGCACTTCCAATATTCAATGCTGTCCAAAGCAAGACTGTTGCAAGGCTCCCAATCCATTCTGCCAACCTCTCCCTCGATATCTCTGAAGTAATCTGTGTCGACGACTCTTGTCAACATTTTTATTCCTTCAGCTGTCATTTCCAAGTCTCTGGGATCAGATAAGTAATTGGCGTAAATCAATGGTGGATCGAAAGGGTCTTTGCTGCTTAAAGAAATGTTTCCTCGAGAATAAGGATGCAAGAGATTGAAGAGAAATTGGTATAACGCTTTGTTTTTGTTCTGTTGTACTACCGATTGTACAACTTCGTTCTTGAAGCCTTTGTTTTTGGAGAGTGCACCTTCCAATTTGGACGAGTTAGTCCAGAAAATAGTTAAATGCGATTGGAAATCTGGGTATAAAGCGCTTGAATTCTTGGAAAAGAACGCTACGACATCAGCAAAGCTAGTTTGTGCCAAGTATCCTGTCCTATCATATAGATACTCTATTTCTTGGAAATGATCTCGAGCCGTATCTTCTTTTCCTGGTTCATTACCGAATATATTGACAGGTATGATCAAGTGGTCCTGTAAGTTTTGTCCCACTGTAGGTACGTCAGCTATCACATCGATACCTTTTTCAGTGAGATGTTCTTTTGGACCAACGCCAGATAGCATGAGTATTTTAGGAGTATTTACTGCTCCAGCACTAACTATTACTTCTTTGTTTGCCAGAACTGTGTACGTCTTATCATCTTTTACATAATTCACACCATACGCTTCTTTAGTATCATTATTAATCAGTATCTTAGTTACAAAGCCATGCTTTACAATGTCAATGTTTTTGCGATCAGACAGGTTAGTTAGGTAACCCAAAGCCACATTTTCTCTTATACCATCTGTTGCTGTTGCTGCGAATATACCAGACCCTATCATATTTGCCGCATTCAAGTCTTTCACCGTTTTAAAACCTATCTGGTCCCATGCACTCAATACAGCTTCTGTATAGTTTCTATAAGTACTGTTGAAAACATTGATTTGTAATAAACCTTTTGTTCCATACTCATTTCTTATAAGTGGATCTTTTAGATTTTCTTGGTTCTCGTATCTTTCCGCTTTTTTAAAGTACCGTCTCACGTTAAGGGGGTGCCATTCTTTATTCCCTCTATTATACCAATCTAGGTAGTCATAGTAGTTCCCTTTTAGGTAAATCATTCCGTTTATGGCACTAGAACCTCCTAGGGCCTTGCCACGCGGCCATCGTATGCTGTTGTTGACATAGGCTTTGCCAACCACACCGTCGTCAACCGTTTTGTATTGCCAATCATACTGGCTGTTGAACAATTCTTTGTCTAAGCCTGGAACCTGTAATTTTATGTTATTTAATTCATCAAGAGTACCGTGTTCCTTAGCATTCTTATTACGTCCTATATTAGCACTATAGGACGTAAATAAGAAAGCTAAATACGTAAATAAGTAAAATAAGAAAGCTAGGTAGCTGCCGTTCTTTCCGGCATGTCGTTGGAGATAGCTAAGGGACTAGCGGTAAATAGAATCTATTGGGCGATAGCCTATTGCTATCATCTATAACATTACCTCTTAGTCGCCTACTACAACATTAATAATATCTTATATAAAGAGAAAATTTCCTAAGATTTGAATAATTTTTTTTCGAATTTATTAGTATAGGCAATTTGTTTATTTTCTTAAAAACTGCATAAAAAAGTGCTGAAGTGCATTTTTGACGTAGGGACAGGATGCCAGAAGCGATATAGGTATTTTACAGTCTTAAGCCTTGTCTAGTGCATTCCAGTCATTGTGCATTCCAGTCATTGTGCATATGCAGGTTTATTCTATTTTTTAGCAGTGCTCGCGACTTCATCCGATTGTGATAGTTATTTTAGGCATGATACATATAGAAAAATCATTTGTTTTTGGTTAAAAGTTCCTTAATGCGGACGAAATAAACCAAAAATAATAATAGGGCCATTGATTCTTTCCACACATTTTACTGATTCTTGTCTTTTAAAGGTTGCAGCGTGATACCATAGCCTAAAACCCTCCTTGATAAATGCTCTATCCAACACATATAGATATTTTCAATTCAAACCAGTACTTCCAGATATTAACGCGTTAACACAAACAAACTGTTTAGCTTTATAATATTAGTATATATTATATATAGTTTTTCCCAGCATGACGTAAGAGTCGACTAAGGGACTCGGGATTAATGCAATATATTAGACGATAGGCTAGCAACTTGTCACCAAAGTTCCTTCATGACATCACAACCCCATATTCTATATTCATGCTAAAAAGTGACCTAACACATATTATATCTCCAAGGTTCACCCTGGATGGGATTAAAGGATGTAAATTGTGAATGTATTGACTAATTTTCCTCACCGAGCTCTCAATAGGCGGGTCTCCACCAGCCTCTATGAGTAGTACTTTCCATTGACTTAACTCACTTAGTCGATTCGCTATCACAGAACCCGCAGTTCCGGCTCCGATTATGATAAAGTCATACTCAGAGTTGTCTGTAAGTAAATAACATTATCTCTATCATATAAGATTTAGTTAAAGAAACATTTCATAAAATGCAGTTTAAACTTCCTTGTTACGAAGGAAGAGTAGTGTTAATTGAAAGCCGTGTTTAATTTCTAGTTAAAATAGGATATCATAATATTATAATGCTACATTGTAGAGGGACATAAATATAGTGTTATCTAGTTGCCTTTATTCCCAGCAGACGTTCAAAGTATTGAGAATGATAGGTTCCAGACCAATGTAATGGGAATGTTATGAAATTTCACACATCACTCTAACTGTGATTAGAAAACGTGTGAGGTAGTCATTACCGCTCGTATGTACACGGTGCTATAGAGTTTGGGGACTGGTCCCTATTTAGTACTGTCATTTTTATGAAAACTGAGTTCGAAGGGGCCACAAATGAACTACGTCACAATCGTTAAGATGGAAAGACCAACATCCAAAGGTAAGGGTAATTTATCATAAAGCTTATACGTATACATGTAAAATAAAATGATACTTGATACTGGTTTGGACATAAAATGTACATATGTCCAAATATGTATCTTTAAAAGTTGTAAAACAGTAGCACTTTTTGAACATACTCACTCTGCACATTAGCATCGGCCGGCCAATCAGGTTGCACCAGACACTGCGTGGCTGCGAAGAATTGGAAGGCGGCCGTGAACGTGGAAGCTGCACCACCAGTCTTCGCCAGAGGACAGGGGGCGTTGGCAAAGCTAGAGCACAATATATACTGGATCATACACACACACATATATATATACACACACACTAGTGACCCGTTCCGGCTTTGCACGGGTATAAAATATATAGCCTACTTCATTATTTAATAGATGTTATTATACACATAAACCTTCCTCTTGGATCACTCTATCTATTAAAAGAAACCGCATCAAAATCCGTTGCGTAGTTTCAAAGATTTAAGCATACAAAGGGACATAGGGACACAGAAAGCGACTTTGTTTTATACTATGTAGTGATATACGCGATCTTTTATCTCTGTCGATATGAACAGAATCTTGGAACTACAGAATCTCTTTCGTAATTTTAGCCTTCATATTAGGATTGTAAAGACAATTATATGACATATTATTGATCAGTTCATCAGATAATTACCCAATAGTTTGCATTGATAGTAGTCCCTTAGTCGCTCCTTCTATCGGGGTTAAAGACTGACTATTTACATTATTACATCATCCCAGACTATTACGATACAACATACTTGTATATACCTATACATAGATAGTGAATACATTCTGTATGTGCTAAAATGGATAGGAAAGAGTTAGTGCTGTCATATTCAGTGTATAACGTCATTGGTTTACAGAGCACTTCCTTCTCATTAGAACCGATAAACTAGTTAATTATTATTTCACTTAAGTTGCATAGAGCCATGGCTATAGTATATATTCTCGGTAGCTAACGAGGTTTTAATTGTATAATGCGGAATATTGTCAACAGGTTGCTTGCTAGCCGACATTTAATTTACACGATGGCGACATTACTTACCACCGGTCACATTGAGTACTGACTATCGGGTTAAGACATGGGTTCGAGGTAGCCATAGAATTACTACCTTCGCAATTGCGGAGATGGACACCTGAACCCCTGACTACCCCGCAAGGGTTAATGGTCGTGAGCGCGTTTGTCTTTTTGTCTTTAATATACACATAGTTCATTACTCGGCCTACAGGTATGAAAAACTGATATTAAAGTTTATTTTTAATGCAATTAGCATAATAATACACATAAAGCTGAAATCATGAATGTTTTCTGATGCTAACAAACTACTTTCACTTCATTGACATTCATACACCTTCTCATACAGTGATAAACATAATACAATGCAATATAATTCTAATTCTAAGAATTGCAATAAAAGTACTTATCTTCTAATTGTTTTATGGTTATGGTCAATACATAGAAATAAATATAATCTTGTATCTAGGTACACAATAAATATAATCTTGTATCCGAGTAAATAATAGTTCAAATGGCTTGTTGCTAGACTGTTCTTCTATTGTTTATATAAGTCCGTTGATAAGATAATTATAAAACCAAACAGTCTACAATAATGTTTTTTTCTTTTTAGTGTATAGTATTAGGTTTAAGTAAATATACAAATACTCGTAGTATAGTATGCATAAAGATAAAATCATACTGTTCATTAAACGTTCTTTTTAATCTCGTCGACGATTATACATAGAGATCCCGCCATATAAATTGGCAGTTGGGGGTGTCGCCACAGTGTCGCGTAATTCAGTGTTACCAGTAAACACGCCAAAACTAGCACTCACTGTGCCATACGGCTCGATACATTATAGGTTTCATTTGTAACGGTCTTTGGTTGCAGAGCTATAAACTCAAATAAAACAAATTAATATATCAAAGTCAAAATATGTTTATTTAAAATAGGCCCTAATATCCTATATAAAAATAATAATCTTTATTGTTGTTATCCTTAGATCATAAGATAACTTTCAATAAGAGCTTGTGATAGGGCCTATTTTGAATAAAAATATTTTGACTTTGATATATTAATTTGTTTTATTTGAGTTTATAGCTCTGCAACCAAACGGGACTTATCGCGTATGTTTTTAAATAATAAAGTTACCTTTATTAACCCGACGTTTCGGCTACGTTGCAGCAAACGTCGGGTTAATAAAGGTAACTTTATTATTTAAAAACATACGCGATAAGTCCCGTTTGCTATTAATCATCTGCAACCAAAGACCGTTACAAATGAAACCTATAATGTATCGAGCCGTATGGCACAGTGATTGCTAGTTTTGGCGTGTTTACTGGCAACAGTGAATTATGCAACTGCGGCGACGCCTCCATCTGCCATAATATATTCAAAATTATAAATATCACAAGCTCTCTTTGAAAGTTATCTTATGATCTAAGTATAAATTAAAAAAACTATTTCAAACATGGCACTGAGCATTGTCTTTACATATTTTTTACCGAGGTAAGATCAGCGGAGACCCTAGCTTGGAGAAGAACTAACAAGAAACTCCGGAAATCAATTTATTATAATCACCCTTAACAAACATAAAAATTACAAAGAGTGGGCAAAAAACACAACGCTGGTAATACTAAATTTACCTTTCATACAAAATAACACGCAATGGCGGAAACGTCAAATTTAGTTCCAAGTTTGGCTACTGCCAATTTATGTGGCGGGATCTCTATATGCTATATAGAGATCCCGCCACATAAGGTGGCAGTAGCCAAACTTGGAACTAAATTTGACGTTACCGCCATTGCGTGTTATTTTGTATGAAAGGTAAATTTAGTATTACCAGCGTTGTGTTTTTTGCCCACTCTTTGTAATTTTTATGTTTGTTAAGGGTGATTATAATAAATTGATTTCTGGAGTTTCTTGTTAGTTCTTCTCCAAGGGTCTCCGCTGAACTTCTTCTTCTCAATCGTTACGCTCTTATCAGAGCGGTCGTGGTCTTCATGACGTGGCATCTTGAGCAGCCGAAATGGTTGGTGAACTAACCTCGGTAAAAATATGTAAAGACAATGCTCAGTGCAATGTTTGAAATAATAGTTTTAAGAGATTCGCGATTTATACTCATGATATAAGATATAAGGGTGTGTATAAGATTGATTGCAGCTGTGGGAAATCCTACGTCGAACACACTAAACGGTCTATTGCGGACAGAGTGAAGGAACACATAATAGGAAATTCAAAATTTCACTTGCCTAATGTCCCTGATATTGCAACAGTTGCTCTTCATGACATAAAAATGATTTTACCTAAACCTGCATTTACTGGAACCAAAAGAACTAAAGGTCTCTACAATTTCGAACGAAATTTTGAAAACATTAATTTAAGATAAACAACAATGTTTTTAAAGACATTTGAAGACCACTAAGTGGCTTTCCTTGCACTCGTTATTATATCCCACAAATTATTTTTATATTGCTGATGCTATAGTTGCCAAAGGTAGTATTATAATATATAGATTAGAGATTTATTGTATACGTTGTCTTGTCATTATGTCAACTTATTTTTAAGCTATAAACAAATGTTCCTTTTAAGTGATATGTAATTGAAGGCTGTATTAGACTAGTAAGTAAAATTGTAGGAGAGTTAGTTTATTTGATAGAAGTAAAATTTTATTAAAGCTTGTAACATTATTATGAGTGTCTTTTCAAAATAAGTCAAAATATAAAAAAAACGAATTAGAAACTTCACATGAGTTTTTATTTAAAATATTCATTACCTCATATTCTTTTATAATATCCAGACACAGTACATCCAATAATTCACATTAGAGCAGCATGGTAAACTTTTTTCTCAGTGGATCTCATAATGATTATGAGATTCAGTGTGACCCCAACACTAAATCCACTGTACCCCGACCCTGGGTTACAGTGGATCAAATTTCTTTGTGAAGAAAAACTTGTGTAAGTCTTTAAGTTTCTTACTTTTCGGTATTATGTCAAACAATTACTATAGTTTAATTATACAGTTACTAATATTACTTGATTTCTGCTCCTTAAACATAATAATTTTTTCAAAATGTTACTTACAAAAAAAAACGATTCACTGTGACCGACCTTCCCCTATATGTAATATATAATAAGAAGGATAAGTCCCGTTAATTATTAATCATGTTTGAAATAGTTTAATAAACATATTTTGACTTTGATATATTAATTTGTTTTATTTGAGTTTATAGCTCTGCAACCAAAGACCGTTACAAATGAAACCTATAATGTATCGAGCCGTATGGCACAGTGAGTGCTAGTTTTGGCGTGTTTACTGGTAACACTGAATTACGCGACTGTGGCGACGCCTCCAACTGCCACCTTATGTGGCGGGATCTCTAATATATATTTATCTATCTATGGTAGGTATATTTTTCTTTTTACTTAGCAAGAGGCTAGTTCTATTGGTGTAACATTGTCCTACAATATTATTATTTATAAAAAGTTTTTAATTTTTTGAAAAAATGTAACATACATAAACACACTCACGTCATTTGTTCTCTTTTGGGTTGGACAGAACCTCGAAAAATCTTTATCTCCTTGATCATATTTGGCTAAAAACCTGGGATTGTGTTTGTATTTACATACCATTTTGTTAAAATGTTTTTATAATTATATATATATATATATATATATATATATATTGACGACCTCCGTGGCGCGATCGGTTAGACACCTGAATGCTAATCGTGAGGTCCCGGGTTCGATTCCCGGTGGAGGCAGAGTTAAGAACTACGCTTTTCTACTGCTTTTCAGTCTGGTCGTTAATTATATATGCTATATATGTATTTATCTATGTATAATATGTATACATTTCTTAAATATACGTTGACTAGTACCCTTAACACAAGTCTTAAATGTACTTACCAAGGGGCTAGTTCAATTGGTGTAATAATGTCCAAATATTATTATTATATTATTATTATTATATATATATATATGTATATACCCATCACCAATACCTACTTGCAGTAATATTGACATTATAGTACCTCAGAAGAATTTGACAAGTAACATCGCGTGTCATGTTGCTGACTAATTGATGAATCGTTGCTTCAATGTAGCTATAAACACATCGTGATTGCGACTCTCAGACTACCCCGCCAGAGTTTTGTAACTTAATGAAACTTAGGTAAGGTGTTTTCTGTAGCATTTTATAAGTCGCTACCCTAAAACACTTACGTATCTATAAAAAATAAAATAAAATCTTATAGCCGCCGTTTTCGACAAACAAACAAAATGATAGTAAATAACAAATTACGAATAGATTGTAACCGATAAATAAACAGCTGGTTACATTATATTGAAATCCTGGACCAACATGGTTTATAATGAGAATTTAAATCAAGATGATAAAGAGTTCTGTGCTAATGTTAGATGTGAAAATAATATTAACTAACTGCCGATCTTCCCGACATGTCGTAGGACGCGACCAAGGCACTAGGGCTCAATAGAATCTATTGAGCGAAGGTCTAGCAACCTATCACCAATGTTCTATATAACATCTTTACCCCAATATTGGCGCAAAAAAGTGATCAAGGAGATATTATTGCATCATTAAGGTTCTGACCATCCGAAAGGTATAAAACAACGTGAATGAATGTTATATGCTATAAATGTAGATTAAAATTTCTCACCAAGACATTCCGTCAGCACTTTTCACTCCACTTTATAAGCCATTGAGAATCAAAGAAATGACGAAATTCGAAGGCAGCCACTCCTTTTTGTTAATTACTATCACGATGTCATAACATTTTATGGTATCCGCCGAGATAGCGTAGGTTTTTGAATAGCTAATTGACTGATAAACGATGCTTACTCTTTTAGTGTTTTATGCCGTGTTAGCTATACTGTTTTAGCGGCATTAATAAAATATTTTTGGCATATTTTCCTTAACTCTCGTGTATCATGAATATGTAAAACATTTGTTTGTAAACTTTACGTTAACCGTGAAATATATGCAGCCCTGATTTCCGATAAAGAGAAACAAGGGAGCCTTGAACTTGATTTAAATTCGTAACTTTTATGTACAATAAAATAACAACAAACACTTACGAGTATTAACCTTTGTGGAAGAAAAATCTTAATTTGCTGGTCCATCTCCGCAATCGCAGCGTTAGTGATCCTATTTCAAACGTGTTAGCCAGATTGTTCGTGCCTAATATGACAGATTGTAAACTGTATTATGATTTACAAGGACTGACAAAAGTCAACTGTATAAAAGTAAGTTCTGATGAAATGTTTCATAATATGATTTTCCCTCCGTTAAATTCACCAACTAACGGTGAATTTAACAAATATATTTTTAAGTGCAAAAATGTAATAGGAAATTCGTAACTTATTAATATACATTCATTGTAAATAACTGACACTCGTACTTCTTATATTTAATTATTAACACTATTTTACAATTTTTCAAATGTATTTTTATGTGCGGAAATGTACAAAGAAAATTTGTAACATCTTGCGTAACATGGTATATAAGAATCAAACTCCTACTTTCTATATCGTCCAATTACATAGCACCCTCTTTGAATAATTCCTCTTTAAATATTCGCCCAATAAATCAGTGGTAAGACGCAACATTCCGAGTTCGCTAGACTCCAATGCGATCAATTAGTTCCGTTCTATCCTGGGGCTATTTGTTTACTGTCTCAATTCAGGCTTCATTTTGTCCAACAGAAGTCTAGAAACTGGAAATCAAAGTTTAGGATTTAAAATACCAATATACTCATAGTTTTAAGAGATTCGCGTTTTACAATCATGATTAATAACTAACGGGACTTATCGCATAAGTTTTAAATAATAATTAATATACGTCCCTTATTATTTCTATGTTATGATAAGTCTCGTAGTTATTAATCATTAATATACTCATACTTATTGTTATAATGTTTTTGTTTCATAAGACATTAGTACGAGTACCCCAATATTTATGTTAAAAAATAAAGCTAGGAAATACTAAATCTCCAAGGTTCTGTGGACCCTGAAAGGTATTGAAAAATGTGAATGTTATATGTATTGTCATTTTTAAGTGTTATAAGGTGACGTAAAAAATATTAAGGTGAAATACTTATAACCGCTAAATATGAGAAGATGTATGATTGAATGAAGCTGAAGTGATTTGCCAGGATCGAGACAAATAGGATTCCGTGATATCGGACTCTGTAGGGAAATTGGTTTGTTCTGTATGTATATATGTAAAAACTATGAATAAGAAGCATAATATAGCATATAATTTACACTTACGTAACAGTTTCCTGTGTCATAGTCTCATACAGGTTCAGGCGGAGATTTTATCCTGAGCCTACTGATTCAGGAGAAAACCCCTAATAACTTAGAAGATTTGATCTCGAGAACAAAGTATCATGTAAAATTTAATATCAGAATCTAGAATGAGATGTACGGAATAAAATAATTAATACTTAGATTGTTTGGATATTCAATGTGAATGTATGACAAACGTGTAGTTACATACCTATACCTGGCTGGGATTTTATCGGATGGAAAAGTCTCTTATTGAAACAATGATGGACAGTTTCAGTTTTTCGATTATTAATTGCTTGCTTATAACCCAATAACAATCAACAATACTCTCCGTTATATTATAGCTTCTAACAATAGCGCCATAATAAGCAGCTGGTTACATTCTCTTACAATCCATTATTAACACGGTACACGGTATATTTATTGCACATATGAGATAGATAGCAGCTGTAGCTCAGTTAGTAATATCTTCTTATGAGAAAGGTGAGAAAGGTTCGAATCCCGGCTCTGGCATGTACCAATGAATGAGATTTAACTATGGGTTTTACGTACATAATTAACATTTCGCTAACGGTAAGCGAAAACATCGTAAGAAAACCAGCTCTATCCTTCGGGATAGGTAATAACCAGTGCCTATATACGACAATACGGGTCATTATCCATCATGTTGAGTCCTGTCTATCTAATGAAACGCGGGCTTCGAGTGACCCATACCTAACATGCCTTCATATTTAAGATAACCTTCGGAATTTCGGAGATGGACACTCCAGCTTCTAACTACACCTTCACAATAAAAAAGAAAGTATATACACAAGTCGTGAAACGTATGTATGTACATATTATCAGATATCTTCTTCTTTGGGTGCCATCTCCTATCAGAGGTCGGCTATCATTGAGGCTACATGATCACGCGATGTTGTCGCTCGGAAGAGTTCTATATTACTCGTGTTGAACCACTCTGCGAGATTCTGCAGCCACGACATTTTTCTGGAGCCAGGCCTTCTTCGACCTTCAACTTTGCCTTGCATATCAGATATAAAAGCCGCTAAATTACGTCACCGTTCTTTGTAGCTCTACAAAACTTATTTTAATTGCAAAGTGATACACCGCCGGTTAGATAATGATGCTGACTTTTTGTTAAAAGGGACCATTATATTTAGACACCTGCCGCATTTGGCATAATGCCTAGACTTTCTGGCTTTGAGCTAGGTTGCCTAGTGCACAGATGGGACTTACTTTGAAAGGTAAAGCGTAAGGTGAATACATCGTTTAGAGGTACTTGAACTTTGTAAGATTTATTTAAAGGACATAAGGTTAAGTATTATATTTGTTAAGTAGAGTTTTTCCTTTTAAAATTTATATTTTAGACGAGCCGCTTTACGTTCTACCGAACACTTATAAAAGATACGTTTGTACAATATATCTATTACAACATTTAAAGGAAGCTCAAAAAATATTGTTGCATATTAAATAGGTTGGTGTATATACTGATGTAAAGTGTTTGTTGTTTATCTGTATTCTTTTTGTTTAAATTGTGTTTATTAAGTGTATATCATGTAATGGAGGCAGTAGGTTAATATGAACGGAATATTTTTCTTATTTTCTAGAATAGTACATCTGTTTGTTTCCTATAAAAATGAATTGAATGAATGAAATGATAAAATTTATTGATCGCTATTGGGGTGTACAGAAATATTGGAAATTCATTTTTTCGTGGGCTTTTTCACATAATTATCTGGGCCGTATTGGTATTACTTTCTATTTTTAACTCTACACACAAATCAGAAAGACATGTATTATAATATATTTATATCTGAGGTTCTGGTCACCTTGAAAACTATTAAAGGACGTGCATGTATATATCGAATTGTATGTATTGCAAATATATTACCAATTCATTATACTATCATGTTCTTGTATTGCTGAATAAGAGTTTTACATGTGACGTTTTAATATGATCAAAGGATTTTTTTCCTTTGAAACCTATTGCCTATTGAAGCATGAATGTGGATGTTCTCTGTCTGGAACATAGTAAGCTGTAAGTCCAACAACTAAATAGGTATATAAAATGGGTTCGAGATGGCCATAGAATTACTACCTTCGCAATTGCGGAGATGGAAACCTGAACCTGTAGCCCGCAAGGATCAATGTTCGTGAACGCGTTTGTCTTTGTTTTTTTGTCTATAAAATGGCTTGTTGCAGTTCTGCTGCATGTAGTCCATACAGTACATTTACGTTTATAAAACCCTTTTGAAGTGGTCAAAACGTAGAAGACATAAAATCTATTTATTCCCTTTAGACGTTGTTATTTGTACAATAGATATACATTACCGTTTTCAAATCCTAAATGGGATAGATGAAGTAAAACTGACGCATAACGAATCATATTAATTTGGTCTCCCTTAGCATTCTTATTATTGTACTATTATATTGGAATTAATATGTAAAATTTGCGACAGATCACTGGCCTCTTGCCCAATTTATTTTTTGTTTGAAATGAAATGAAATGCTTTTTATTCAACATAAGGATCATAAAATCACTTATTGAGAGTAAAAAAAACTTTTTCACGTGAAAAATTGTTATTAAAATTAGATAATCTCAAAAAATTTAAACAAATCTAATTAAACTATAGGCATTTCGTAAAGAAAAATCCTGCAGAGAAGAAATGCCAAGAAACTCTACAGACATTATTCAATACAATTTCAGTTAAATAATCCATCATAATGTGACTGCAGCCCAACCAGTTTAGTTTACTAAACAATAGATATTCCCATCTGTGAGTCGATCGTTGTGACTTTTCTCTTTTATTTTGTTCCGTGTGAAATGCTAATACTGAAGTGCATCGTCAACTCTAATTTAAGTTGCGATGCGACGAGCGCTATGTGCTGCCACCTATGAATGCGGAACAGAACTATGCACTTTTGTTATGTTTCTTTTTAAGAATACAAACGAACATACATATAGAATTTTGTGAAAAACACATTTACGAAATGCATCGAATTTTACGGTAAGGATAAATATCGTGAGGAAACCTACTTGTTCGCCGAACAGGTAATAGTTAGTCCGTAAATGGTGACGTGGCTTACCACCTGTCACATTGAGTACTGAATATCTGGTGAACACGTGGGTTCGAGATGTCCATAGAATTATTACGTTTTTTGTCCTTTTGGTAATGAATAACTTGTCACTAATATAGTTTAGTTCATATATATGAAATTCACGTCTCCATAGATAGCAGAGGGGAAGACAGAGATCGCAGATAACATCTTTCCCAATGATTCCCTTTCATCTAATTGCCACATTATATAAACCTCCTCATACACATTTAGTTGTATGTTCGTCTAACTTTACTATTTTTTAATTACTAGTTAATACTAAGTGTCCCAAAAAAGTATCTCCGAAGTTCTGTCCATCCCAAAAACGATTAAAAGAGAGAGAAAAAAATATTATGTCTTAGGCTAAAATTAACAGACACATATCGATTATAACCTATTAGTGATTGTTACCTATTTAAAGAATCTTTCATATGAATATTTTACACCAATAAAACAATTTCAATTCCATTTGTTCCACGAATACTGCAACAATCTAAATGTATTAACATCAAATTCGGGGTTTATTTTGTTTACCTATCCTTAGTACGTATAATTGGCTTTTCAACCAACATACAATCCTATTTCTTATGTATCCTAAAATAACATTTCCAAGTATCCATTCTAAGCTGGTTGTTCGTGAAATTATGTGGAATTATGCAATTCAATATGGTTCTATAAAACAATGTAATATAATTAAAGTAATACTGTAGCAACAAAACAAATTATATATTTTGAATTCTGTTTACTTATTTGAAATTGTAATATTACCAGTAAATACATCGATATATGGAAATAATTCAGTCCCTTTCGGAATAAACTGATATTCGTATACCAATATAAAAACAGTCACTTTTTAACATTCGAATACACATATGTATAACTAGCGGGGTTATGATAGCTTAAATTTATAATATTAGTAACAAGTTACCCCATATCCTAATAGATTTATACTGACCCCTAGTTCCTTAGACACTTCCTGAACTATTCTAGGAAGAAAAGTACATTGTTAGAATTCTATTAATCTCCCAAACCAGCACGAGTTAATTTAATTAATAACTGTATTAAGTATAACACCTGTACATTGTTACTTTTAATGAAGATTGATTATTCAACCTTTAACCGCGATCCCTGAACAAATTCAAGCGAAAAATTCACACGATTATTAGGGCAAAACCGCCCAACATTTCCGCAGTGATGAAGCCTAAAAATCTCAGCTTTGCCAGGCTTTACGTCCGATACAGCCTGTCTTATCTTCCCAAATCCCCAATTAAAAGAGCGTTGAGTGTGTGCCCATTAAGGAGACGGAAGTAATAAAGCCTGAAGGCTGTTGCCCTGGCTTTGCGACGGTTCCACTTCCGGTGAACCAGGAATGGTGAAGATATTGAAAAAGGGTTTTTTATTATTTTCTTGTAAAAGGCATGCTGGCTTAAAGTGAACATTAATTGCTGTATTAACATAAAAGTTGATTTGGTTTGATAAATCGCATCATTTTAAGACATGTTAAAGACACGGATATATATATATGTACATATTTGTATATTTTCAACATTTTTGGGGTTCACAGCACAAGGTTTTCTCTTGTACATTTAGCTCAGCTGTAAAGGTAGTAATGGCATTGATACGGAATGCTAGTTCAAAGTTGGTAGCCCATAGCTCAATAAATTCCATTAACTCAATACAAAAATTACCGGCTCCTACAATACGAAGAATAAACGTGTGGCAGTAAATTAGGTATCTGTTTACATCCAAACTTCCATTCATCCATTATTTTCATGTAACTTTTTCATCTCTGTTCTCTGTATTTTGACTCCTACATATAAGAAAGTATACATTTATATACTAAATATTAAGTATCCAAACAAGGAAGTAACATGAGGAAAGTATACAATGTGGATTCGGTCACATTTGGGTCATCGGTGCTTGCAATTAGGACGCTTAATAGCCCAGCCAATGAAAAGCCATTCTTCCGGCCGCGCCGAAACAAATGAGTGCATTGTTTACCCGTTCCTCTTTTGAATTAACACATACACGACACGGGTAGTTCAAGGGGTAGGTAGAGATGTGGGATTATTCTTGTATTGGTAAACTAATTTTACTTTGGCGTATCTAAATATCACTCCAGTCAATCTGCTTCAATTAATTCGGATAACATGTCTAAACTATTTTATTATTTACAGTAAGTAAGTCAAGAATTATATAAAAAAAAGAAAGAAAAAAAAAAGAAAAAATCTTTATTCACTAACATACAAAAACACAAACATGGGAAAAAAAATATATATGCAAAGAACACCGTTGATGCAGTGAAAAGGTGCTGCCTCAGTATACGATGCAGCTAGGCTGCATCACTGGTCCTCCGGCAGCACCCGATTCGGAAACTGTCACAAGCTGCATATAATAAATAACGAACGTACACAAAATAATTCATTTATAATAACCATCGTGACAAATACAGATATAATAATCATACATAAAATTGATACACTATAATTCATAATCATACTTTGGGGAACATAAACAAGAACATTAGTTAAAGGCATGTAAATAGATATAGTCATATACATAAATACACACTCATACATATACGTACATACACATTACATACATATATATATATATATATACACACGCACATACATATACATACACTATAGACTGCAGTAACATCATAAACATCATATAAACATATATTAATATATTTCAGACACACACACATTAATTCAAACAATTTATAGAAAGAAAATATTTATATATTATATATATGGTATTTGCACTGACAAGGTGAGGCATTGATAGGAGTTAGGGTAAGGATTTCTGTTGTTCGAGAAGACAAGCCTTATACCTACGGCAGAAGGCGCCCCTAGAAGCAACGTCGCGGATAGGTGGCGGTATATCATTCCAGCATTTGGACGCCGCGAACTTGAAACATCCCCGAAACGCTGCTGAATGGTGCACTGGCAAAGCAGCCCTAACCTTAAAGTGACGGGGGTTTGTAGACCACTTGAGTTTTCGGTACAAGTAAGAATGGCTCTCCGACCGAATGACACCAAACAACAACGCCGCGAAGTGTAGTCGCCTACGTGACTGCATGTTCAGCAAGTTCGCGTCGTTCAAATACGGAGTGATGCGGGATCGATAAGGTATATGGAAGCAAAAACGGGTGCATGCGTTTTGAACCCGTTGTATCAGTTTCCTAGTTCGCCCAAGTATACAGCTACCATAAACAACGTCACAGTAGTTCAGCCTTGACAATATCAACGCTTCACTCAGGTTGACACGCAAGTCTACGCTGAGATATTCGCGGATATTGTAAAGAACCTTTAAACGGTAGAAGCAGTTCCCGACTACACTGAGGACGTGCTTCTCGAAATTAAGCCTACCGTCCATCAGCAAGCCCAAGTTCCTAACCTCTTCCACCGCCCCTATGACGTTCCCCCTGATAACTATATCATTGGCGGAAAGGACATCCATCGTACTCCGAATTTGCGACCGACTTCCAAGAACTAAAAGCTTAGACTTGGAGGGGTTCAGCGTAAGACAATTTCTATCAGACCAACACGCAATTCGTTCGAGCTCAGAATTAATGCTCCGTATGCATTCCGACATCCCCGAAGGTTTGGCAGACGCATACAGCTGCAAATCATCAGCGTAGAGATGATATCGACTGCTTTCGATACTGCTAACGACATCGGCGCTATACAGTATAAAAAGCAGAGGACCTAAGATAGAACCCTGTGGAACTCCCCTCGTCAACACACGAGGGGAAGACCACCGAGTTCCACCGTTCATCCCCCGCAGCCCAACGACTTGCGTTCGATGAGATAGATAACTATCAAACCACTTCACAGCACCGGTAGAAAATCCATAATACGTCATCTTGGATAATAGCAAGGGTATGCTCAGACTATCGAAAGCTTTAGAAAAATCGAGTAATACCATTAGGGTGCTCATGCCATCGCCCTGGGCCTGCAGAACGTCGTCGACCACATTCGCCAAGGCGGTCGCAGTAGAGCGGCCCTTCCGGAAGCCCGATTGATATTCGGGCAAAATACCGTTTTCTTCTAGATATTTCGTAAGCTGATCACTCACAACCCTCTCCACTATCTTTGACACACATGGAAGGATACTTATAGGATATATGTCCAAGCCATAAATTTTTTAATATGAATGAAAAATGTATACAATGTTATTTAAATAGACTGAACATGTATTAAATTTATTTATTATTATCTTCATGTGTAGAGAATAACAGAACATGCAAGATTTAAATTTCGCATCTGCAAATCCAAGAGTATTTTAATTGTACGCACATTTGATAATATTATTAGAATAGACAAAGAAAAATAGAGTAAAACGTCCAAAGACTCAACCTTCAAAATATAATGATCGCATTAATATTCCTGGGCTTAAACTTGAGCATTTTTCGAACCTTCCCAAGTAGACGGCCTAATGAGTACTTGAAACATAAAATTACAAAAAAACTTTCCCGTAGGCTTACGAAGGTCGAATAGGTATTACGTAATCTGCAGAATATTTCAAGATGGCAACCTCTAGTGTTGCGTCTATTAAATGTGTCTATAAGAAAATGTCTGATAAAAAGTGTGTATTTGTTGTGACTTTTAAAAACCCACACGATGTATAGACGTGAACCTTTGACTACCCCTGTACGGAAGTTGGTCGTGAAGTGTAAGAAACTCCTAGTGTCGTGTTAACTGAGATGGAAATAGAACATCGTAAACTACTATTAAATCGTTGCCATGGTAACCTCTAACAAGCCTTGATGGAAAAGGCATGTATGAAAAGTTGTCCCGAACTTTCAATGATTGTTATTGATACCAATTTAAGAGCATATATATATATATATATATATATATATATAAATACCAATTTAAGAGCATACATATACGTACATATATACTCAAATCGCGTAAATTCCTTCCGAGCTGAATAGAGCCATAGAGATGCAATTTTTCTGGGTTACTTAAAGCATGGATAAAATAATAAAATGAGTTTTGGCCACAAAATAAACGTAATATAATTATATTTAATTATGAATTACAAACTGTGTGGTTTGATTAAATGCAGAACATTATTGGGATATGTACATCGGGGAAAAATTTTTTTCACCCATTTTAAAATTGTTTTTTGGTAGTAAGTTCGTCTAATATTAGTTTGATATTAGACCAACTTACTACCATTCCAAACAAGTAACTAAAAATTGCTAATCAGAAATGTTAACACCAACTCCAAAACAGCAGGCCCTATTCCGTTAGGAAAATCTGCCAGTAATTATTCCCCATCAGTTATGAACGAAATCACAAATATTCGCGAGAGCGTTTACAACGGAACGTGCCCAGCTTCATAATAGCTACATTTAATCTAGGCTTTGGAATAAAACTCAGTTGTGCAAATATTAACTTCGTAATGGACGGACGAGTGCACTTTTCTAAAGCTCCGCTGCTGTGGAATGTTTAAATTGTTGAAACTGGATACCCGGCTGGAAATTCGCCTATTCTGGTAATAGGCAGTGCCGGTACTGTCTTGGTGCGTAATAATTTTTAATGTTATATTTATAGTGCGTTGCGATAGTGAACAGAAGAAGCAAGAAGAATAATGAGCAGATAGTAAAGTTCTTTATAGTTTAGTTTTAGGTACATTTATGGTCGTTAATGATTTGTAACGTCAAGTGCAGAATAAGTCATAATTTATTAGTAATATTTAAAGGTAAGCAGGAATCTTAAGAACACCTTACAATTCAGGGTTGCTTCGCAATAGTTTACAATAACCACTATTAGCTAACGTAGATGTTGATATAATAGATAAACATTGTATTTTTATTTGTTTTCAATAGCCCATTTTAATTAAGGCTGTCTTAAAACTAATCAAAGTCTGGCCGTCGAGTAGCTTCTTAAGTTTTAGCGGCATGCTCCTTCGAGACGCCAGAAAACTGATTCTTCGAATGGCTCACAACTCTCGAAACTATGCTCGTTACTTTACGGAAGATATGTTTGAAGTTTCATCCTTTCACGTCACTTTTTAGTTGAATATTTGTATAAGATTATATTCGTCCTAGAAAAATACTATTCAATTAAAACCTTAATTTTCTAATGACACGCAAGTACATATATGTAAGTACATAGCATGAAAATGAAATTTACCTTCAGTAGGTTTCGGTGCGTTAAGAAGAAGGTTACATGCATGTATCCGCTATTGAATACGTCACTTTCTGTTGTTATATACAATATATACAAGAGATTTATTAATACCGAAGACGATGGTGTCTTTATCCCTTTAAAATACTCTTAGTCATCTTTATGAATACGGCTATAATATAGCAGCTAAATATTTATTTAAATCATAGACTAACTTGAGAAAGATTTATATATTATCTTACACGTTTTAGCCATCAAAGAGTATACCTAAGAATTATCTCTCGCCTCACTTACGAGTACGTTGCATCTATTTTACAAGAAACAGGCCAGTTGACCCGTAACCAAGGCCATTGCAACATGGCCGCAATATCGAGTAACAAAGGTTATATTTTGTTAATAGCATTATCTCTAAAATAAAGAAAATCAATTATCATTTTTAGGCATGCTCCTGTTCTTCACACTAAGCGGTATCTATGCGAGTAATGAAATAAAACGGAATCACTCGGGGCGTGCGCCGGAAAGCCAAATGTTTTCCCAAATCCATCCGAACGAATGCTGATAGTTGGATAATTTAAATGCTAATGTGGCAGGAAGTGCTATGTTGGCTGCATAAACTAATTGCTTGGCAAAATACCAATTTGTACGAATGCTAATTCATCCATTCTTCATGTGTTCTAACGTTAATTCAATTTGAAGCCTAACTCGTGATAAACTAGGACTTGTGGATTGCAATAACTTATATTACAAAATACGGGTAATTAAGTAAAACGTAGTGTTGGATGGGGACCGCATAGAACATATACAGATCGAATTGGGGGAGTATGTATGAGAAGGTTAATGACTGTGAGTGCAGCATGACAGATTTGTCAGGATCGTTTCAGGTGGCGACTGATAGTCTCTGCTTATTCCGTTAGGGACATAATATGTATGTATGAGTAATTATCGTTTTGTTTCGCAGGATAGTCGACGTTTTGTATGTTCACGTTCGCTATTGCAGAGTAAGTGGTGTATGGCCATATAAAAATAATTTTTGACTAGAATCAACACCTAGAGTGATAAATGTTGTTCTGTATAATACAAGCACTGACTATTAATCACAATATTGACAATGAATTCCTAAAACATCAGTTTCAGGATACATATAAGTATGAATATGGTAGCTCATTTCACACAGAGGTAATATAGAGATAAAATTAATTGTTTTTGGGGATAAAACCACGATGACTAAGCTTTAAACTTATTTAATTACATGAGACCCACCGACCCTTGCATCCGGTAAATTGTGTTACTTTAATAATACATACATATATAATTTGCATCATGACTCTAATTGATTTTGGGAGGGTAAAAAGGTAATTAACCATCGTAAGATGAACTTTTTTTGATTACATATTTTCTTTACTCTTAGGAATCTAATAGACATATTATGCGTACGTACGAGTATACGGAGATGACAGAAAAGACAAAAAAGACAAACGCGTTCACGACTATTAACCCTTGCGGGGTAGTCAGAGGTTCAGGTGTCCATGTTCACAATTGCGAAGGTAGTAATTCTATTGACACCTCGAACCCACGTGTTGACCAGATAGTCAGTACTCAATGTGACAGGTGGTAAGTCATGTCGCGATTTACAAGTACTAACTATTACCTGTTCGGGGAACTGAAAGAAAGAAAGAAAGAAAGAAACTTTATTCACTAACATACAAAACACAAACATGGAAAAAAAAAATATGCAAAGAACACCGTTGATGCAGTGAAAAGGTGCTGCCTCAGTATACGATGTAGCTAGGCTACATCACTGGTCCTCCGGCAGCACCCGATTCGGAAACTGTCACAAGCTGCATTTAATAAATAACAAACATACACAAAATAATTCATTTATAATAATCATCGTGGCAAATACAGATATAATACTCATACATAAAATTGATACACTATAATTCATAATCATACTTTGGGGAACATAAACAAGAACATTAATTATAGGCATGTAAATAGGATATAGTCATATACATAAATACACACTCATACATATACGTACATACACATTATATATATACACACACATACATATATATACACTATAGACTGTAGTAACATCATAAACATCATATAAACATACATTAATATATTTCAGACACATACACATTAATTCAAACAATTAATAGAAAATATTTATATATATATGGTATTTGCACTGACAAGGTGAGGCATTGATAGGAGTTAGGGTAAGGATTTCTGTTGTTCGAGAAGACAAGCCTTATACCTACGGTAGAAGGCGCCCCTAGAAGCAACGTCACGAAAACGTCAAACTGGTAGGTTTCCTCACGATGTTTTCCCTCACTGTAGCATTCAACGCATTTTGTAAATGTATTTTTATTACGAAACATAACAGAAAAATAAAACTAAAAGTGCTTGTATCAGTTTGATGACCTAGTAAAGGAAAAACGTAAATAACATGTATTGGCCAAACAAAAGTTAGAGTAAGAAACTTCGCGAGTCTATCAAGATAAAAATCTAAAAGTCCTTATTCTCTTCTGTGTTCTTATCATTTTATCATAAATTACAACATGTCCAAAGACTGTTGTTTACATTCAAGTATCAAACCATTTCTCTATAAACTACTTAAGCAACAATTTAACGCATAGTTCAATTGACATAATAGCGTCCTAAATACTTTGTAGTCCGCGACCCGTTTTATAATCAAAACACAAGAAGCGGCACATCACATCACCTTTTCAAACATAATGCATCAACGCACCCAACCATCAACAGCGTGATTGATTAGCCTAACAATGGAAACATTCATCGAATACAACCCAATGCCTTCATTACTGGTCAAATTGTGTTTGAACACGTATCTGGACGAATTTATCTCGCTTCCCGGAAGGACGCTGTATGATTTATGGTAAAAGCTAGCTCCTTGAGGTTTTAGTATGTGGACAGTGTTAAGGTATTAGAGATGGTGGAGGAAAATACATATTTTAATCAGGAAGTATGTCTTTAATTATTATTATTATTAGGTATAAGAAACTAGACGTAATTCACAAAACATGCTTGAAAACCTACTAATCATACGAATATTATAGAACATTATGTATACGCCCTTCAACATGCGAAAACTATAAGTTATAAGTAACGAGAACATTATAAGTCGATTTATTACAAGTATCTCTTATAAATTATGGTAACAGTTTCTGTAACGTGTAAGAAAAGGAATTTGAGGAAAAATATTAAGTAAAGAAAGTTGAGTTAGTTATAGTTAATCTTCTTACGACCATAGACGAGAATGATATATTTAAAATTTCAGCCACAAAAACAAGATTTTGGTATTATACAAACACCTATGTTTTATGAAATAATATTTGTGGCAAGTCCTGGTCTTTGATACATCATCTAAATATGTTTAACACACCATCTTACCTTCCTAGTAATTCCAACATTGTTTCCCAAATTCTCGTTAGAAGTATAGCTGATTATGCAGATGTATATAAATCTTGGTACAAAAGATATTCTAACCTTGGTTATGATTTGTTTGATGAATCCTGCTGTCATTGTTTGCTCGCAAAGCTTTGAGGTCTAATATTCGAACTCTACATTACATCAATGTAAGCAAAACCAATATTACCTGAGCTCTATTTACATAAATGCTCGGTTACATAAGAGTCCAAGATAAGTGAGATCTTTTACATAATAAAACGATAGTCTGAAGATATTTAAGCTATTGTTAGGAAGGCTGTGTTTAATGTATATGATCGGCCTGTTTTGCAAATACTTAATGGTTGATTGAAATTTGGTGGGATTAAGCAAATACAGGTCTTTCGTTTCTTCTCTTTTAAATTTATTCTATTTTAAAAAATAAAACAAAAAGTTTATTTTGTATTTTTTTCGTTAATGGTATTTTGTTAAATACAAAAGGTTAATCATCATTAGACATCTTCATTTGTAAAACCGCTATTATTTCCAGATACTTTACAACGCATACATAATTTCTTCATTTTTCTCAATCAGCGTAAACTCTAATCGATATTATTTTCTTAAGTATGCATTTGTAATATTAACCAGCAAATCACCGATCAATGAGTCATCAAAACCAGCACCTGAACCCATCGTACCAGCAACTGGAAACAGCGATTACCAGGATTCATTACATTTCAGCAAATACACGATGGTGTCATTAAAACTAGCAGAGATAATGGTTGCACTTGGGCACAATCGCTCGGAGGCAACATTAAGACAAATTGACGTGCTGTTAAAAGCATCTGATAATTGCTACGATCCTGATAACAGCTGCAGTTTAGACGCTCATCTTGACAGCTGTCATTTTTTGACAGAAGCATGGTTGGATGTTTGTGAAGAAAAAATAAAAGGTAAAAGGGAAGGAAAAATGATACAAGTTTAGTTGTTAGCGAATAGGTTTTGCGTTTAATTCTCAACGAGTACGTGTTAATGGTATTGATTATTTTTTTCAAATATTGTGAGGAATCATGCTTACTGAATTTATTAAAATCTCAGTGAATTATAATATCTGCGAGTATTAGAAGTTTTGTTTAGATTTATCTGTGGTACATTGTAGTGAATTTAAAGTACAATTCTCAATATTATACAAGCATCTCACTTTACCAATATCTAATGTTGACACGCAAAAGGGTGGCTATTATCACCTGTTCAGGATAGCATTCCGCGCTTCATTTTCTTAACCTTTCTATATTTACGTAATAAATAGATATTATAGAGATCAGTGGATTTTAATGAAACTTAAATCTTAATCACTCCTCGCAACTCAAGACGAATGCTTAATATATGCCTTTGATTTTCCTCAGTAAATAGTGCCGGGCGTCAATAAAACAAGGCCCTTCCTTATTCACGAAAGCCCGAATAAATAAAATCCGGAGGAAAACATCGTAACGCAATAGCGAGTTCCAAGCCATGACAAATTGCCCGCCTTTGTTACAGTTTACGACAAAAAAGGGTTTGCTTAAGGTATTTGTGTAGTCATAGAGTAGGCTTTGGATAACATCAATTCGCGTTACTTGATGCTGGTTGAATGTTAAAAGACAACGAGCTTATCTGTCAAATGGCGCTTACGTAAATGGGAATGCAATACGTTTGTTTGCGAAGGGGCATTTAATGCGAATGTAATACATGCAGACTATATACTTACGGATACTGTACATATAAAAAAAGGCACTCAATGCCTGTAAATGATGATACGTAGCATCACTTGTGTATCTTTAGAAAAATGGGTTTGTAAGGGTTATAAATCAATCAGTCTGTTAATGTCTAGGTGGGTCTACACACAAAACTCTGACTACCTTAAAAAAAGTGATGGTCGTAATTTTTATATGCTAGTATGTAATAAGCTTTTACATAATCATAATAAGTACTATTGTTTCAAATTAGGTCATATCTGAATTAGTACATTTTTATGATCCTGCAAGTTTAAATTCGTAGTGAAAGTCACCTTATCTTTTCTAATACTGAGATTAAATCGTCAGCTATGTCGTAAAAACTTTACAGAAGTATTGACGACCCAAACTTGGCCTATTAACATTTATTTTCAATATTTCAGCCCCGAAAATTGTTAAGAGAAATGGTCCCGGATTTTCTCCCTTCAAATACGAAGTGAATTGTCATCTTAACAATCAACGGATGAGTCAAATTGTTACTTTAAAATTATTAACGCTTCAGTAAAAAATATACTGATATTTCTCATCAAATGTAAACATTGAAACATATATAAACTATTCCCGTGCTAGTTGGGACGTAAAAAAAGACTGCTTACTAGCTGCCGTTTTCTTGGCATGTTGTAGGAGTCGACTAAATAGAGTTTATTGGGCGATGGACTAGCAACCACCAATGTGTCACCAATGTTCATAAATCGGAACCCTAATATTCATGTTAAAAAGTGTCCAAACCTCGAAAGGGATTAAAGGTCTTGAATTTATATACATATATGTAAGTATAAACATTAAAATATAGTGTAGGTTAATTGTAGAAATATAATATATATATATATATATATACATATGTACATTCATACAAATGCACTCACGTCTCTTTTAGCTTTTGGAGTACAAAAAATTTTGGAAGTGCAAGCTCTTTGGTCACTATCATATCAATGTCCCCGATATAATTTATACTATGCGTTATTTATTGTTGTTTTTCGTTATATTATGTTCCGATAATGTTGTTATTGATATGATGTATTAGGTTTCAATAATAAATGCCTCTCAAAGGCTTCAATCTGGAATTGGTTTCTGAATGTCAACACAAATAAAAATATCGATGTATTACACAGAATTAGGGTTATTCCAAGTCTTAATTAGAATATTATCAAAGTTGACCTCAGTATGTTTTAAGTGAACAAGGTTATTTAAGTCTTTAGAAAAACATACATACATATCACACCCATTTCCTTACAGAGGTGTAGGCAAGATCACGGATGCCTATTTATCATAATCCTGACAAAACACTCTTGGTTCATTGATATTCATATACCTCCTCATACTCATTCGGTGGTTAAGTAAGTACTCTTGATTTCTGCCTTTTTAATATCTCGTCTATCTGACTGTCATGTCAATAATTATTGAGAAGTACAATGTCAATTAAAAAAATCATGGCGGACAACATTGTTGATCAAATAAATAACATTTATCAGAACCGTACGAGTACCTATAAATATAACATTTGAAATGTTATAATTTTCATTGATCATCATCAAACTACATTACGTAAAAACGTTTCCCTTTTCCCATAAATACACTAAAAGCAACTAGGAAGTTAAACCTTGACTTTTTTGCCCTAATTCCGTCCTATATTAATACATTTTTAGGCCGTGCGACCGCATATTAATTAATGATGTTTATTAATGAGTGTCTAGCAGGTTGAGTGTCGAACCCTGATTTCCCCGGAGCAAATCCGCCGCAAAATAGGGCGCCATCTGTTTAAATATGCCATAAACAACATCATCATCAGCTTTCATTAAAAACTCAATTAATACTATAATCAGGACGCAGGCTTTGGGAGGAATAAAAACCTCTAGTGAATACTAAGGCGTGCATAATGCAGTGATGGCGGGATTAGGGTGACTATAAAGGCCAAGTGTGTATGTAGATGTATGTTAGTAAAGGCCTTGATCATTAGAGGTTACCTTAGGATTAGGTTCAGAATATCTATAGATTTAGGTCTTTTGTGTAGCCGTGTGTATTAGCTAAAATGTGTTTTACATTTCATATACTGGTCTAGGCTTTGTATTTTATTTCAGAAGTCTGGATACAAGACTAGAAACGTACTTATAATACGAGTAATAATAATGTTGTCGAGGATTTTAGTACGATAGTTATATACTTTTATAATTAAATAATATTAATGTGCAATTGTAAATAAAACTCGAATGCCAACAAATTTATTCTATATTTCATCATTTTTTACAGTTGTTTTCAAATTAAATGTGACACTATCCTTTTTCATGATCATGCTACATCAATTCTTTGGTAGTTATATATACATAAAAAAAGTATACATGCATAGCTGTTTTAACTCACCTGAATCAATTCTGACCAGACAAGTTAAGGTATAAAAATCTTCTTTATGCAATAACCACATCTATTTAGCAGAATTATTACGTCCCAGACTAGCCGGGAAGGTTCCAGTAGGTTCTGAATCCTGACCAGAGACAGCTATTTACTTAATTGTTGCTTTCTGGCGATTAAGCAGCGCTGTAACAATTATCGGTGCCGCTTTTAATGGAACCGTCATGTTTGGCCCTAATGAATCGCATCCATCAATGCATTCAGTCGTTATTGGAATCGATTTGGAAGGATCGGGGTTAAATAACGAATGATATTTGGTCCTGTAACAAGGCCGGACTTTAATTTAACCAGATTAAATATGGTGTACAAGGTCTGTAATTGATTTTTCGTAGGCTTATTGGGTGATAGGCTGGCCATCATAATTAATTCTTCTTTTCATATTGTTTTCTTCTTTTGTGAGTTCTACTCCTTCGGGAACTATAGTTCGTCTAAATTATGTATACCTTGTGTGTAACAGTCAATGATTGGATTTTCCTAGCTGTCCTATTCAATTATCGCTAGTAAAAACATATCACACTACAAACGTTTCAAATATAATATGCTCTTACACCCAAAGTTATGCTGTTGTTGATAGTTGAAATGCTAGATAAAAAACACAGTCTTCTTCCATTTGTGACTGACATTAAAGTATACAATTAAACAATAATTTTTTTTTATACAATTAATTAAAGTATACAAGTGACGTTAGAGAGATTTGTGGTAATCGTTCAAGGTAGCCGTCTATACACCATATCTTGCATTATCATGCATCATAAGCTAACGACAAGTACATAATACAATAATTATATAATATTATTTTGTGCACGTAGAGAATAGAAGAGCATGTATGAGAAGGTTAAGGGTGTGAAAGAAGCAAAGGAACCGTTCCAGGTAGCGATCGATAGTTTCTGCCTTTCCCGTTGGGGACGTAGAAGCATGAATAAATATGTATAATATAATGTTAGCTCAAGACTAACCAGGCACAGTTCAATTTAATTTTATACAATATTTTCGCTGCTTGAGCGAACCTTTGAGGCTAAGATTCGTTACGCGTGGAATATCAAAGAACTTTCGGCCTCCCAGTCTCATTTAGTTAATGGGACCATTTATTGTTATTGTTTTAAAAGTGGTCTGGTTTTCGCTTCAATGAATCGGTTGAAATTCCGCAGATACAATAAATATTGTTCTGAGCTGTATTGTAATGAATTGTGACGAGGTGGAAGGTATAGTGTGTTTTGAAGTGATTTTTATTTGGATTTAGGTCCCTGTATTTAGATAAATATCCCATCTGATAAATAGATGTCATAAGTCAATATACGTGTATTATATTCGATTGATATGCTTTCATTCAAACTTTCGATAATAATGGTGAATTTATAGGTACTACTTATAATATTAATTATTATGGTAATACTTATAGGTAAATGTTATTTGGTATTGATATTTGGTTGATAAACTGGACCTTGAACTGACCTCAGTATGTTAAATATTTTTTGAGTTTAATACAAATATACATTCACAACCTTTAGCAGAACAGAACCTCGGAGATATAATATCCCCTAGGTCAATTTTAGCATAGTATTATAATATTGTTTAAGTGATTGGGTAACAATTACGTACATTCACCTAAAAAACAAAACACTCTTATCCCATTCTAGCTCGTCAGTCACTGAAATGTATCATAGCAACCACAGAGGTCGCCCCAAGTTAGTGGTTTAAATCTTTTTTCTAAAGCCCCGGTTAGACGATAAGTATTTGTCACTCGCATAAAACCACCCTTTCACTCAAAAAACATAGAATGAGATAGCCCTGACGGGGACGGATTGCAACAATTTGTTGTCCCTATCTGATTTTAGTTTTCCCCCTGGACTCTATAGCATAATGCATAGCTATGGATAGAATATAGATAGATACAGGCTATGTATTCCAGTATATAAGTTGTTGCTCAGAATATATCGTTTGATTGCTGATTATTCTGATGGATTTTATTATTGAATTTGTGCTGAATAATGTCTGCAGGAGTTTCTTGGAATTTCTTCTCTGCAGGTTTTCCTTTACGATATGTTAATAGTCTAATTAGATTTATTAAATTTTTTTTAAGATTATCCAATTTAAATAACAATTTTTGGTTTAAAAATGATATTTTTGTGATTCTTATGTTGAATAAAAAGCATTTCATTTCATATGGATTACTTAGTATTGTTATTATTATAGTTACCGTGCATCCTGGCATTTCAAACAAGGTGCCTGATTGGGTTTGGGGTAGGATAGTAATCTGTTACAATTGATCCATATGATATCATATCCCCGAAATTCATGCTAAAAATCGATTACCGAGTTGTTTTTATATCTCTGAGGTGTTGTCCACCCCTAAAGAGATTAAAGTGTGTGAATGTATGTTTGTTTTTATATGTTTAATTTTTAGTTTAAGTTTTTTAATACACGGTAAACAATAGTAAAGAAGGAGCTAATCTACTAGTAAATTGACGTGTCTATCTCCGAAATTATAATTTACATTCAACATTTAAAGTCCTGCTGTACCTAGTATAAACCTATAAGCCCACACACAGACAGCTCTCTTAGAATGTTATGTTTTATAGGGCCGCACAGAAGAGCTGACTGAATTATTCTAATGATTTTCTAGTTGTAGAAGAGGTGCCCTACGAATTGTACTACGAAAATATCATTACAATACTTTTAAAATATATTTCTTTCCCATTTCTACCAACAATATTAACAACATTAACTTAATACAATGTTACAATCTATAAAAGTATTCGTTAATAAATCATCACATTCTAACACTCACACATCTATAACTTAGAAATACACAACCGTCCTTGGGGTCAAAAACCGGTCCACTATCAAATATTGTGAATTCCCTTACATAAATAAACAGGGTATAGGCAAATTCTGAAAGGAAAGCTATTTACTATAAGTATTGGCGGGTATTCGATCACACAGGTGAATGTGAAACCTTTTTATGAACCCAACAAGTAACGGGGATCATTCCTAAGCAAATAGGACTGGGGCGATAGGAAATTTACTTGGCCTGTTTATTCGGAACCCAACTTAACAGCTTCTGTGTGGATATTGACTAGGAGTCAATTATTTCGTTGGATTTCTTTCCAGCTTAGGTTTCTTCTCTTTGTTTAAGAGTGTTTAAGAGTATTTACATACAGTTTACATACAGGTTTGTTTTAGATTATTTATGTAATACATATGGAATGGTAACAAATGATTTTTAGCAGAACGCACCATACAAGTTTCAAATCAACTTTCATTTTATTTACCCTGTTATTGTGTGTGTTTGAAATTATAAAATGTGTAATACTTCTAATGAATTACTTCTAACATAATCTTAATGTCTCAGATTAACTTCAGCATGAAATACATACGATATGATATGTCATTAAATATTACCAATGCACAATGAACAAGACACACATCAATACTTCAAAGTGACAGTTAAACTTAAGAATAATGTAGGCTAGCCAATATTTAATTGAATAGTGTAAAACGCTCCTGGCAAACCACTTATCACATACAAACTAGCAATCAACAATTCCAGAAGCCTTAGCCTACAACCTATTTGACAGGCCGATATTTTTACATGTTTCGCCAAATAGATATTTTAGTTGGAATTGAGTTATTCGAAACCTTTCCAGTGAGAAGGAAATTGCGAAAGCCTTTCAAATAAGTTTTCAATTTACTACTGACCACGCTATGCGCTGTTTGACTAGCTTCCGATACTGGGAATTTATCACATGAAAATATTACTTCTATTGAAAACGGTGAAAAATTGCACTTCACCTGTGTAGCATATTGGTTTAGACTGAAAAAGGAATAACTAGCTGTCGTTTTAGTTTTAAGACATTCGCGATTTATAATATTGATTCATAACTAACGGGACTTATCGTGTAAGTTTTTATATAATAAAGTTACCTTTATTATTCACCCGACGGTTAATTATTACCACTAGCTGTTGTGTTACGAAGTATGACTTTATCGCATGAAAATGTATATTACTGATTTTATTAAATAGAAAGAAAATTTAATATTCGGACACAGCCAGGGCACAACAAAAACCATGGTTTTATTAGATTCAAATATTGTTTTTATGATGATAAGTTAGTAAAATCAAGCTGATTTAAAAAATATATCGTTGTTACTACAATAGGATAAATGTGACAAAATTCTCTATGTTGATATTAACAAGCTGTCAGGAGTGTAGTTGGTTTACCTGTTATTGATATTATAAAGGAAAATAACTGAATAATATCATGTTCACGAAATATCGATGTAAGATAGATTCTAAACAAGCTTTCAATATAATAAAAAAAACTTTTCATTCATTCATTATGTTATTTTATTTTACAATGGTTCATAATAGACTCTCTCGTTATTAAGGAGGTTATTTAGAGTAAAAGGTTGCATAGCAACAAATCTGTTTTCCAGGTACTGTCAAAGAGAAAAGGGAAGAATGAATAATGGCAAAGGAAAGATGACTGGGAACGAAAGCCTCAGAATAAAAATAAAATATTTGAAAAGGCACGGGGATTATGACAATGTTTGTAAAAGGAATTTCGAAAATCACTTTTGTGTACGAATGTAATTTACCTTTGGACTCCGTACAATATTTTGTGTTGAAACGTAATAGAAAGAGACATATACCTACATAAATTCGTATTACGTAAGATGCGTTTCTACAGACTTTTTAAATAAGGTAAGCTTGCAATAAATGTTGTATAAATAAGCTTCCCCGAAACCCGGTCCTATGGAAGAAAACAAATTATTCTGTTCATTGCTAATGACACCCTTGAGTAAATAGACACGATAGAAATCCTTTATTTCCTGGAAGTGAAACCAAAATTAGTCAAAGCTAAAACAGATTTCTAAAGCTTTTGCTCGTAAAACTAAAATTTGTTTAAATTCCGGGAAGTTAAGCATTTCTTTCGAATTCAATTACACAGGGAGTGTTTTTAGCAATTAAAGTATTTATTCTATTCACCAATGTTGACACCAAGAGTAGGTTAGAGTAGATAAGTAAAAGATGTGTAGAACTAAGATGATACAACATATGATGATAATTTAAGGTTTTGAATATTCGTGTTACCTACTTATTAATTCTTCAACTTTTCCCCTCGTAGACACGAGTACAGTATTAATTATCCATGTTAATGCCACCATAATCCCAATAATCATGCTTTAAGTCATATTCGAAATGGTATTAAAATTCTGAAATTCTTTTCATTCAAAAAAGGAAACTCACGAGTGTATAATATGTTTTCATTCAATCTAAAACAAGAGAGAGAGTCGTATGTATGTATATTGGATATCGAACAGTCCCAGAACAGGAGGAAAGTGACAGACAGGACCAAGCTGTGTCGAATCAAAATATCAGTCTAATACGTAATGTCAGAATCATAAATCAAAATATCGTATGTAAGTCAATTAATTCCTTACATTTTGATTTCTATCGCCTTAGCGTTTAACCATTTGGCTAGAAGCCTTGAATATTATTAAATAAAGTCACCAATATCTTACCGGATAAATCATTCATTCCCCACTCTTCCATTGTAATAAAAAAGGCGAAACTACAAAACAGCATCCATAAATGCGTTGCGCGCTGTGGTATCACATAAATCCAATACGTGATGATTTACAGATGATACGTGATAGACGGAGAACTACCTAAGCGTGTTCCATGATGTATGCCCCTTATCATAAAAGTTTTGGTAGCTGACGCACCCGAATTTCGATTTCATACCGAATTTCATTTTAAGTGAGACGTAAATGAGGATATATCATTGTCCAGTGCTGGGACGTAAAAAGAATGCTAACTAACTGTCATAGTTTCCAGCATGTCGTAAGAGGTGACTAAAGGACTAGGAGTAAATATAATCTATTGGGCGATGGGCTAGCAACCTGTCACCTGTAAAAGACATGTATGCTAATTATCTCATTCATTTTTCCTTATCAAAGTGACCAGAACCTCAAATGCATTGTATCTTAGCCTTACTACCGAGGTATCTAAAATAGTAAACAAAATATACCTACATCAGCATAACCAATTAATTAAAACTACATGTCTGGAACAATCCCCAACCCTTGGGGGTTGTGGTGAAATGGCTCGTAAATTGAGCGGCATAGAGTCTTATTTAGAAATTTATTCGACTCTAGGCTCTGCGGACACTAATTTGTTTGTTGAAACTTACTGAGGAACTGAATTTTAAATCACTTTCGAGAAGCGCAATTACACTTTGTTCGTGGGACTGCGGTATCATTGTGTATTATGAATGTTGAGCGTAATTGTACTTATTTTACTGAAGTTTTATTTAATCACGTTTGCCGTAAAGGGGGGCTCACATTATCTTTTAATTATCTTTTAGTCTTTTGTCGTATGTATAACTTATAATAATAATAATTGGGACATGCTTACACCAATAAACTTATTGGTAACTACATAAGTTGAGTCAAGGACATACGTATGTTAGTATAACGTCACTTGCATACAAGTGCACTTTACAGTTACGCAATTTGTAACTTGCACATGTGTTGTAATTTTTGTACGCATACTAAATGGAAACGTGGATTAAGTGATTTTTTTGTAAAGATAGTCGTGCTAGCTCACTCGTCAAAATAATGTTAACTATGTATGTTATTCCAACATGTGACAGGAGGGCAATAAGGGACTAGAACTCAACTATTGGGCGGTGGGCAAGCAATCTATCACCAATGTTTCACAATTATAATATGTGATAAACCCAATATTCTTGCTAAAAAGTGACCTAGGAGATATTATCGTGTCCCAGGTTCTGTCCACCCCAAAATGGATTAAAGAGCGTGAATGTATATGTATATACTTCTTATTTATATGTGCTTTAACTTACATACCCGCCAGATTATTCAGAGGCGTACGTGCCCAATAAATCTCCCACTCTTTGCCTACTCATTGAAAAACAATTTAATTCGGTATACGATTACACAGAAAACTTTTTGTCAACTACATTTCATTGTCGCTCGATAATTTTGAGTTTCGAAACTGGAGACACGATCTTCTATCAACGAACCGATGTTTTCGAGCATTCAAATTACGAGTAGATGCGATTAATTTGTTTCGCTTCGAAAGATATGAATGAAAGCTATTCAACAAACCTTGGATTAGATGTCTAGACTCAAATTCGGTCCTAAATTGAGCTTTCTCTTCTTGCACGGTTTAAATATAAAAGATCGCTTTAAATGGACCTCCTAACCAAGTTAGCAACAAGAGAGCACTGAAAGTTGATAGAGATTTATCTGTGGGACATATTTTCGAAAGATTCTAGTACTTATATTTACGTCATCGTTATAGCATCTGTAATATTTAAACTAGCTTAGACTTAGATAAAATTTTACCACTTACCTTTCAGTCAAGTCAATGTAACAAAAACAACATGCCGATAATTTGAAAGAGTTTTTCTTGATTGTTGGGCTTTGAGCGGTGACTTATACATATATTCACGCCTCTACGCCCCCAACGGGATTGGCAGAGACTATCGATCGTCACCTGGAACGATCGTGACAAATCTCTTTTGCTTCACTCACACCTATTCACGTAATATATGCTCTTCTGTTCTCTACACTACGTACAAAGAAAAAGAAGTATATATTAATGTTATCACAACCTCATTAGTATCAGTTAAATTTAACTACCCAACTATTTTGTCTCCTAAGTTCTATCCACCCCAAAAACCAAATCCATCCTGAGCATACATGTATTAAGGAACAGGGTTATTGTATCCCGGTTAGTACATTCATATGGAATCCAGGATCGCATTATGCGAAGCGCAGGTGGTCCCTAGAGATACAACTGCCGACATAATGGAATAAGTTCCGAGACCCTGTTGGTTTCTAACTGACTGGTTTGGGGTGGACAGAACCTTAGTGTTAAAGAGATTCGCCATTTATACTCATGGAGTAATTACTAAGAGGAGTGAGCCTTACGCAATATTTGTATGGAAACTGGCATTATGCGGGGTGAAACGAGGTATGCGAGATAGAGGGGAGATATTACAACCAATCAAAACAAGGCGTCGGCCAATCAAATTAGGTATCTTCTTTATACTACACATTTTTAGACTCCGCACCAATTAAAACACGCCATTTGGATTTCGCACCGCGTAACGGGGACCGCTCCTTACGCCGGGTCTTCTTTGTATTTAGTGTTTATACTCATGATTAATAATTAACGGGACTTATCGCGTAAGTTTTTATATAATAAAGTTACCTTTATTATTAACCCGACATTATTGCAGTAGCCTGGTCACGGGCAGAACTGAATTATATAAAAACTTACGCGATAAGTCCCGTTAGTTATTAATTAAGAACCTTAGTGACATGAAATTTAGATATTTTTGTATAACTATCGAGACTGACAAAGTATTAAAATTATATATTTGTGACAGGTTGCTAGGATATCGGTTAATAGTTTCGTATTAGTCTTAGTTCCATAGTCGCAGTCATATGTGGTAGGAAAGGTACCTAGTTATCATTCTATTCACATTTTCGACTAGTAATTCTTTTTAATAATATTTTATTCCTAACTAATGGCAACAAATCGTCATCGTGAGGAAACATGCCGATAGAGAAATGCAATAGCCAGGTTTAAGCGATAGGTTCATTATCTATCAAAATAGATGCTGTCTATCAGGTGAAACGCGCGCATACCTGACATGCCTTAAAATCCGTAAATGGGTACTCAAGCGTCTAACTACTCCGCCACAATAAAAATTGACCGTTTATTCACAAGTCGTTAAACGTTTGTTATGTTATTCCACGGACCCATTATAGTAGTTCCCGTTTAGAATATACCAAGAAACTCAACAGTCAGATAGACGCTATATTGAAAAAAGCGACGTTAGGAGTACCTATAACCGCCGAGAGTGTATGAGAGGATGTATGAATGTTAATGAAGCGAAAGTGGTCTGTCAGGATCGGGACAAATGGGGATCCGTGATCTCTGCCTACCCCTCTACAGGGAATCAGGCGTGATGTGTATGTATGAACCAAGAAACTCACTGAATACATACTATTTGAGTTCCAATACAAGTCATATTACCTCTACATGTTAACAAGGGCCCAACAATAACATTTAATCAACAGTCATTGTAGGAAACATTACACAAGATGGAGCCACTAAAACTCCGAAGCCCTAACTCTCCCAAGGGTAGATAGACCGATAAAAACTTTTATCTCACCGTCATTATGGTGAATCATTTTGACCCTTGTAATCAGAGCAATAAATGCGTTTGTTGTCAACATGCTAAGTCGGTTTTGTTGAATGGTGTGGACAGAAGTTTGTTGATAATATTCGTTCTAGTTAAATGAGTTACGGATTCGGAAACTTAAGACCCTGGGTTCGATTCTTGCTGGAGACTAGTACAATTTTTTTTTCATAAGTCAAACTTGCATTGAAGAATATTATTGTAATATATAATTTTATGACAACCGGCAATTTAATTTTATGTATAGGAAACCGACCTATTCTCTAGGACTACGTATGTTCAATCTTTAATCCATTTGGTCGTGGACAGAACTTCGAAGGAGCAAACATTTTCTTAGTCTGTTTGCATTTATCAACATTATCTACGACTATGATCACATTGTACTAATATGTAATTTTAGAACAGATTGTTAACGAACGTATAGTAAATTGCATTTACCCCAAGTCCCTTAGTCGTTTCTTACGAGATAGACGAAATACAGTAGCAATATGATCGTAAGGGAATTATACAGTCAACATAAAACACGTGCATATATTCTACCCTCCACGTCCCGAACGGATTAGGCAGAGACTATACGCCATCTGGAACAATCCTAACAAATCTCTCTTTCTTCACTCACACTCATTAACCTTCTCATACATGCTCTTCTGTTCTTCACACTGCGTACACCCGCCTTGAGAATAATGTCTCCAATTTAGTCTGTGTAAGTTCTACGCGGCCTCCCCCGTCCAACTGTACCTTCCACTTCGGTTTTATAGATTCCTTTCGTAACCTTCCTTTCATCCACTCTGTGTCCAAACCACCTTAACATACCTTTTTACTTTCGTCACTTTATCTTCTTTCATACCACAACGTTCACGAATCACACTATTTCCTCACACACAATTTATCAGACATTTTCCTGACATTTTCCTGTCTATCTGCTTTCATGATACTTCGGTCTAACCCAGCACTCGCTACCATACATAAGTGTGGGGACCAGCACAGCGTTATGAAATATCTTAAATTAAAATAATTCTGCTATAACGTAAATACTTCAGATATATTGTGATGCTGTGTTTACTAACCTCTAGGCTGTTGTAAATTGGCATGTAAGTACTCCTATGATCTTAATTAATACGTCAGAAGCATAACTTAACAGAACATAACTACGGATCAATTGAGTGATCAAGTGAGTGAACACTTCAATATCACCTAGGTCACATTTAGCATTGATATCGGGTTGTCATAGCAACAATCAATGTATAGGTTTACTTAAGATGTTAAGTTACTATTAGGGTGAAATTATATTTGTAATACTTGGAGTATTTAAATAGGTATGCTTAGGACATACTGTAACTTTCGGAATAAATTAATATCTGATATATAATATTTTAAAGGTTACTTTCAGTATTCATTACTTTTTTTTCTACTCTAGAAAGGTTTAATTATCTAGACCTAAATAAAGTAAAGCGAGGTTTGCTTTCAATAAATAATTTAATATATCGTCTACGTATAGCATGTCTTACAAGGACATATCTTACGTATACAAACTTCTACTTCATTTTTATTATTTCTATTTTTTACTTGTATGATGTTACTTGCGTAAGTCTACTATGATACATCGCTTATTAACATGTTTTATCCTTATCCAATAGACAAATAATATACTAATCAAGTGTATACAGAAATGAACATACAGATTATTTGCTTTTTTATCTACTGTATTTTGTGTTTTGTTCCAAAATTTTAACATGTCCAAACCATAGACAAAACTTTTACTACAAACTTTTTAGATACAAACCTCAGAGCTGGGGATAAATATGAATTGAATTGAGATTTTATATCGTGCCGTTGCAAGCTAGAGATCCCGCTACATAAATTGGCAGTAGCCAAACTTGGAACTAAATTTGACGTTTCCGCCATTGCGTGTTATTTTGTATGAAAGGTAAATTTAGTATTACCAGCGTTGTGTTTTTTGCCCACTCTTTGTAATTTTTATGTTTGTTAAGGGTGATTATAATAAATTGATTTCCGGAGTTTCTTGTTAGTTCTTCTCCAAGCTAGGGTCTCCGCTGATCTAACCTCGGTAAAAAATATGTAAAGACAATGCTCAGTGCCATGTTTGAAATAATAGTTTTAAGAGATTCGCGATTTATACTCATGATATAAGATATAAGGGTGTGTATAAGATTGATTGCAGCTGTGGGAAATCCTACGTCGAACACACTAAACGGTCTATTGCGGACAGAGTGAAGGAACACATAATATATGTAATATATAATAAGAAGGATAAGTCCCGTTAATTATTAATCATGTTTGAAATAGTTTAATAAACATATTTTGACTTTGATATATTAATTTGTTTTATTTGAGTTTATAGCTCTGCAACCAAAGACCGTTACAAATGAAACCTATAATGTATCGAGCCGTATGGCACAGTGAGTGCTAGTTTTGGCGTGTTTACTGGTAACACTGAATTACGCGACTATGGCGACGCCTCCAACTGCCACCTTATGTGGCGGGATCTCTAGTGACGGAATGGAACTTTAGAGTACCCGCCACATAAGGTGGCAGTAGCCAAACTTGGAACTAAATTTGACGTTTCCGCCATTGCGTGTTATTTTGTATGAAAGGTAAATTTAGTATTACCAGCGTTGTGTTTTTTGCCCACTCTTTGTAATTTTTATGTTTGTTAAGGGTGATTATAATAAATTGATTTCTGGAGTTTCTTGTTAGTTCTTCTCCAAGGGTCTCCGCTGAACTTCTTCTTCTCAATCGTTACGCTCTTATCAGAGCGGTCGTGGTCTTCATGACGTGGCATCTTGAGCAGCCGAAATGGTTGGTGAACTAACCTCGGTAAAAATATGTAAAGACAATGCTCAGTGCCATGTTTGAAATAGTTTTTTTACATACATACATACACATCACGCCTGATTCCCTGTAGAGGGGTAGGCAGAGATCACGGATCCCCATTTGTCCCGATCCTGACAGACCACTTTCGCTTCATTGACATTCATACATTCTCTAATACACTCTCGGCGGTTATAGGTACTCCTAACGTCACCTTTTTTCAATATAGCGTCTATCTGACTGTTACATATATGTCTTATTAGGCCGGCCCCTACGTAACCGCCCTTCCACTTCACTCATATATATTCCTTTTGTCAATATATAGTTTTTTAATTTGTACTTAGATCATAAAATAACTTTCAAAGAGAGCTTATGATAGGGCCTATTTTGAATAAAAATATTTTGACTTTTGACTTTGGTATATTAATTTGTTTTATTTGAGTTTATAGCTCTGCAACCAAAGATCGTTACAAATGAAACCTCAATATAATGTATCGAGCCGTATGGCACAGTGAGTGCTAGTTTTGGCGTGTTTACTGGCAACACTGGATTACGCGACTGTGGCGACGCCTCCAACTGCCACCTTATGTGGCGGGTACTCTAAGTCACTGCATATTTCAATTCAACATTCTCAAAGGCGAATCCTTAACCAATATCCGGGATCGTTTTCTCATTTCACTCTGACAGGACGGATCTTTTTTGAGCTACCTCCTTGGATTGCGGAGATATTTTATTTCAAATAAATAAATAAACCTCACTAGCTGGTAGGTATTTAACTAACTGTTTTTTAAAGTAAACTTATGATTATAAAATACCTATACCAAAATTTTTAACACTTCATCACAGCAATGGGACATACTACGTTTTTGTTTTTTGATTGGTAGGTATACTTTGAATATTTTGGATCTAAATTGTTTGTATGTTCAAACATTTTCGATTGTAAACCTATTTGTCAGAAAAACTTAGCTAAAAAACATTTTATTAGACCGTTATCTTTACCTAACGTCAGGTTGAGAAAAGATCGTTGAAAACCTTTTCAAGCTTAGAGACCTTAGATGTCATTTAATTTTCTGCCTTCCGTTTTTCTATTTTTATTATATAAAATAAAGAAAGATTTATTTTACACCTAATATATAACATACACTTTATAAATTACTACACTTTTAAAACTATCACTTTTTTAATTAAAAATACGAAAGTACTAGCTCAACTACATATTTAGAACTAAAATTAAATAACCTTAAGACCATTATTCCTTGCAGGCTAATACAATGATAGCGAGTAGATCTATACGGAGTGGTTATGGAAACATAGTATTCCTTTTACTTAAGATACATTTATTATATATATATATATATATATATATATATATATATATATATATATTATATTTATCATTTGCAAAACCAGGGTTCGTTCAATTAAACTAAAGCTTAATAGGGTGAAATTTAATTTCCTGCGTATCAAATAACAACATATGTACCTATATTTGTTCTAATATTTTGTCTGTCACTATTATTTAGCATTAAAAGTGAGGTTGTGAAATTCTTCACTCGATTCACTCCGAAAGGCATAAAAGGGCGTGATTATCCATAGATATATGAGTGTGATTTCTATGTGTATGAATGCAATGTTTCATGTATAGTCACCGCTGAAAGTGCAGTCCCAATAACTTTTTATAAGAACAAAAGAAAATTTCAAACTGGCAACACTATGCATTGTCATGGCCACTATATATTCGCGTGCTTCGAAATGAAAAATATTGTCTTTTGTTCATATAAACATAAACCTTAGAAAAGGTTACTGGGACTGTAATTTTAGCGTAGACTGTACGTTAATATAGTTAAATATACTGTTTCTGCGTACATGAAATCAAATTTAAGTCATAAACATACGTAAAAAATATAATATATAAGATGCTTTATTTATACTTCGTACTTATATTCGTTACCAGTCACAAATCGATCTTATTATTTCGTTTCTCATTTCAATACCTTTGGGCTACAGACATATTTTTCCGACGACTATATCAATATCAAATGTGAAAACAAATTTACTTTGAGTGTTTCTCTGTGTATTTATATTGCCTACTGTTTGACTAGACTTCATATTGAAACCAACTTACCTAATAATGTATGTATATTCACGTCTTTTAATACATTTCAAGTTATATAATCTAAGAAACGTAATGTCTCCTCTATGACTTTTGGCATAGATATAGGCTCTAATATGGACAACAGTTTGATAACCAATGGGTATCTACAACTACCCCTAATTCCTTAGTGGTCTATCACAATGTGCCACCAAAAAAGTGATGGCATTCTATACCTATTAACCCAGTGTTTTTAAAGTAAAATAAAATTTACGTATTCATATAGCAATATGAATACGTAAATATATAGGCTCTTTATTGAAATATACATAAGTATATAGGCTATTATTCAGGAGGCGTGGAATAAAACTCAGGATCCTTCAATCATCATGAATTCACTGCTAAACTTGCTGCTAATGGGACGTAATATTAGCAATAAATACTACGTATTCACATACATAGTTATTCATACCACCGTTAACTAAATATATAAATAAGATCTATATTTACTACGTATACAAATGTGACCTACATAAACTTACACATTCTTGTACAAGCTTCAAATTCATGAGATTAATAATATTAATTAAAGGAAACAAGACGCGTGGCGGCGAGAGGCGATTAAATTTAAGTGACGGGACCTTATCTTCGCGCGAACTTCTGTGTACCGAATTCATAACAACACCAAGAACGTTAGAAGTACCTATAACCGCCGAGTGTGTGTGGGAGGGGTATAGATGTCAATGAAGGAAATTGCTTGGCAGGATTGGAACAAATGGGGATCTGTGATCTCTGTAAACACTTGTAGGGAAACGGGTGTTATGTGAATGTATATATGTAATTGTACATTAACCCAGTGTTTGATATTATTTTCATTGGAGTGAATCGTGAAGACAAAACTTCTTAAGGTAACATACCTATTCCTCGTAATAGGTAATATTAAGGTAGTATACGGTGAAACTTAACACTACCTATCCTGTTATCATTTATTGAAACATCTTGTCGGAACTTCATAGTCGGGGTACTTAGAAGGTCTTCTGTCAAAAGGTACTAAAGTTGATTTTATAAAGCAAGGCGGGTTTACGTAGGGTGAAGAACAGAAGATCATGTATGAGAACGCTAATGGATGTGAATGAAGCAATAGAGATTTGTCAGGATCGTTCAAGGTGGCGGTCTATAGTGTGTATCTATTCTGTTGAAAAAGAAGAGGCGTAAAGGGATGTATGTATGATCGAGGGTTTTTATGTCCATGGATTGCTGAACTAAAACGTTTTCCATAGTATACCTACTTAATAATAATAACAATAACATCATAGTATGTACCTACTTAATATATATAAATATATATTAACAACAAATACGTCATATAAACTCGACATTTCGCAAAACTTCCAGCAAACATAAAAAGAGAAAACCCGTCAATACCTTCCGAATTCAAATGTACTTATTTCCGCAAGTAACGTCAATCTGGCTTCCGGATGATAAAATGATTGGTTCGACAGGTAACCAGTTGTGGCGGCCCCTGGTTTGAGGTTTCGTCGAGGCTTTTCGGGAAAAAGGGCAAGGAAATCACTGTAGCGTGTGAATACCAATAACTTGAACACCTTTTTGCGTATAACTGTGTGGTAAATACGATGAATATTTTTAGGAGTACATACTGGTACATATAAATTTTCTATGTATGTATATATCTTTGGGGTGGAATGAACTCTGGAGATACGATACATGACTGTTCCTGTTCCCTATAGCTAGTTTCTTTTTTATTTCTTAGTTACTTTTACGGATGGGTCCTATGAAATATAACGATCATAGCAAAATTTTTCACTGTAAAATTACAAAACAAATATTCAGTTACAAAATTATCTACGAACGATAACACATCACTCTCGACTAGGTCTATACAATAAATGTGTTTACTTATGTAATATCAATTATCATTAAGTCATAACAACGTTATTAAATTACATCCTAATTTGGCATGTTACTAAGGAAATATTACTTACATAAAAAATATTGTAAGGAAACCTGTCTTATTACGAATATATTGAAGCAATGTCTGCACACGGTAACATGACCTATCACATGTCACGTTGGGTGCTGACTGAATATTGAAGCTTAAAGGTATAATCCGTTTTCGACGTGGAGTGAGTGATTTAATTTATTATAGGGAAGTGAAATAATGTTTTATTCGAACTTGTAGTCGTATTTATACCCACACATTCGTGTATTTTAATTTTTTATAAATAAAATGTTTACATCTGTTCAGAGGTGTAACATCTCGGTTGTGAACTTCACATTATTAGGAGGTAATATATACTCGTATATATAACAAACAAAACTAACAAACGCGCTCACGACTTTTTACCCTTGCGGGGTAGTCAGAGGTTCAGGTTTCCATCGCCGCAATTGCGAAGGTAGTAATTCTATGGACACCGCGACCCCACGTGTTGACCAGATAGTCAGTACTCAATGTGACAGGTCGTAAGCAGGTGGTAGTCGTACATATAATATCTCAAAGGTCAGTTTTAGCATTACACTCGTGAATACATTAAATTGTAACATTGATGTCGATGCAAGCCTATCGCGCAAAAGATTCCATTCAACCTTAATCGCTTAGGCACTTCCTACGATTTTCCGGGAAGAATGGCATCTACTTAGCATTCTATGACATCCCAGTTTAGTACGGGATATGCAAGTTAAGGTGTTAACAGCATTAATATCAAATAAAATATATAAAATGTCTCGTGATAGACTAGGACGCAAAAAGAAAGCTAACTAACTGCTGATCTTGCCGAAGGAGGCGACTAAGAGACTAGGGGTGAACGGAATAGAATTGGGTGATGTGATACAATTTTCCGTATGACATCACAACCCCGAAATTAATGCAAATAAGTGTTTTACGAGATATTATTAGGTTTCTGAGGTTCTGTAAATCCCGAAGTCGATTAAATGACCTATATGTATACGCATGAATAAAATACTTCATAAAAAACTTCTAAGCCTAAGTTCAGCCATTAAGTTGCAAATGAAACGCAATGAATTAGACACGGAGAATACTAGTGTAAGAAACTTTGAACTCAGAAAATGAATGACGACTGGCCATAACAAATGGTCCAACTACTATTATGCAGAGGCTTATTCTGAAGCCTAACAGAATACTCTTAGTATGAGGTATTCAATCTTGCTGTAATTAATAAAAAATATTTATTTATGGAAACTGGATGCACGTGGCCCAGGACCATGTTAAGTGGCGCAAACTGAAGGAGGCCTACACCAAACTGGTCGAGAGTGGCTGAGAAGAAGAAGAAGAAATTTATTTATGCTTTATTGCACACACAGTATATAGACATTAACAGACAGGGAACTTTTGTACAACGAGCTAACTTGTCCTGTTTAAGTATTACGTCCAGCAGACCGTAGAGAAAAATAGGTGAGACAAGGACTGGTGAATGATTGATGTGTGCGTGGTTCGTAGTGGAAAATATATGAAATTAAAATCTATATAATAATAAAAAGTAATATTGCTAGTGTTTGTCTTGAGTCTGTTTGGAAAAAATACATTAGTAAAATGTTATATTGAAAAAGGATGACGTTAGAAGTACCTGTAATCACCGAATGTGTATGAGTATCAATGAAACGAAAGTGATTTGTCAGATTTAGTAATAATGGGGTTCTGGGATCTCTGTCTAACCCTCTACAGGTCAACGGATGTGACTGTAAAATACACCAACTTCCGTGAGGATTATCGTAAGGAAACCTTTTCCGAGGAATAAGTATGTCAGTGCATGTAAATTATACAGTTTCACACGAAGTACTATCTGTTTAACACGTCGGTTCGAAGTGGTCTTAAAAACACAGAAGTATGTTATTTATTTATTTTTATTTATAAATGTTATAAATAAAGATGATCAACCATAGACTACCCAGCAAAGGTTAACGGACCTGATGTATAGAGATCCCGCCACAGAAACTGGCAGTAGCCAAACTTGGAACTAAATTTGATGTGTCCGCCATTGCGTGTTATTTTGTATGAAAGGTAAATTTAGTATTACCAGCGTTGTGTTTTTTGCCCACTCTTTGTAATTTTTATGTTTGTTAAGGGTGATTATAATAAATTGATTTCCGGAGTTTCTTGTTAGTTCTTCTCCAAGCTAGGGTCTCCGCTGATCTAACCTCGGTAAAAAATATGTAAAGACAATGCTCAGTGCCATGTTTGAAATAATAGTTTTAAGAGATTCGCGATTTCTACTCATGATATAAGATATAAGGGTGTGTATAAGATTGATTGCAGCTGTGGGAAATCCTACGTCGGACAGACTAAACGGTCTATTGCGGACAGAGTGAAGGAACACATAATATATGTAATATATAATAAGAAGGATAAGTCCCGTTAATTATTAATCATGTTTGAAATAGTTTAATAAACATATTTTGACTTTGATATATTAATTTGTTTTATTTGAGTTTATAGCTCTGCAACCAAAGACCGTTACAAATGAAACCTATAATGTATCGAGCCGTATGGCACAGTGAGTGCTAGTTTTGGCGTGTTTACTGGTAACACTGAATTACGCGACTGTGGCGACGCCCCCAACTGCCAATTTATATGGCGGGATCTCTACTATGCATTTGTAGTGGTAACTTACGCATTTTTTCAGCCTAAAGGGATTATAATAATTATAATCTCATAACATTTAAACTATTATTTTTGTAGAGAAAAAGGTAAGATAGGGCAGTTTTGCTTGTTATTGGTTACGAAATTTACTATCAAAGCAAATGTCCTAGGTTGCATGTGGATTTACGTTTACATCTTTTGATCACATCATGGTTTTGTTTTGATACGTGTCGGAATTGCTAAACGCTATCTAAAAGCTAAGATAAAAATACTATCTTCGTTAATGTACTTATGCATCAACAATTGGTTAGTAAATAAACACATTTTAAACTAATTCTTTACTAAATGCCCTGTGAGTTTCATTTCGATTAGCAAATTGAAAAATGGGCCCTCAATTCAGATGCACACTCAGTCTCCATACCTACACAGGTTAATATAACTTGAACTGCAGCAATCAATCGTTTTGGTTTCCTTATCAATAGAAACAGTAACGATGATATTCTACAAACCAAATTTAAATATTATCAGAATAAGCCCGTTGCTTGATTTGTCACTGGCTCCATTTTGAAAGTTGGTGGTGCGCTGACCACTCACTTTATCTTCCAACTTCGTGATTCAAATCCTGATTCTGGATTCACAGATAGAACTTATGTGCTAACTAGACTTCTTTGAAACTAAAAAGGCGACTAGATACTTTCTATGGGTCTATGTTAGTGGATGACCCAATTCAGTATTTAAAATTTTTCTCGAACATCGCGTTCTAGTCAATTAATATATCTACATATAAATTGACGTCCTGTAATACCTTTCGGAGTAAGGAGAATCTTGGAGACTCATAAGTAACTTTTAGCATGGATATTGGGGTTGTGATCTCATATGGAACTTTGGTGACATGTTGCTAGCCTAATAGAATAGGTAAACACAATATAGCATTTAAAATTTTATTTGAATATCGCATGCTATTATTATCATACAATAGCTGCAAGCTACGTAAATAGGTTGGACTAGCACGCTTTCATTGGTATTCAGCGTTTACTCCATAAAAACTATGATATTTCTTTATTTCTTTCAAATTAATGCTTGAAGTGACCAAGGAGAAATTATGAACGAAATGAAATAAAATGCTTTTTTATTCAATATAAGGATCATAAAATTACAAAAAAAAAACAGTTTTACACGAAAAATTGTCCTTAAAATTAGATAATCTTAAAAAAAATCTTTATTCTAATTAAACTATTGTCATTTCGTAAAGGATAAAACCTGCAGAGAACCAAGGAACTGTCCACTCCGAAGGGGATGAATGGATTTGAATCATTATTGTTTCGTCATAAAGAAAGTTTATTGAAATATTAAAGCGACTAAAACATATTTGCAATATTAGTAGTTGCCTGTTTTCGACATAATTCATTTTGAACACAGCAGTATTTTCCACAATGCCTGAACTCTTATTTTGGCTTAAGCTAAGTTATGAGGCTCACACTGTCACTTGTACTAACCCTCATTTATTCAAATTGTAAAATAAAGCTTTTGTGACGAAGGTTTTGCCGGGCGTGCTATCACAAAAATAAATCGTGCACTTGAAATCTCTATAAACCTTTTTTTAAATTAAAATGCTGCTTTTTGCTTCTCGCTGGGGTTTGGACACATATATTTTATTAAACAGTTACTGAAATAGAAAATAATTCGTAGTTTGTTTGTAAAAGATATTATGTAATAGTATTTGGTAGGTAGAATAATAAATATTACATATATAAAAAAAAGGAATAATATAAATTTAAGTGTTAATAATTGATAATAGAGTTAATAGCTATTACCTAAAACCGTATATTATTCTTCATTGAAACACTGGTTTGTTCAAACTTTTTAATAAAAGCTATATCAACTGAACAGAATTATTAATAATTTGCAAAAAAAACCATTGCATATTTATATCATACAATGACGGATATAGTTGATTATCTTGGTTTATAGTTAATTATTAATTGGGTATCTTGTACCTTCAATGTAACTCTTCAGTTCCAACATATTTATTCCGCTTTTACAATCATGTCGATTTCCAGTAACCATTACAATTAAGGCTCGTCTCACCATTTCGTTCAACTGTCATTTACATAGGCCAACTTTTCCGTTATTGTCGACGGTGTGCGAGTATCGAAAAATGCATTTTTCATGTTAAATCTGCCGTATTAAAGTGCTTGCGCCATTCCATACATTTTCTAGTTGGAAACGGAACAAAGCTGGATGATAAATATTCCCGCAGGTGCAACGGGAATATGCTTTTTGTTTTGATTTTGTGGAATCGCGGTCTTAGAAGTTCTTTTGCTCCCTTGAGTGGCTAACATGTGCACTTTGTATGAGGTTTGTACATAGTTTGTTTGTTTAATACATTGCGATACGTAAGCTTCTAATAATAACGACATTGTTACTCGAATCGAACTACTTTGAGGAAATATAGGATAAATATAGACATAAATGCATGCATAAAACATAATCATATACTATACTAGGAAGCATACCTAATTAATATTATACTTAACTCTATTTTCACCAGGAATAGTGAACCACAAGATTAGTAGTAACGGTTAAAAAGTCACACTATAATAATCATTATCACTCAATATTAAATTCTCAGTCATAATCAGAGATCGGATAATCGGATGCATATTTACCTAAAGTTGACCGGCGGCTTAGTATGGAAAGCACTTCTTTATCGTAAAGATTTCGGGATTTCGGAATTGATGCGTTTAATGTTCGGAATATAGAATTAAATGTATTTTAATTACGTTTGTAGTGTTTTCTATTACAATATATTATTTGTAGGTACATTACTTGTATGGAAAAAAACCCGAATGTTTCGGGATGAATACCGTTAGCGTTTTGGTTATAAATATAATTGAATGCACACTCAAATAAAGGTTTTTAAATGAGGAGCCGTAATTATTTGCGTTGAGAACAATATTTGAATAACATTGTAAAGCTTGTGCACTTAGCTGCACATTTACTAACGTTAAGATTTTAACTATTATAGAATATATCGAAAAATAAATGGAGATCAATTTCAGTTTTGAATTTACACCTTTCAAATACTTAATACATATTTGCATCGACGTTTAAAATTCAGTTTAAGTGCAGATGCTTGCGAATATCCATTATGAATTATGATGTTCGAAGCTTAGTAGCTAGTTATTTTATAAAAAAAAATATATCATCATCATCATCAGCCTGTCTGAATCCACTGTTGGATATAGGCCTCCCCCAAATGACGCCACTTCTCCCTGTCAGTGGCCGTTCGCATCCATTCGATGCCGGCCAACCTGCGCAGGTCGTCTTCCCACCTTGCCGGGGGGCGCCCCACACTACGTTTACTGAGACGCGGTCGCCACTCTAGGACTTTTTTGCTCCAGCGACCATCAGTCCTTCTGCATACGTGACCAGCCCAACTCCACTTCAGCGTGCTAATTCTTTTCATAATGTCGGTTACTTTAGTTCTCTGGCGTATCACCTCATTTCTGATGCGATCTACCAGAGAAACCCCGAGCATCTTCCGTTCCATAGCACGCTGAGCGACCTTGAATTTGTGGGCTAGTCCCGCAGTGAGTGTCCACGTCTCAGAACCGTACGTCATAACGGGGAGCACACACTGGTTGAAAACCTTAGTTTTCAGGCATTGTGGTATAAAATAAAATAAAATATATATAATAAAAAAAATATATATTTTATAATTATAAATTAATATTATAATTTGATAGGTAGGTAACCAACTAACTCGTAAATTCGTAATTTGTTTTATATCCGATTAGTTCAAAATCCCTGATTTTTTTCGAATCCCGACATTGAAAAAGACAATTCCGAAAAAAGAAGCCGTCTCCACATTTTCTTAGCCAAAAAATAAGTTTAGGTAAATATGCATCCGATTATCCGATCTCTGGTCATAATGTAAGTTGAAGAAAAAAGTATATAAGTATCAAATTGAAAAATAACTTCATACATTGCCCATTAAAATGGCAGCTAGTAACATGATACCAATCCCATATCAGGACAGTTTGCTAAAACAAAAATAGTGTCAACTCTCTGAACCGTGAAAGCGGAACGCGATAGACAGAGCGACTACAGTTAAGCCATCAATGTCCCACTGAAACGCTTTGCATGTACGTACTTGTACTAATGTTGTTTGTATGGATACATGTAACTAAAGGTTGCGGGACAAAAGGTTTTTTAGGGGAGTCAGAGGCTTTAGAGTAATTCAATTTGAATTCTTCACCATATAGTCAGTGTCTCCTAGAATATCTTATTATTGGTAGAGTCATAGTTGTAAGACAACCAGTGCCACTCATTACTCATTAATACATCTCGATGATCAATGAAAGCAGAATTACTGTACGTACTCGTATATTAGATAAAAATTATTTGTATTTTGAATTGAGTTTAATTTTATCAACAAATCTATCCAATTAATTATCTCCGTTGAAGTGTATAGAATCTCTATGTTACTTGTATACGTATATGTCTCAGCAGGCACTTTTACTTTTTATTCTCGGTGCTGTTGATCTCTTGAACACAGAATGCCAGGTTATTAGCCTATCGCCCACTGTACTAGCGAAGAACTAAGGTATTTCGTATAAAATCACTATGAAGATATAACTAGAACGTGTTCTATTGCTATTGTTTGTATTTGAAATATATAAATTAACGTGTTTGCGTCTATCTAATAAACATGATCTATTTATCTAAGACACGATAAAGTATTGTTTCTCATATGTCATTTCTTATCAGTAACAAAATCCATTTTTACTATATTCTCTATACATATATACAAAAACAAAAGACAAACGCATTCACGACCATTAACCCTCACGGGATAGTCAGAGGTTCAGGTGTCCATTTTCGCAATTGCGAAGGTAGTAATTCTATGGCCAAACAGGTGGTAAGTCATGCCGCCATTTACAAGCACTAACTACTACGTGTTCCACGAACAGGTAGGTTTCCTCACGATGTTTATATTACTTACATATATTACATACATATATACGTACAAAATAAAAGCGCGCTATTATGCCGACCAGATCATATTCCAGAATCCGCGTGCAGCGTAGCGTCTGAATGTAATAGCGTTCTGATCTGGGTTGCCAAGGAGTTGATATCGCTGGCCACGGGTCAGTGACTATGGCGAGCCAACTTTGTCTTCCTCATGCACAGACGCTACGAAAAATAGACTAGACATGTGTGAAGTATTGAATGTAAGGTGATAATAAAATGTATGAGAATGTGCATGAGTGTTGATGAAGCGAAAGTAGTCTGTCAGATTAGGTTAGAACTAATGGGGATCTGTGTTCTCTGCCTACCCTTCTACAGGGAATCATGTGTGATAGTTAAGTATTTATGTAATAAAAATGTTTCTTTGTTATTTAATATTAAGGGCAGTTATGAACAGCACCCCTTGGTTTTCAATAGAGGAATACAAAAGGTGACAAATATCTTAACTTTATAACTAATATTAATACGTATTTGTTCGACCAATACGTTATTTTGGCACCACCTTAGTAGACAGAGCGCTAAAACACAAAGAATAATCGAAAAATGGCGACCGTTGTTTGCCTGCACTTTTTCATTTTTTTCATATTTTGAAATGAAATCATGTAGTCCACTCAAAAACAATATTTTTCAATGTTTATGTTAATCAGGTAACTTTTGATCGAGACTACCTTACCCCTTAAAATATAGGCTCAAAACCAACAACCAATACATCTCAATAAATAGAAAACCTAATAATACAACGACTTTTTTGTCCTCTTAACACCGCCTAGTCTATTTTCCCTCGTGCACTGCACCGCGTGCTAACGATGGATGGAGTGGCAATTCCTATTCAAGACATTTGCATGTTATTAAGTCAATATTCCGAGTTGGTCCTGTTTCTTTGCAGGATAGTTCTGTCCCCATGAACTAGTGTTGTAAAGAACTCGAGTCTTTGAGTCCTAAATTTAGAGCTCGACTCTGCATTACACGACTCGACTCATAACAATAAGACTCTTAAGAATAAAGAACTCAAGTCTATATGAGCTCTTGAACGCGAGACTCGAGACTCGAGTCTTCTTTAGCGGTCGAGTCCTTTTTACGCGCCGAGTCGCGCTCGAGTTCTTTTCCGCTTTGAGTCATTCTTTTTAACACTGAAACAATTTCCAAATTGGACCAGTAATTCCTGAGATTAGCGCGTTCTACCAAACAGATAAACTCTTCAGCTTTATTATATAAGTATAGACATTTATTCTAAATAAATCACTGTCAGCATTTCGAAGACCAGTTTGAAGAAGACTCGAGCTCTTTTAAGACTCGAGCTCTTTTAAGACTCAAGCTCTTTATAAGACTCGAGTCACTCGAGTTCTATTTAAGGTTTCGAGTTCAATAATGGCGCTCGAGTCTTCATGATAGGACTCAGACTCGGCTCGACTCAAGACTCCGAGTTCAGTTAGTTCACTGAGTCTTAGAAAATTGAGTCGAGTCTATCGAATAAGACTAAAAGACTCGAGTTCTTTACAACACTACCATGAACACGCTCTTATAACTTTATAGCGTGATAGTCTGAGAGTTTGCTGCAGTTTATTTTGTAGTTCCATGCTAGTCTAACCGACCGACCTCCGTGGCGCGATCGGTTAGACACCAGAACGCTAATCGTGGGGTCCCGGGTTCGATTCCCGGTGGAGGCAGAGTTAAGAACTACGCTTTTCTACTGCGTTCCAGTCTGGTTGTTGATTATATGCTATATATGTATTTATCTATATATATTTTGTATACATTTTTTAAAATATACATTGACTAGTACCCTTAACACAAGTCTTAAATGTATTTACCGGGGCTAGTTCAATTGGTGTAATAATGTCCAAATATTATTATTATTATAGTCTAAGCCGTAAATACAAAGCTGGCTAACTAGTGGTAAATGTGACTATGGGGATAAAAAGTCTTATTATGCTCTCTCTGCTAGGCTATGTATGACGAGGTGAATGGATGACAATGTAGTAGTTACGAGACAAAATATGATCCCTTATATCTGGCTAACCCTCTGTAGGGTATAAAATATTGTTCATTCCTTTTTCTTTATTCTTTTCTTACCTACTAAGTACCTACCTAGTCCACCTAGTCTAGTCTAAGTTTATTAGGGATGTAACAAACAAAAGTAATTTAACAATAGTCTATAATAATTTTTGTATTGTATTATCAATTCATCGCATTAAAATTTAATATTAAATATGTTAGCTATAGAGAATATACACAGTTCGTTACATTATAACGATTATATTCAAGTTACTGTTCAATACGAAGCATATAATTATACCTTTCAACTTATGAAGAAGACATCATCACACCTGGCGATAGTGTGACCGTAATTCATTATTTTTTCAATAAAAAATAGTCCTGGCTTAATGTGGCGTGACCCCTGCCCTGTGTGTGCGTCCTACATTTATTGTAGGGTGACTATGATGAGGTGCGTTTGTTAGATAATAATTTGGATGAATTTAAAATGATTATTTATTTATAAGTTTTTAGTATAAAATAGTATATATCCTCTTAAAAAAAAATACAAATTTAATAGATTCACGTTAAAAGTGGGTAAAGCCTCAAATACATACTTTTAACTAATGATAGCAAATGCTCAATAAAAAAAATATAACAAAATATTATAAAGGTTACAATGGCATCTACTTGGAATGTGTCAGCAACATCGTTGTGGGGTTGATGTGGTTGACGACTAACATGTGGTTCCTGAGTGAGTGATGAGTTTATGAAGAAAATCATCTATCTATTTGTATGCAAAGTCTTCTAAGCAGTATTTTATTGCGAGCATATTGCCCTTAAGAGTCCATTATATATGACGAGTGGATTATCCATTAAATCTACATCATACACCCAATAGCATCTATTTACTTCTAATCTCTTAGGAATAACCAAGAAGGCAGACAGGTAGTTGCATTAAATTTACATTTCAGACTAGAACAAGAACAGAATAGACAAAAAGATATCTATAGAAAAAAAACTATTTCGAATTATATATTATTTTTTCTAATAGAATGTTAATTTTTATTTAATCAAAAAACATATACATATATTATAATAAAAAACCTTTTTAAGTCCATCCTAAACAATTATAAAACAATTTATAAAAAATAAAATATAATGTTTCTCCCAACTCATACTCACCCTTTCTATAACAGCCCGGGTGAAGTTGATAAACGCACTGGGCCGTCATAACATGACATGTTGAGGTGAAATATAGAATTCTCATTACATTACCTGCGGCCACATAATTTAGGTATTTATTTCCCCTGGTTTCTATTTAGTGTTAGTATTACATGCCAATATATAATAAAGTACTTAAGAATGTACAGTACAAAATAATGAAATATTTACATAGAGAAAACTAGGTAATGCTAAGATCGTTAGGTTACATGAAGCGTATATATGAGAGAGATTTTTTAGGATCGTTTTAGGTGGTGATCGATGGTTACCTACCTTAGGAAGCTAGTGTCGTGAATTTGTAAATATATATGTTTGTTTTTGTTAAGTTATAAATTAATCTAGTGTATTACTTGAAATATAACCAGTTGATTTCCTAATATTTTGCCAGAGCTTACTTTAAGATGTTGAGTACTATGAAAATTTTGTCCTTGCATCTCGTAAGAAGTATGATGTAACTCGAATGATACATACATACATACACATCACGCCTGATTCCCTGTAGAGGGGTAGGCAGAAATCACGGATCCCCATTTGTCTCGATCCTGACAGACCACTTTCGCTTCATTGACATTCATACATCCTCTCATACACTCTCGGCGGTTATAGGTACTCCTAACGTCACCTTTTTTCAATATAGCGTCTATCTGACTGTTATATGTCTTATTAGGCCGGCCCCTACGTAACCGCCCTTCCACTTCACTCATATATATTCCTTTTGTCAATCTGCTATCATTCATCCGCATAACATGTCCAAACCATCGAAGCATGCTCTTTTCAATCTTAGTCACTACATCTTCTTTCAAACCGCAACCTTCCCTTATCACACTATTTTTAATTCTATCATTCAATGTTACTCCTAACATGCTTCTCAGTGACCGCATTTCGACGGCATTGATTCTACTTTCATGCTTCTTTTGCCATACCCAACTTTCACTACCATAAGTCAATGTTGGAACCAGCACAGCCCTATGAATAGCCATACGTGCCGATTGAGAAATCAACTGGCTACCCATAACACTATACATAGCCCCATTCATCTTATTACCTGCACACACTCTACGTTCAATATCTCCCTCACATTTTCCGTTACTAGTAAAAAGTGTTCCCAGATATACAAAATTATTCACTTGTTCGACTCTTTCATTATCTATGTCAATCTTGCACTCTGTCTTGCTAAGTCCCTCCATGACCATTACTTTCGTTTTATTTACATTAATTTTCATTCCTTTCCTCTTAAGGGACTCATGCATGCAAGTGACCATATATTACCATATATCGAATGATCTTAACGATATATTGATCAATTTCGACAATTGTTGACAATATTCCTTTCGAGAAATAAATAGGTACAGATTATCGAAGAGATGTCATGTCTCTGTGGGCCACTCCTAATAACTCTAATAACTTTCAATGTATTTAATATTTTGGATATACAGCTTTATTTATAATATTATTTGGTCTGTGAACTTTGCCTATCCCTCTGTAGTCAGACTTGTGTGATGTGTATGTAATTACATAGAAATGTATTAAATAAACATAGCCTAAGGGTATCTAATATCTATGAACATTTTCGTGGAAAACAGACAACAATAGTGGTTTACTATGTCTATATTATCACAATTTACTAACACGTATTCCTCGAAATGGCAGACAGAATAACCTTTCTACGAATTTGTATTACGCAATTGAGTAATAAGAATTTAATACATATCGCTTATATTGTTACTCATAGGGTGACTCAATAAGATATATGACAAGTGTACGTTAAGTAAGTTGTGTATGTTAAGTGTACTTTTAACCGCCGAGTGTGTATGAGGGGTGAAAAAGGTTAACCGCGATCTTTTTATTTTACAATATATCAAATAAGCTTCTAGTTTGATACTTTTCAAGTTATAGATGACAATAAAATGAGGATATAAACAAATAATATACCTCACATTGATATGTTAAAATATTACTTACACAGAAAATATAGGTTTTTACCCCAATATTTTTTATTAAAATAACAAATTCCGAGGTTCTGCCCACCCAAAAAGGGATTAAGGTACGTAAATGTATGTATGTATGTAATAAATCACCCCTACGTACAATCAGCGCTAAAAGTGCAGTCCCAGTAACTTTTTATAAGGTTTACGTTTATAAGAACAAAAGACAATATTTTACATTTTAAAACTGGCGCCACTATGCATTGTCATGGCCACTATAAGTTCGCGTGCTTAGAAATGTAAAATATTGTCTTTTGTTCATATACACGCAAACCTTAAAAAAAGTTACTGGGGCTGCACTTTTAGCGTTGATTGTACATCCATTATGAGTAGTCCATTAGCCCTGGCTTATCTGTTAGGTCACTCCAAACACCTTTATGTAACATTTATCTCTTGGCTACGGTATTGTGCGAGATTTTTAGTAGGTTTTGAATGTACGGGGTTTTATTTGGAATATGTAATAATAATGATATTTGGACACAAGTCGTGAAGCGTATGTTATGTAATCTACTCGTATATACGTTTGTTATACTATAACGAATGAAAAAACGTCAAATGACATCGTATTTGGATCTCATCTCCCATCTAATTTAATCTGTAATCTCCATAAATTACTTAAATTGAGCGTGTGTAATTTAAGGCAGACTGCGGGTCGAACTCAATGTCTGGATTAAAGGCTTTCAAAACCCAGAATACCGGTATTTACCCACATGAGAGTATATACTAATGAGGCCGGTATTATTTTTACATATCCTCCAATCTAATCTACTTCGAAGCTACGATAATAGAACTTGCATTTTTTAGTATCATTCATGATACATAGACCAATCGTATTAAAGAATACGCTGATATATTTAATTATAAATGGTCGCACAGCCTGACTACTTAAGAGTTGAAAATACTTATTCATAAACTACACCTCTTACGGAGCAGACACGTAAAATGAATCAAAAATAAACGAATTATAAAACTTTTTATGTACAGAAAACTCCCTACATCCACTACATCACATTAAAAGAATAAACAGTACCATATCACAGTAACACCTAAGCCAAAGGTCAGTGATCTTTTAACCAAAGGCTCTGCAAGCTAATGGACACCTTTACACCGCATACTGCGGAGCCATAACTCATTTATATACAACAACCCACTTCAAGCTTAACGAACCAGTATACAATGAGCTTTTAGGTCTAACAATTAACAGGAAACCAGGTGTCGAAGTAAAATGGTTGTGTCAGGTTAAATGCGGCTCTTTTTACGCTGTTTTAGTTTTATTGATCTCTTGACATAATGAAACTAGGAGGGGTGGAATGCATTAGGGTGTTAATTGGACCGGCGGATATTGTGTGCGGATACGGTTATGAAAGGTTGTGCAGGATAACTGGTACTGCCTTGGAACTAATTAGTTGGGTTCTTAGGTATAGAAGTAGGTGCTATATGTACTAATTTATACTTAGGAAACTAACACATAACAGCTTGATATACATATGTATGTGTTACTTAATTTTTTTTTGTAGTATTTATACTGGGCTAGGAAAGCAACACAAAAAAACATGATAAAACGTGTGTGTTTATGTTTTTGAGTATTTATAAATAGTGAAAGAGTGTAGCTCAGTTGTAATAGAAATCGGATTCGGAAATATTAGTTTTTGGATATGAGCGTTACAAAGAATACATAAAGAATACATACATCAAATAGCAATTATATTTCCTCAACGTTAACATGTGTACACGTTTTATATCTCAATTTAGAAGAGTATAATAGAAATGTTATTTTAGTTATATTAACTGAATCACAACGATCTAATAATCGGATTTAGTGGCTTATTAGAACATGCTGTGTCTCAAAATAAGTCATTCTATTCATACAGTTTGCCATCAATACGAAAATTTATCACGTAACCATAGTCACGGAGGAAATAATAAAACGTATAACGCCTACGCAGAACTTAAGTTACTCTTAGTAACGAGTAATTTCCTTTCATCTATTTTTCGTTCAAATTACTTGTATATTGTAGTATCAAAGTCTCATGAATTCTTTTTTCTGAAGACAATAATATAATATCTATAATAATGTATTTAAAAATGAAAAAGCAATATTTCTATGCTTCTATTCGACATTGAAGCTTTTATAATAATATGTAGTCAGCTGACCTCTTCCTAAAATGTCCAACACACACAAACAACAATCTCTTTTATTCCTAGATAAGTAACACAAAATATTACTTAATTAATAATAATCTTAGCAAAATAGGAATTAAAACTTTTACAGTAATACAATAAAGCATAGAATACAAAACATGAAATAACCTATTAAAATCTCTATGAAGTGCACTGTTGCCCATAAAAGGTAATCCTGGGCAACAAAAACAAAACTATCTAGTCAGTCACTTAATCATACCTTTTTGGTGATAAATTACAGAAGTTTGTGACAGATTGTAAGCGTGTTACCCAATGTGTCCCTTAGTTGTTTCTCACGACGTTTTAGATAGTATTAGAGTAACATGTGGTTTTAGGTTTATGAAGTTTACGATAACTCAATGCCGATGAAATGCTTACAAGTTAAAAGAGCTCATAGATCTTTCCCCAACCAACAAACTATTATGTTTAGTATAAACCCACACTTCTCTCAATCTTTACTCGGCGGTACTTTCAATGTATGAAAAGTTCTTTTGTATAGTACCTATTTGTGCGTAACATTCACGTCCCTTAATACCTTTCAAAGAGGTCATAATTAGGAGTCATAAAATCTCCTTGGTTGCTTTTAGCATTGAAATAAGGATTGTGATGGAATATAGTATCAGGTTCCAGAATTCCATTGATCTAGTGCCTTAGTCGCCTCCTACAACATGCCGGGAAGAACGGCTGCTAGTAAGCATTCGTTTTACGTTCCAGCTAGCACGGGACACCTACCCTTACTACTTACCTGAGTATAATAATGTAGGATATATAATCTATCTATACATACTATACGTATCAGGTATTAACAATTACAATGTATTTAACTTGTATTGACCAAAGATAAGTGTTTTTAGTTCATAGCATATAACTAAAAGATAGATGAAAATTTAAGCACATGTTAACGTATTTTCTAGCACATTGTATGGGTCCTAGCTCGTATTAAATTCACAGGTGATTTATAATAAGTGTCCAGCTAAGTCGGAATATCCGGCACTAATTAATGAGTACCCTGTTCGGGGATTGCGGCTGTACCTAAACAGAGAGTTTAGGCTGACTGTACATTTAAATCCTTCTAACTTTAAAGAGATAAGGAAAGTATTATATTATATACTTGTATATATGATAGCTTAAAGCTTTTTGATTGTACATTTATATGAATTTTGTAATTTCTTTCATTCTCTTTTTATATGCATTAAAATTATAAATATACTTTGTGAGGCCTATACTTTGCCTAGATATAGTAGTCAACACTAACGTTTTCGGATTAATGCCATAATTATCCTCTTAGTTATGCTAGAAAAAATAAAACTTTCGAAAGGCTTTATGTCCCCTAGGTTTTAAACAAAGATTGACGGACATGAGCGTTTGTGTGTTTCATATCTATTATATTAGGATATTCGTAGTATGCAGTAAGCTTTATCTCGCTAAAGTTAGTAAATGCGCATGTTTTCGTTGAGTGATGAAATTCATAGTAGCGAAATGAGACGCTGAAAACATTTCTATAACGTATTTACTTTTATTTTGTTTTAATATCAAATATCAGGTCTTTTTAGTAAGAAGCTTATTCTATCTAATATTATAATTGGGAATATAATCCTGTGATCTTGGTATTTTAGAGCAATCAACAGCGACTTAAAAAAGACCAAAAATAAAATCTACGAGCACTGTTTATTTAAATATATTACAACATAATAACCTATAACATAATATCGTTAAGAGTACATCTTTAAGATGCCTCAGCGAGTAGAGATAGGAGACAACAGAAGATTCAATTAAAGTGACAAGGCATATTTCGTGAGCTCAAATTTAATTGATTTTGAACTCCCCATTGTTAAAGGCACTGGCTGGTAGAATGAAATGTCGTATGTATAGGTAAAAGATGAGTTTCATAACATTGTGGTTTTGTTGACGGTCTTGGTTGTTTATTTACTTACTTTATTTCAATGTATTATACTTACTATTGAGGCTATTGAATAAAAAATACTAGCGCCAAATCATTGTAACCTATTACTGTAAGGCTATGTGTAACGTATCATACTTTTATATAGAGTCATATAGCATTGTTTGACACTGGTTTATATCTAGTGTAAGGTTTAGAGGGATGAACATATTCGTTACAATAGACGTTCCGAATTTTCAAAAAAGAAAAAAATAAATACGTTCCAAAAGCAATTTAGATTAGTTGTTACTAAAGAAACATGTTTGAAATTAATGGTGGCTTGCTTATCACATAAAATGCCTAAATCTCTCAGCCATCGGATATAATCTATTCAGTAGGACAGAGATTAAACGAAATGCCCTACAAACCCAACAAATAAACTGAAATTTATTCTCCTGTTTGCTTTTGCAATGTCCACCCGATTTTTGAGTTGGCAAACTGTTTTCAATGCGGCCGATCGTCAATATTCAAAACAAGTTTCGCAGATAAAATGTAAATTTAAAAACTGCTTCCATGTTGCCTTTTGTGACTTTTTCGCCTTTTTGTGAGCTTGCAGATTAACTTTATTCATGCCCAGTTTGTATGGGTTGAACATTCAAAGATAGACAAAAAGACAAACGCGTTTACGTAGTAGAACCTTGCGGGGTAGTCAGAGGTTCAGGTATCCATCTCCGCAAATGCGGAGGTAGTATTTCTATGGCTACCTCGAACCCACGTGTTGACCAGATAGTCAGTACTCAATGTGGTAAGCCATGTCGCCATTTACAAGCACTGACTATTACCTGTTCGGGGAACAGGTAGGTTTCCTCACGATGTTTTCCCCACCGTAGTATTCGACGCATTTCGCAAATGTATTTTACGAAAATGTACATAGAAATTTATTAAACTACATTTCCATTGGTAGATGCTCAAGCGGTATATGAACCCTGTACCCATTGATACACAGTCATTTCCCTTGGTACATAAAGATATATTATAATTAAACTCAATGAAATATTTATCTCTCTCTACCATTATTAGGGTTTATAATTCTCTTGTAGTTGATTCCATATTGACTTACCCTTTAACGGTAGATGTGACGAAGATGTGTATCATGGTACCTGAATGTATAATAGTTGGTGAATCTTAATGTTACGATTTATTTTCTATTTAGGGTGTTTGCTAATATGGTGGTGATTAAACTTCTTGTTTTGTAAAACAAGATTTTTAAAAGTCTCCTAGTAAATGGGCAGTCAACAAATCTCATGGATAATTTTTCGTACTTAACTAGCGCTAGCTTTAGGGATGAAATAACCTTTTTATATAAATATCCTCAATAAATGGTTAGTCAACAAATCTCATGGATAATTTTTCGTACTTAAATAGCGCTAGCTTTAGGAATAAAATAACCTGTCTATTATTTTATTGTTGTTTCATATAATAGCTCTAAGTTGATCATGCCAAACAATGATTCCGATAGAATAATCAAATCTAGCGAAATGAAAAATAAAAACGTTCTAACTACGTATACACCTTATATGTATTTAGTACAACTACAAAATACGTTCAATATGACCACACACAACTTACTCACCCAATTTTAGCTACCTACAAAGGAATAACCACCTCCATATGTTATTTTATATAATATTTAATAAAGCTCACATCCCCATTAGTTCCGCCAAGAATTATTCGGTGTTTACGTGTACAAATCGATGGCTACCCCACGCGAACCCAACCTTGCATATCCAAATTTTGAGGACGACCCCACAATAAAAGTTTTAATTAGGATAAGTCGCGTGCTCACTATTTCCGTGGAATCCGTTGTTAAAGAGTGTTGGATATGGGCGTTTTATGTGTTGACTAGTTTAAAATAGTGATATTATTATAAAGTACAAAATAATCGTAACCTACGACTACTGTTTGTACGCTCTCCTTTTTACTGTGGCGGGTTAGTCAGAGGCTTAAAAATTTCGATTTTTTTACTAGATACGCAGTACCCAACGTGATAGGTAGTAAACCGTATCGCTGCATGCAGGCACTGGCTTTTACCTATCCCAATGGATAGGTTTCATCACTATGTATACAGTTCACTAAAGGTGACGGCCTTTAGTGAACTGTAATATATGTACGTAAATGAAAATCTCAATTCGAACGTAGGACCTCGGTATTTAAATATTATGTTCAGATAATTTTATTTTATAAATAGGAATAGTTAAAGGTTGAGATGAAATTTTTACTCTTGTTGAAAAATAGAGAGGCGATGAATAATGTAGTATGCATAATATTATGATTAGTATGTATGAGGAATTTAATCAATGGCAATATTACAATTTGTCGTAAGTGGTTACTATTGTATAAGAAATATTCTTACGTTCTGTTATTATTAATTAAATATCAATAGCTGTCGTAATGAAAGATATAATCGACTATTTTTGGTTTAGAAAAATTCTTAGGCTTTGTTATAAGATTACAATTTCATACCGACAGCATAAATTATTAAAGCTATGAAAATATGTCTTTTACAATCTATTCTCTGTACATAGAAACGAAATACAGACGTCAGTATACATGTTCTAGTAAATCTACATTAAATCTAAATTCTCTATGGAACATCACAAAAAGTATTCGTAATACCAGAACCCCTATAACCTTTGAAGGCGCCTAGACACCGCTGACATTTCCGTTCTTCCCCCATTCGTGCCACATAACCACCCTGAACTAGGCTATCCACACATTTGCACACATAAAACACAAGGGGGAATAGTAGTTCATTTTCTAAATAACTTTTAACCTTTTTTCCAGTGCCGTATCGCCAGTCATACTGACCGCACGTGTCAGCTGTCAATCAGCCAATCATGTGATGGGAGATATATAGTTTAGGACATCGGAGGTTCATTGGCCAATCACGGAGCGAGTTTTAATATGGAGTTTGAAAACGCTGTTACTTAGTGGATTTTTGCGGTGATTCGTGCTAGTGTCAGTTTTTAATTATGACGGTGTTTCGGTGTTTTATATTTGTGATAGTGTGTGTTATGGAATATGCGGTGGTTGTGCAGTCTGATAATATGGGTAGGTATTAGTACTTGTCATATGCATTAAAACTTTCAATTTATACAGGCTCTATTCCGTACTGGTATTTTTAAAGTATTGTAGTTATAGACTAGGCAATAGAATAGTTACCGCTTTTCTACCTTTGCCAGTATTTTCTTTATTCCCAAATGTGTTCTGTTCATATGTTTTAGAATAATATGTACTAGTGATACATACATAGGTACACACTTTTACGCGACTCGTGACTCTTGACCTATAGGTAGAGATAAATCGCTATTAAGATACACAGACTTCTTTGGAATACATGCTTGATGAAGTCAAACGTGAAAGTGAAATATGTTTAACCCGTTTATAGGTATATGCTAGTCTATGGCTTTTATAGAATAAAATAAGCTTTTAACTTGCATGTTGTAAGTAACGTTAAATATAGAGCTTGGCTTATTTTTAATGTTGTTTTAGTACTAAATTCTGTTCTAACCTTAGACATTACTAGTATAGTATAACAATGTTATATTTGCCTCAGGATTGATAAGGTGATGATAAGCTTTGGTTTTCATATGAGTTAATATTATATAATATGAACTTTGGTTAAGCAATCATCAAAAATACGATCAATCTAGAATTGTTAACGGATATTGTCACTGTTTTTCTTTCTATACATAAAATAATAACTAGTCTAGTACCTAAATAGAATCCTAAGTAGCTGTTTTTATTCATTTCTTAAATATAGGGTTAAAGATCAAGAAGGATATAAGTATATTCTATGAAATTAAGGAGTAAGCACAGAAAAGTTCAGTTTAACTAAAAGCTGTAGTGAAACTTTAACGGAGAACATGGTAATAGTTTTACAAATGAGTCACCTAATGTAATTAGTTAAGCATGCTTCGGTAACTATGCTCCCTAGCCACCAATTATGAATTCTCTATTAAACTGTTAGTGTAAATATTATAAATTGACAGTATTTTATGAAAATTTAACGTAGACTTCAAGGCCATTTTCCATATGGGGTTAGTCAGAGTTTCGAGTGTCTATATCAGCATGTCATTTATCGTGTTGCATATAGTCCATTTTTCATAGTTTTATTAAAAAAACATACGCTTTACGACACACTCACTTTATATTGTGGAGGGGTAGTCAAAGGCTTGAGTGCTAATCTCCGATATTTCAAATTCATATTAGGTATGACTCACTCGAAGCCAGAGCCATATTTTGTAACATTTATGTCGCACTTTTTATCTGATAATCAGTATCTGTAGTTACATATGGTCTTACATTACAGGACAGCTCTAAGAAGCAAATACATAGAACATAGGAATCATAAGCATTGCCTAGCCATCGATCGTTTAAAAGATACTTGTTATTTAGTAATATTAAAAGCAACATTGTTGTTTCAATATTTGAAACAGATAAATTTGGAAATACTAAATTTTACTAAAAAGTTTTTTGCTCATATTTCCGGAAAAATGTATGAAAGATACTTTCGGATATAGTGACGTCAATAAAGCAAAAATACTGCAAGTCACTTCCTTATGAGGTTTCGGTATGACGTCACTGCCCCTTAATATATTATACACCCCTAGTCTTAACCAGGGGACTTTCATAGTATATAAAAGTCTCCAAAATCAAGACTAACATGAAGTAAGAGCGTGATATATATACATATATGTGTGTGTGTGTGTGTGTGTGTGTGTGTGTGTGTGTGTATTCACACTTCTATTGCTATTCTGAGACGTAAAAAGAGAGCTAACTGACTGTCCTTCTTCTCGGTATGTTGTAGGAGGCGATTAAGGGTAGAGGTCATGGAATCTAATGAGCAATGGGCTAAGAACCAATATTCACTAAGTCATACAAAAAACCAATGTTTATGTCAAAAGTGACTTAGGAAATATTATCCGAGGTTTTGTTCACCCCGAAAGAGATTAAAGGACGTGAATGTATATACAAATGTAACGTGAATGTTTAATACAATATGTATACATCCCCACTACTTATGATAAGTAGATACTATAGCCATGCTCTCTCTCGTTCGTACCCATTAGTATTAGCTTGCGTGGGAGTAGTTAAGTTACCCTTAATGTAGTTCCCCCAAAAAATCTAAGGTCATTACGGGATGGTTCCCGTAATAAATGTCGGATTTTGGGTAATATCTAATTACATACAAAAGGTCACGTCTTTATATAGCTTTTAGGTAAAAGAACCTTGCTGGTTTTGGTCAATAAAGGTATGGAATAATAAGATATACATATCTATACGGTGAGGGAAAACATCGTGAGGAAACCTGCCTATCCCTCAGGATAGGTAATAGTCATTACCTATATATGGCGATACGGTTCACTACCTATCACGTTGGGTGCTGTCTATCTAGTGATACACGGGCTTCGAATGATCAATACCTTACAAGCCTTTGAAATTTCGGAGATGGGCATTCAAGCCTCTGACTACCCCGCCATAATAAAAAGGGAGTGTGTATACACAAGTCGTCAAGCGTATGTTGTTGTTTTGTTTTTAATCCCCTAAAGAATTAGAACATTGACCGATTGGAAGAATCTATACCACGTATTATCTTATTCTCTGCTTACAACGCAACAATAAGTAATGTACTTAAAACCTTTCACGACACAAAAATAATATATACTGTGAAAGCTTAGCCTTTCATACATACGTATACATTCACGTCCTTTAAACAATTTCAGGGTTGAAAATAACTTTGGAGACACGTTAATATCTCTCAAGCCACTTTTAGCATAAATATTGTGGTTGTGACGTCGTATAGAACATTGGTGCCAGGTTGTTAGCCCATCGTCTATTAGAATCCATACACCTTAGTCACCTTGTATTACATGCCGGACATAACGGCAGCTATTTATCATTCTTTTTACGTCCCAACTAAGATGGAACTAGTATTAATGCTTTCATACATACATACACACATCACGCCCGATTCTCTGTAGAGGGTTAAGCTAGTATCACGGATCTTCATCTATCCGATCCTGACAAACCACTTTCGCTTCATTGACACTCATACACCTCCTCATACACTCATATACAGGGTGGCGCATTCAAAACGGTCAGTATGGGAAAGTCTGAAACTATAAGAGATACGAAGATTTGTTCTTAGGAACTATGTCACCGATTTTGATAAAAATAAAAACTGCATTCATACTTTCTTTGAAAAAACAACTGTATCCAGTACGGGAATCGAACCCGGTTCCGTTAAAAAAATAAATTGCCCCTTTTCAGGTTTTCTTTTTAAATATCGATTGTGTAGGTCTTAAGCTGTAAATGTCTGTATGAAACATGGTATCGAAAATGAATAAGATGCATTATTTTGGCATAGTTTAGTTTATTATAGTAGTTTACATCCATCGTAACAATATTCAACAGACATGTAAAATTGTCGCTTTGGCTGTTTGTAGTTTTGTACTTCCCTACTTGTAACATACACCATATCATGTGGCATTAGCATTGCATTAATCCTTTAAGGAGGTTTTGTTATCTACAATAATCAAAAACTAACAATCTATTGAAAAGTCCACTTAAAATGACGTATTTGAAATTTTCTTTTGGGATTACGTTAAGGATGAATTTTACAAAACAAGCTATGACACCCTTGAAGACCTAAAAGTAGCAATAGAGTTAATTTTAACGCAAATTCACCACATGAAAATACAAAATTCAATAGTAAGATCGTTACCTAAACGTGTTGAATATTGTATTGAAAACAACGATGGTCACTTAGAAAACCTACTACGATAAACTAAAGTATGCCAAAATAATGCATCTTATTCATTTTCGATACCATGTTTCATACAGACATTAACAGCTTAAGACCTACACAATCGATATTTAAAAAGAAAAAGTGAAAAGGGGCAATTTATTTTTTTAACGAAACCGGGTTCGATTCCCGTACTGGATACAGTTGTTTTTTCAAAGAAAGTATGAATGCAGTTTTTATTTTTATCAAAATCGGTGACATGTTTCCTAAGAACAAATCTTCGTATCTCTTATAGTTTCAGACTTTCCCATACTGACCGTTTTGAATGCGCCACCCTGTATATATTATTATATAGATGCATATTTTTAATCTTACATTTTTTATACTTTTATTAAAACCTTTTCACTTCCAGCTTTTCTCCTGAGCACAATGAAGCTAATAGAAACCTCAGTGTGTGGTAGTGACAGAACCTCCCTATCCTGTCCTATGGGTACCACCATTACTATACAGTCTGCTCAATACGGGGCTTTGTCAGAAGAGAACCAGGATTGTCAGGAAGTAGCTCGGGAACCTGACAAGCATCCCCCGACTTGTCTTTGGCCTAACTCTATGCAGGTATGGTTAGTGTAGTGTAGTGTAGTAGTAGTTTGCCCTTTTGCGGTTCTGACATAATATCAGCGTTACGATTGTCCGCCATTCGTAACACACCAAGCTGAGACGGAACCTTTTTGCACCACAATGGCGTGACAAGAACTACTTGTATGTTTGTCTTAAAGTCTGTGTTATATATAAGTTGTATTATGTCTTGTAGTTGTAAATTAGACGTTATTATTATTGCTTGAGATTTTGATACTAATAAAAGAATTATATATTTAAGTGAATTAAGATGTGTTTTTCAATATAATATTAAGTTCATTGCTTTGTTATAAATACAATATAATAATCATAATATTGAAGGATTTGCATCGTTGAGAAATATTTCTTTAGTTTAAGAGATTAACGTAACATTTTCTTCGTGGAATGTGAAAATAACATCCAAGAACGTTCAATTGTTTTAAGATTCGTTAATTAAACTTTCTTAGTATTGAATAGAACATTGAATAGTTGATTTTATTCTCCAACGCAACATATTTTGAAATATAATAACATCAAACCTAATCTCTAATATTTAAGTGATATAAATTGTGTCTTTATTACAGTTATTAGTATATAATTTATATTATATGTAGAAGTATATTAGTGTTTACTCTGTCGCCTTAGCGTCATTCTGTAAAGATGTAAGTTTCGATAATAATAAATAAATATATCTACTAAAACCAACAGTGACTACGTAAATTTAAAATCCCAATCACATGTGTTGTTGCCTAAACATCAACAAAACAACCAAGTTTCCAAACCTGTTCTAACACTATTTTCCAAAGGCCTTCTATTAAACGTTGGTTCCAAAATCAATTTTCTGTCAGAGCGGCCGTTCCAATGAGGTTCTTTATGCTTGCAGTACTCCCTTCTCGAACGAGTGGTGGTGGCGTGTCAAAAGAAATCCAATTGCTCTTTCAGTATACAGACTGGGCCCGGGGTGGTTGACCCTTGTCCCAACACGAGGAAGTACGTGCAAATCACCCATAAGTGTAGACCAGGTGAGTGATGACGTGTACTAAAGAATGTCTTTAAAATGATGAGAGTATATAAGAGGAAAAGTGCTTAGAAAGTGTAAGTAAAAATTAAATTTTGAATGCCTAATATATAAAATGATATGTGTATAAGAGAGAAAAGTGCTTAAAAAGTGTCTATTAAAAAAAATTTGAGTGGTTAAGGGAGATAAGTGTCTAAAAATAACCAATGAAACAAAAGAGTAAATTAAGAAATATTGTAAGTGATAACATTGTCTAGATGGGTGATCATCGATATTGTTTTTGTGCTGATTTCGGATGGAAAATATCGTAAGGAAGTCTATCTATTTCTCGTTTTTTTTAGATGGTTTACCACCGGTACGTTAGTTACAGATAATCAGGTAAAAATTGGGTTTAGTGTGGCTAGGAATATTATTTTTCTCAATTGATGGTAAATAATCAAGCACTGAGTACCCCGAAATAGATTTTATGATCGAGAAATTATTACCTATAAATGAGAAAAGAAGTATAATTTAATACATACATATATTCACGTCTCTACGTCCAGAACGTGTATGAGCATAGACTATCGATCGCCACCTAGAACGATCCTATCAAATCTCTCTTGCTTCACTCACATTTTATTTTTAGCCTTATTTTAATCCTGCTATGTACGAAACTCACCTAAACTATAATGTAATCATTAATATATCTTTAATATATAGGCACGAATGAAGCAATAAATAATTATATTTTAAATACTTCTAAAAGAAAATCTAAAACATTTTTTGATTTGAATGATATTATTTGAATACTTTATTTCATGATTTCGTTATATATAATTTAAATCTATAGCCTTTACTTTCTAAAAAATTGAAAACCGTTATGCATACCACTTCCACTAACTGTATATATCAAACCTCAGATTTTTTCAAAGCAAACAATTCATACCAATCCCTTTAGATCGATATCGGTAGCAATGATAAATAAATGCATCCCCCTGTAGTGAAAGGTAATCCATTTCTGTTCACTCACCTCTACGTCTACAACATTTTAGTGTGTCCATACTAGATTGTTACACGGGCTTTACTTGTTAGACTAATATTTTATGTTTTGTTGAGGGTTGCAATAGATTAAGGTTCTACGCAAGAAGCTTATTTTTACAAATCATACCTGTATCAAATTTAAAAATAGACCTTTGATTTTCGGCTTATTCGAGGTAATGTTAAAATTTTCTATAGCAATTAGGAAAAAGAAATTAATAAATGGTCCAATAGATAGTTGAATATTTTCTGTTTTATGACGTAACTTGACAAATGTTGATCTAAATAGTATAACATTAATATAATTCTAAATAAAAATTAATTTCTTCTACGTGAATATTAAGTTAAATATAAAGCTTTTTACATTTTCTCAGAAGTATAGACACAAAATCGTAGACGAAAAAATGATTTCAAGTGTCTGAAGTTTTCGTCCATCCTGAAAGAGAATAAAGGACGTAAACGAAAATAAATATATCTATTTCATACACAAAAAATACCTTAGCAAAACAAACAGATAGCTCCACGGTGACACCACAGCGTGTCTAAACTTTCATTTAAAAACATTGTAAGTTAATTTGAACTAAAAGCTCGGACCTTTTAGCGTTTTATTGGCGGACGAGTCACGTTGTAAAGGGGTGACCGTAACTAATGCTGGGGTGGGGTTAGAACAAATTAATTTATACACCTATAGGTAGAATCACGGTGGGCACTTTAAATTATAAATGTATGTATCATGTCTGGAATGCGCAAATTCACGGATAGCTTAGGGGTTTCACACAAAGTTATTATTTTTGTACCCCTTATGTAGTATATGTCATGAAATAAAATATTGATTTGCTAATACACTTAAAAAGAAAATTGAGATATGATATTAGAAGTTTCATTACAGTTTTTTTTTAATAAATCTATGTAGTTTTACAAAAACACATTCGAAACGTTCAGCACAGTTTTTGTTAAGTAAAGAGACTAGGCAAGCGGGATTACGGATCCCAATTCCAACAAACAATTTTCACTTGTACCGCTACGTACAAAATTAGCGGCTTTATATTGTGTATATATGTTTACTAAGATGCTAAGCGGCTATATTGTAAGAAACTGTAAATATTCTAACTGTATTTTCCCGTTCTAGTGGCAATCTTAACCAAGAGTGTATGTGAAGAGGAAAACCTGATACTGAGCTGCAATCCTCACAAGAGAATAGCCATCATAGAGGCAAAGTATGGGAGGAACTCCTATGAACCTCTTATTTGCCCTCAGCCGGAAGGATTCAAGAATCGGAGTAAGATGTTTTATTGATATTCAATTCATATTATGTGTTTGAAGTTAAGCGTAACATTCGTTGTACAAAATGCTTTAATCTAGCATAAAGTAAAAGTTCGCATTTTAAATTTGTGAAGATTACTAGCCATTCCTTTAAATAATAATTAATACCTATGTAGCTGGTAATATTAAACATATTAAGACTCACGATTTTTCGATTCATTCATTATTTTGCAACTATAAGCAAGTGTACTAAAAATTACTACCGAACCTCCCTTTAAATCAGTCGTCTTTAAGAGAGTTTGAACGAGTTACATATGTATTTACGTAAAAGTATATGTATATTCTCGTCCTAATCAGGATCTCGGCAAGTTGTAGAAGGTAATTAAGAGACTATGGGTTAATCTAAGGCGATAGGATAGCAAAAAAATAGTCACCAATATTTTATACCAATTCATCACGATCCGAATAATTCTTCTTACTAACCAAAGATATATAATATCTCCAAGCTATGACCACTTAGAAAGCGACCTAAATCTACATGTATGTACGTATATGTAACACAAACCTCTCTCCACAGCCTGTCTATCCAGCAACGCGACCGCAGTAGTGACGGAGCGGTGTCACGGGCAGAAGCAATGCTTGGTCACCGCCACGAAACGCCACTTCGGCTCACCATGTAGCCACGCCACCACCACTAACCTTAGGGTGTTGTATACTTGTGGTTAGTATGGTGTTATAGTTATATACATACATATATTTTAAGGAATTTATAAAGGTACAGTTGAACGGGGTAGATCATGTAGAACTTATATCGATCAAATTGGAGACATTTTTCTTAAGGTACGGAGTGTGAAGAACAGAATCGGATGTATGAGTAGGTAATGGGTATACATATATTTAGGCCTCTAGATCTCTAAGGGGATCGACAGAGACTATTTTGATTAACACCGGGAACGATCCTGACATATCACTCATGTCCCACTTTCGCTTACATGCTCTTCTGTAATTAATAGTTATTTAAATTTAGAGTACTTTGATGCTCATGCACCATGCATAAAACACAAGGGATGTTAATTAAAGATCAAATCATAGTTAATGGACCTATGAAATTAATGGAACAAAAAAGCTATTCCATATAAGTAGCATTGAAAATCCGATGCCAAATATGAAAATAATAATATAAAACATCTTCGTAAACTTAATTAATTGGATTTAATGAAAAATAAAATCATACATATTTAAATAGAGTTTAGGATTCAATGTTGCCACATATCATATTAGATAATGTTAATCCGACGATAAAATAATTTCTTGTAACTAGAACTCAAAAATGGTTTCTCTAGTCTCTATGTCCGCTTAAAGGACCTAATTATACGCCTTTCTTCTACAGTTCCATCTGGATTCTTCATAGACAAATACGAGATTGACAGCAAAGATGACTCGTCAGTGGGGAAGCAACTAGATGTATTAGATACCCAAGGTATGTTCTTATAATAACATAAACGTCGTTCAATCTCATTCTTGTAAAACAGTGACTTGGAAGCAACTTTAAGGGTAATAAATGCAGTTTTAATTCACATGGAAACACATTCCTTTTATTTATAGAAGAAGCCGCCTCCTACAACGTACCAGGGATTAAAAGCAACTAGTATAATGTTCTATTCACTTCCTAAAGTAGCGTGAAAATTGTGTCACTACAGCACCTTACGACTGTATGACTGACTTGACGACCTTCGTGGCGCGATTGATAAGCCACCTGAACGCTAATCGTAAGGTCCCGGGTTCGATTTCCGGTGGCGGCAGAGTTAAGAACTTCACTCTTCTTCTGCTTTCCAGTCTGGTCTTTAATTATATATGCTATATATGTATTTATCTATGTATAATAAGTATATATTTTTTAAATATACGTTACCTAGTACCCTTAACACAAGTCTTGAATGTACTTAACAAGGGGCCAGTTCAATGGTGTAATAACGTCCAAATATTATTATTATTATATATTGTTTTAGGAATGGGAGAAAAGTGGGACGAAGACAACCCACCTTTTGAGCCAGAACCAATGGAAGATGATAGCGAACTTTCACAAGCACAAAATACCGAAGAAGGTAAGGAGTCATTGAATAATAATAACTTACAAAGATTTATAAAGATACTTTGACCTTTGCTTCTGTTTACAAAGCTAAATCTCACTGAAAACTTAAATCAATAGTCTTTCACTCAAGACCTCCTAATAATTAAGAGGGTTGTAGTTAAAAAGATGCTGTATATTTCTTTCAATAAGCTAAGACTTCTAGTTACCACTCACATTATTTGTTTTTGATAGTAATTTGTAAAGTTTATATAAAAATCGTAAGGAGTCTTATTTAGCCAGTCTTTTAAGACAAGTACAAATCAGTAAGTTAATAAGCTAACGTATATTTAAGAGATTTTAAACCTCCAGATTCTAATAACTTTTTAAGTTCAAATAAAAAACATGCTTTGTTTCTTTATTTCAAATACGTTCAAGAATGCTAACATTCATATATTTAAATGTTTCTTTTTCCACCCAAACAGGTTCGACCTCCTTAATATACGTATACGTGAGCATTGGTATAGCCATCATAATCCTGGTCATCATAATCGCGGCCGGCTCTCGCTACCTCTACTTGCAAAACCAGAAACAAAACTCCAAATCAGGCGACATGTATATCAACACTATGCCTAACGTATTCGGCGATAATGTATCCGACGTAGACAACGAAATCGAAGTTCAACATATATCTGGAACGTTTTACGAACATCCAGACATGATTTTGTATAAAGACGTCAATGGTAAAGGCAGTTTGAAAGCCATGAGACCCTTGTCATCTCTTACGCCGTATAGAAACATGTATGGCAGTGGGGAATACGTGGGACAGAATGATCCTATACCGTATGTGGACAGTGAACCGCAGAAAGAAGTGGTGGTGAGCCCCAAAACGTTGGCGAGGTATTCCGATTCGTCCTTTTACTATGGGTGACAGTGGAAGTTTAATGATAAATCTCCGGGGAAAGCGGAAGAAAAGAAGTGAGAACAAACAGGGGTTAAGTTTGTATTTTGTCGTAATATTCAAATTGTTTTTAAACGGTTGGGTATTCATTGGAAAATATGTAATGACTTTAACGTAGGTATATGTAAAAATTTGATACGTTTACGTATTATTGCACATTTTTAGATAAAACTATACGTAATTGAACTAGTCACATTAATAGGGAGTATGCATGCATACCATTCACTCAAAAGCCCAAGATTAGTACCTATATTAATTTTTAGTTACCCTGTCAAAACTAAGCCTTAAATGTAGTCCATGTATAAAACTACCAACATTATAAGTAAGTTATTGTTCCTGCCAAATGCCTTATTAATATAAGCACCATATTTACTAAGTATTTTCATCCACATTATTATATTAATAGGAATAATATAAATAACATCGTGAGGATTCACGACGTGCAATGGTATCGTATAACGAGATGAAAGGTAATATTGGATTAGTGTATAAAGACACTTTAGTTTTTGTATATGATAACAACAGATCTAATAAAATAAATATCATAATAACATCGTTGTGTTTTGTTCTTTTTGACTTTTGATTCTACTATGATTAATATCTTAAACAATATTGACACTTTGATATACTTGTACACAAATTTTAGCTAATTCAGGACTTTTATAATAAAAAATAATCAGTCAACGTAACAATACGTATATAAGTATTAGTTAGTAAAGGCTTTAAAATATCAATTCAATATTTTTAATCAATTAGGCCAAGTTACATTTATACACAGGAAAAACGTAGAAAATTGATAATTAATGTTATTTTCCTTTTGTAAAGAATTTCCTTTTATTGTCCAAAAAAAAGCATTCTATTATTTTTCAAAAATATTACATTTTGAGGCGGAAAGGCTATTTGTTTCGTCTTTATTACTATTACTAAAGGGTTTTATTGTAATTAGTTAAATTACACTAATAGCCAGCATTTCTGTGTTTTTAACTAAAGAAAGAAAGTTAAATAAATCATACCACTCCATATCTTATCAGTATTTTTTAATGGGTTTTATAATAGACTTCTTTTCTTAGTGTACACTATAATGAACTACTAAATAGCTGAAAATTGCTTACATTATATCAGTAACTGCATTAAATATACAAATGTACTAGTATTAATATTACGTATAATTTTGGTACGCTCACATACACATGACTACTATAATTTACCATAAAAGAGAAGTAAGATTCTCTTTCACTTACATTTGAATACATTTACAGTAGAGACCTAATCGGTAAAGTAGAAATATTGTTATCAATTTTGACTCATGCAACAATCCTTTCTTATATCACGATGGTTGCTAACTATCTTACACAACTTGCATATAAAAAAATATCTATATGTTTTTGGTAACGAAATATGACAATATAAAAGGAATTCATGTTACTATTTTCGTTACAAATGATAAATGTGTTTATTTCGTGATTTTGTTGTGGAATTAACATTCTTTATTATAGTCATGTTTCCCTATTTAGTTTTTACATGGCATGTTAGCTTAGCGTGACAATGTGATATAAGTTATCGAGATGTTATGGGGTCAAAAATTTGAACTATCTTCCTTTTAATATGCTAAGGACATGTAAGTATCGTAGTTAACAAGGGGGAGCAATATGAAATATTATGAAGAATCTAATGCTTTTTTATGTTGTTAATGAGTACAATCTTAAGAATCTCTGTAGCGTAGAAATTTCTGTACTATTCTAGGTACATATTTGCTGTTCATCTCGGTATGTCTAGGGATAAATGAAATATTAAGGGGGTGAGTAAATTTGAAATGGGAATGTATTATGTTTATTATATTCCCATTTCAAATTTACTCACCCCCTTACACACACTCATTCACAGTACACTTGCACACAAAAAGGGGACTACACTTCACATAGTATATCATGTTTGTAATTGTTATTACTATAATTTGTTATTTTCTAAAGTGCCTTATGTTTACCTTTAATTATATACTTAAGTTAAGATTACTTTTAAGACTAATTAGGGGAAGAGTGTCTCTCCCGAGATACAGTCTCTGACTAGTTCGGGAGAGCACTGTCCAATGTTTGTACCTAGCTTAAGTTTTGTTGTGCCCAATAAACTTTATTATTGAGCGATTGTCTAGCAACCTGTCCCTGACGTTTCATATTAGATCGCAATCCCAATACTATAAAGGTAACAAGTGACCTAGGAGTTCTATCTCCGAGTTCCTATCCACCCTGAAAGGCTTAAGGGCGTGTTTGATTGATTTAAACTATTGTAGGGTATGAATTCTTAAGGATTTAGGATATGTGTACGTATTTATTAAGTATTGATTGCCAGTGTGGTCTCAAATATTTAAACTTTTGGTAATAAACTAAATATACATTACATACAAACATTAATTTTTATTAAGCTTTTATCGAACCACTGCACATTTATGTTTTTTGTTACTATGCCTAAACATCAATCCTTTGCAAAGTCGACTGTGATCGCTCACTTCTGTCTACCCTAAATGCAATCACAAACCAGATTTAGTATTTACCCATTGTCCCAAAGATGTCCATTCCCGATAGAATCGTACCTCAATTCTACTATTGAATGCCGTGACTGCTAAGGATGTATTCTCGACTGCATCTAAATGGGATCCATATGTGCAGACAGTGGAATTAAACGCCATTCCTAGGCTTTGTACTTTCACGACCATATATCTAAATGGGGGATTCTGAGACACTAGTTACCATAGATAGTCAATAATGGGGGACAATTGTTACCATAGATAGACAGTCAATGACATAATCCGTAAAGAGATGCATAGTAGGAAATGACAGTATTAAGAGATTCGCGATTTATACTCATGATTAATAACTAACGGGACTTATCGCGTATGTTTTTATATAATAAAGTTACCTTTATTAACCCGACGCTTCGGCTACGTTGCAGCAGCCATGGTCACGGGCAGACTGACGATGCATATTTCTTATTTGCTTTATTTGCTGCTGCAACGTAGCCGAAACGTCGGGTTAATAAAGGTAACTTTATTATATAAAAACATACGCGATAAGTCCCGTTAGTTATTAATCATGAGGAAATGACATTTCGTCACATGTAGTTTTTGTGATGAAATAATATGTATATCAAATATTGGTGCTGGCTACTTGGTTTAGGTTTTAATAAATCTCTATTTTGAAACTTAACAAATTTAAACATTAAAATATCATACATACACATCACGCCTGAATCCCTGTAGAGGGGTAGGCAGAAATCACGGATCCCCATTTGTCCCGATCCTGACAGACCACTTTCGCTTCGTTCACACTCATACATCTTCTGATACACACTCGGCGGTTATAGGTACTCCTAACGTCACCCTTTTTCAATATAGCGTCTATCTGACTGTCATATGTCTTATTGGGCTGGCCCCTACGTAACCGCCATTCTATTTCACTGTAAATTAGAAACAAATCAAATTTATCTTACAATTGACATACTGGGAAGAATTCATTGGTTCTATTATATTATAATTATTTTCTATACTTTTACTCGTATACAACTAAATCAAAATATATTTGAAGTTTAATACAATATACAATTGCAGTTTATAGCATAAGTTAACTTACTATAAGTTTCATAATACTTTTAACTTAGAACTTATATACAATATACAGATCCCACACTTGCTCATGTATTTCATTGGAAAAAGTGCGGGCTTTAATTCACGTGGACAAATATTTCTGTTTGTCCGTGACAGGCTGTCAGCCCCTCGTCTAGAAATGGCAAGACAGCTCCTTGCTAAGAATTTAGTGGCTGAACAAAATGTATTTTGGAACACGTGGATTCATCAATAAATATATCGTAGATTATCCGCTCATACTAGTTTTGTTTAAATAGAATAATTCTAAGTATAAATAGGTTTAAGTGCTAATAAGTTAATAGAAAAGTTCATTGAAAAAGGGTGTCGTTAGAAGTATCTATAACCGTCGAGTGTGTATGAGGAGGTATATGAGTGCCAATGAAGCGAAAGTGGTTTGTCAAGATTGGGAAAAATGAGGATCCGTGATCTCTGCCTTTCCCTCTACAGGGAATTAGGCGTGATGTATATGTATGGTTGTTTAAGTAATAAGTGAATAGTCTTGTTTATGGTAAGTAGGCTAAGTTAAAGTATTTTTTTCTCATTTAGGGTATTTCTAAAGCAATATGCATCTTAATCAAGCTATATAATCCTTATGCTCTTATTTCTAAGAACAAGCAAAAGTTTATGAGAGGTTGTGTCAAACTAATGACCAATTAAAATATTTAATAAATCTCAATAAACATACATAAGTTCCTTTTACTACCCTCATAAAACCGCATGGACAGTATTCATATTAAAATTTTATTACATATAGATTACTACTGTATTACAATACCCTACAAAAAGAAAAATACACAGTATTCTATTTACGTCCGAATCTAGCCAAAAATAGTCACTCAGTGTCACTAGATGGCAGTAAACAATAAAGCTAAATACACTTAATGAAGGCAACCGCAACCGCGTCTCGTAATTTGGCAAACATTAAGCTTACAAGCCTGCCAAGATTCCACTAAATAAGGGGAAACGAAAATTAATAACCTTTGTTACAAGATATCTTTACGCCCATTTTCCTCCAGCATTGAAGCCTTTAATTAGAGGAATGGTATGTAACTAGCTGCCTTTCCTGTAGCTTGAAGGAATCTGATATACAGGGTGGCGCATTCAAAACGGTCAGTATGGGAAAGTCTGAAACTATAAGAGATACGAAGATTTGTTCTTAGGAACCATGTCACCGATTTTGATAAAAAGAAAAACTACATTCATACTTTCTTTGAAAAAACGACTGTATCCAGTACGGGAATCGAACCCGGTTGCTTTGAAAAAATAAATTGGCCCTTTTCACATTTTATTTTTAAATATCAACTGTGTAGGTCTTAAACTGTAAATGTCTCTATGAAACATGGTGTCGAAAATTAATAAAATGCATTGTTTTGGCATACTTTAGTTTATCATAGTAGTTTACATACACCGTAACAATATTCAACAGACACTTAAAATTGTCGCTATGGCTTTTTGTAGTTTTGTACTTCTCTACTTGTTACATACACCATATCATGTGACATTAGCATTGCATTAATCTTTTAAGGAGGTTTTGTTATCTACAGTACACAAAATCTAACAATCTATTGAAAAGTCCACTTAAAGTGCCGTGTTAAACCATATTAGAAAATTTCTTGTGCGATTACGTTAAGGATGAATTTTACAAAACAAGCTATGACACCATTGAAGACCTAAAAGTAGCAATAAAGTCAACTGTAACGCAAATTCACCACATGAAAATACAAAATACAATAGTAAGAACGTTACCTAAACGTGTTGAATACTGTATTGAAAACAACGGTGGTCACTTAAAAAACCTACTATGATAAACTAAAATATGCCAGAGCAATGCATTTTATTCATTTTCGACACCATGTTTCATAGAGACATTTACTGCTTAAGCCCTACACAATTGATATTTAAAAAGAAAAAGTGAAAAGGGCCAATTTATTTTTTCAAAGCAACCGGGTTCGATTCCCGAACTGGATACAGTTGTTTTTTCAAAGAAAGTATAAATGCAGTTTTTCTTTTTATCAAAATCGGTGACATGGTTCCTAAGAACAAATCTTCGTATCTCTTATAGTTTCAGACTTTCCCATACTGACCGTTTTGAATGCGCCACCCTGTATGTGTCTCGTCGCTAATATTCATTAACCTTTTATATACGTTTTTGTTCGCTTCTTAATACGACGCGTCACGTCTTAAGCTAATCACTAACTAATAAACGATTGTAAGGTATCTTCCTATCTTTATATCATATACATGGAAAAAGCACCTGTAGTCTAGTAGGAAAGATCTCTGTCTCTTTAATAGAGGTCTTAGATTCGAATTCCGGCTGTGGCATGTGAGCTATGCGAGAAATTAGTGTGTTTTTTACGCGGTCTATCCCGTCCAACTCTACCTTCCACTTTGGCTTTATAGATTCCTATTGCAACTCTCCTTTCATCCATTCAGTCTATACCCAAACTACCTTATCATACCTTTTTCTATTTTGGTCACTGATACCCTGTACTTTCCCTGTACTTGGGTAAGCAGAGATCGGGGATTACCATTTGTCCCGATCATGACAAACCATTTTCGCTTCATTGACACTCATAGATCTTTTCATACACACTCAGCGGTTATAGGTACTTCTAACGTCTCTCTTTTTGAATATTTTCGTCACTCCTGACTCTAAAACCTTCAATTAAAATATAGATGCAACTTGAGGTGGAATATTCGAGAATAACCCTTTAAAGATTCAGTTGTCGATGCCTTCACAACAGACGGGCGTTGTCTAGACCGAAATATTAATAATCGGCTTAGTTCTGGGATAATTTATTCAAGGTTAAGTTACACGGTTGCCATGACAACCGGTAACTGACAAATAGTTTGACATTTAGAGGGTTAACCCGCGCAACTTACTGAGGTCATAAATCTAGATTTAATAGAAGGATTTTATTAATAAATACATGTTCTAACATACTTACAAATATGTACAGTCAACGCGAAAAGTGCAGTCCCAGTAACTTTTTATAAGGTTTAGCTTTATAAGAACAAAAGACAATATATACATTTTAAAACCGGCGGCGTTACTATGCATTGTCATGGCCTCTATACGTTCGCGTGCTTCTAAATGAAAAATATTATCTTCTGTTCTTATAAACATAAACCTTATAAAAAATTATGGGACTGCACTTTTAGCGTTGACTGTACATACACTTCACGACTTCTGTATACACACTCCCTTTTGTTATAGTGGCGTGCGGTAGTCTGAGTCTTGAGTGCGCATCTCCGAAATTTAGATGGCATGTAAGTATGAGATCAAAGCCCGCGATTCACTTGATAGACAGCTCCCAACGTAATAGATAGTGAACTATATCACCTTATACAAGCACTGGCTCTCCTCTCCCTCAGGATAGGTTCTTACCTATCCTCAAACCTATCCTAAGGAAGAGGCAGGTTTCCTCACAACGTGTTCATTCATTCATTTCACCGCTAGTAACTGTAAATAAATACGCAAATGAAAAACAATTTTATTTTTAATTTTATATCACATGTAATATCTTCATATCCCTTTCGTCATACACATACACACATCAATCCCGTTTCCTTAGAAAAGGGTTAGCAGATATAAAGGGTACATAATGCCCGTTCGTTGAAACCTACTTTCAATTCACTAAATACTCTATCATAACATACATTCGCGTCCTTTAATCTCTTTTGGGGTGGACAGAACCTAAGAGATATAAACTCTCTTAGATCAGTTTTTAACATGAATATTGAGGTTGTGATGTTATATGGAACATTGGTGACATGTTCCTAGCCCATCGCCCAATAGATTCCATTTATCCCTAGTATCTTAGTCAAACCCTATGACATGTCGGGCAGAAAGACGGCTAGTTAGTCATTTTCCTAAGTCTCAGACGAGCAAGGGACTATCACAAAGGCATCTTTATTTTTAAACAGTGAACTCTTGTCTATTCCAAATGCTTATTTTTACGGCCTCCGTTGCGCGATTGGTCGAGCACCTGAACGCTAATTGTGAGGTCCCGGGTTCGATTCCTGGTGGAGGCAGAGTTAAGAACTACGTTTTTCGTCTGCTTTTCAGTGTAGTTGTTGATTATAAATGCAATATATGTGTTTATCTATATATAATATGTATTATTTCTTAAATATACGTTGGCCAGTACCCTTAACATAAGTCTTAATTTAACTTACCAAGGGGCTGGTTCAATTAGTGTAATTGTATTCCAAATATTATTATTATTATTTATTTTTAGACAGTACACTATCCTAACCTCAATTCCATAGCCAAACTAAACTTGTAAATCAACTAGCGTGGGTGTAAACGCGGCAGAACAATCTGACTGGTCACGTCTTGCGTAGGCGATATTGTCCTGTGGGATAGATAGAAGTACGGGATAAGCTAACCGGACCTAAGATAAGGGTTGGTGTAAGTTGGAGATGGGTAAACATGTTGGTTTGTTTAGGTTGAGAGTGTATTGGGTATGCTTGACTATGGTTTGGTATGTTTACATTCATCTCTTTAATTTTTTTCGGGGTTGACTCGGCGTCCAAGTCATATATGTATATCATATATCGTATTAGTCACTTTTAGAACTATCGGGAATGTGATGGTAAGTTGCTATCCCATCGCACAATAGGTTCTAGTGAGCTCTATTCCCTTAGTCGCCTCCTATGACATGGGCGAAGAATGGCAGCTAGTTAGCACTCTTTTAACGTCCTATGTGGTGTATATTTCTGAGCTAACATATTTAGTAAATATTCTTTGTCGTAACCATAAAGTTAAGTCATTTTAAAATTGATGTATAAGTTTTAGTATGTATACAATTAAGTTATAAGTCAGGTTAGCAAAAGCACTGTCTCTAACCAGTAAAATGAATGTTCTTCATGAAGATTGAATGTTTTTAAGAACACAACAAAAAATGGTGACGTTAGAAGTCCCTATAACCGCCGAGTGTGTGTGAGGAGGTGTATAAGTCTCAATGAAGCGAAAGGGGTGACAGGATCGGGAAAGATGGGGATACGTGGTATCTGCCTACACCTCTACAGGGAATCAGGCGTGATGTGTATGTATGTATGTTGTTCATAAAGACTAAATTTTGTTAAGATTGAATGGAAATGCAGTACAATAATAATGTATGATTATAATTGTATTACATTTTCGTTGTACCCAACTCAATACGCAATCCTTCACAGTATTGAGTACATAGAAGCCTCAGCAAATGTACGCCTAAGCTCAAAAGCTTTTCGAAAGCTCATGCATAAATCACACAGTCAATTAATCTCTAATCAATTGACATCAAGAGATAATCGTATGTTCACATACTCGTACATCTACGTATTAAATGGTGACGTCGAACTGTTGTCATACTCGTAGCATCTAGATTATAGATTTCCTAGGTTATAAATTCTGACTGTTTAAGGTAAAGTAAAAGAGATGTTAGAGGTTTATGAATGTATAATAATACTTTCTTAAGCTTCCGATTATTTTGTTTCTATGGCACCAAATATAATTGCGAAAAATTTAAATAATAATAATATATTTGATAAAAAATAGACATTTAGCAGTAGATACCATTAGAATGAAGGTTTGCTGCATCTGTCTAGCTTTTAAAAAGGAGTAAGCTTCGTGTATTTATTTTAGTTTTTGTGATATACACATACATTGTTTACTATTAGACTAACATTTACCGCTAGGATTTTTGTCACTTATAAATAGTATCGGGGTCATGACAGTATTGATATAGAACATATATGACAGCTTGCGAAGCCTTTGCCAAATAATTCCTTTGACATCCTAATCCTTTAGTCACGTTTAACAACATACCGTGACGAAAGTTGCAAAAGGTACCTAGTTACGCTTAAAATTGGGTCCCAGCCTAGCGTGTATATTAATATGAGTTCAGTTGTCCATACTTTTTTTTTTATTCTTCGTTTGAACTTCTTGTTATTCCATCGCCATGGTTACACCAACGCCGCCAGCCGCTACAACCAAATCTTCTCTTCCTTGTTCTTCGGTTCGTTCCAGTTCAGGATCCAAATAAAATCCCAAAGCAAACATATTTAGCCAATTTGGCATCACAACTGACTAAATATTCAACCGAAAATTATTATTTGTATTTTCAACTTTCACTGAGCTGCTGACTTTGTTGACGCACCATAGACGACTGAGTTGTCCATACTTGAGTGAGCCATGCATAAGCGCTAAGCCAGAACCCATTGTCAGATACGCTATGTCAAACGATGTTTCGTTGGAAAGCTGTCCATGTGTATTATATTATTAAATGTTTTTCCATTATTCTATTCTATTATTTAAATTTCAAAGAAGTTCGATATTTGAACTTATAAGATTAGATGGTGTAAGAATCTTTTATATTAAGTTATTTATAGAGTCTGTATCCCAAATCAATGTAAAGGGACTCTTTGATGATCCGTTTATACTATTTCCGGACTATTGTCGAATTCGCAAAATTCGGAGAAGGTTTTCTTTATTAAGATAGAGGTGAGATTTATTGCAAATAACTAGAAATCGAAGTGAAATACAGTGGTATATCGAACATTATAAAAAGTTAATTAAAACCTCGTCTATTAAAAGATTAATTAAATAACGAGTCCCCTGATAGCTCGGACGTTAAAAGAATGCTAATAAGCTGCCGTTCTTCCTGGCATGACATCTAAAGGACTAGGGGTATATGGAATCTATTGGGCGATGGGCTACCACCCTGTCACCACTGTTCCACATGACATTAAACCCTAATATAATAATTCTGGACCAAGAAGTTTTCATGTCTGCATGGTTCTCTCCATACCGAAACGGATAAAGGACGTGAATATACATACATATATGTATGTCAAATAAAGAAACATAACACTTAGAGATCCCGCCACATAAGGTGGCAGTTGGAGGCGTCGCCACAGTCGCGTAATTCAGTGTTACCAGTAAACACGCCAAAACTAGCACTCACTGTGCCATACGGCTCGATACATTATAGGTTTCATTTGTAACGGTCTTTGGTTGCAGAGCTATAAACTCAAATAAAACAAATTAATATATCAAAGTCAAAATATGTTTATTAAACTATTTCAAACATGATTAATAATTAACGGGACTTATCCTTCTTATTATATATTACATATATTATGTGTTCCTTCACTCTGTCCGCAATAGACCGTTTAGTGTGTTCGACGTAGGATTTCCCACAGCTGCAATCAATCTTATACACACCCTTATATCTTATATCATGAGTATAAATCGCGAATCTCTTAAAACTATTATTTCAAACATGGCACTGAGCATTGTCTTTACATATTTTTTACCGAGGTTAGATCAGCGGAGACCCTAGCTTGGAGAAGAACTAACAAGAAACTCCGGAAATCAAATCAATCAATCAATCAATCAATCAGCCTATGACAGTCCACTGCTGGACGTAGGCCTCCCCAAGGTAACGCCACAAAACACGATCACTCGTGGCCCTCAGCCAACCACTACCAGCGACCTTTTTCAGGTCATCAGTCCATCTGGCAGGGGGGCGTCCCACACTACGTTTACCGAGACGCGGTCGCCATTCGAGAACCGCTTTGCTCCAACGGTCGTCGGTTCTGCGACAGACGTGACCGGCCCACTGCCACTTCAGCTTGCAACATCGATAGACAATGTCTACGACATTGGTTCTCTGCCGGATAATCTCGTTCCGGACTCTGTCCCTTAACGAGATACCCAGCATCGAACGTTCCATTGCCCGCTGAGCGACATGTAATCGGTGAGCCAGCCCGACTGTCATGTTCCACGTCTCGGCACCGTATGTCATTGCAGGTAGGACGCACTGATTGAAAACCCTGGTCTTAAGACACTGCGGTAGTGGCGACGAGAAGATATGACGCACCTTCCCGAATGCTGCCCAGCCCAGCTGCACTCTTCTGGAAATCAATTTATTATAATCACCCTTAACAAACATAAAAATTACAAAGAGTGGGCAAAAAACACAACGCTGGTAATACTAAATTTACCTTTCATACAAAATAACACGCAATGGCGGTAACGTCAAATTTAGTTCCAAGTTTGGCTACTGCCACCTTATGTGGCGGGATCTCTAACTCAATCTTATCTTCTCTGTAATAATGATATATATAATATTTTGACAATGACAAGACACTTCGTCACGATATCTGACGTCATCTAGTTTGAATCAATGGATATTAGTATAGAGAAATTATGATCTAGCATCGTCTGTAATTTGCACTACTATTAATACTGCATGTTTTTAGATTATTTTATATATGAAGAAGGACTAATGGGTTTTGACATAAATAGATGTACAATTAAAACAGATAATGAAAAATTTGGTAACTATTATCAGAAAGTCTTGATTTAAATACTGTAATTTTCAAATCTGGAGCTTATTAACTCATATTCAAGGCCTAACCCTCCAAGGGCCAGGTACAGACATCAGTCCTCATAACTCTAGTCGGTTTGACACAAACACAAATGCAACTTAGTTCATCTAACTTGTCCCATTAGTAAGTTGGCCTCACCAACCGTCACCTGAGGGTATCACATTTAGTGAACGCACGCAGGTCGGCTTCCATACCTTTTTGCTTTCGTAACAATAATCATAATAATACGTATATAATATTATAACTGTAATTGTTGTGTTGAAATATTTGTATTACTGTTGAAATGTTTGTATTACTTAATAGCTCAGTTGTTTGGGGCTTGGCTCTGTATCAGTGGATACAGGGTTTAAATCCCGCTTGAGCATGTACCAATGAAAATGAAGTTTAATGAATTTCTAAGTACATTTTCGTTATAAAAACACATTTACGAAATGCATCGAATTATACGGCGAGGGAAAACAATCATCATCATCACAAACATCGTGAGGAAACCTACCTGTTCGTCGGAGAGGTAACAGTTAGTGCTTGTAAATGGCGACATGGCTGACCACCTGTCACATTGAGTACTGACTATCTGGTTAACACGTGGGTTCGAGGTGTCCATAGAATTACTACCTTCGCCATTGCGGAGATGGAAACCTGAACCTCTGACTACCCCGCAAGGGTTAATGGTCGTGAATGCGTTTGTTTTTTTTTTGTATTACTATGACACCATTTCATTATTTATATTGTTATGGTAGCGGGGCAAACCTGAAGTGATTATAAAGTCGTTATTGACGTATGTAAAATAAAAATTGTAGTCACTATTACACAAATCAAACCAACCTCTTCCTGAGTTCGATTGCGACTTGTGTTGTGATACTAGTCAAAGTACATTCAACGACCAGACAAAGTGTTTTTTTTTTAATTCTTTAATATACCATTCACCACTAAGGTTATGTCAGCGAAGGTACAAACACTGATGCCGAGGCATTTGCACTTCTTGTTATTCCGTGGCCATGGTTATGCCAAAGCTGCCAGCCACTACAACCGAAGAAAAACGAGGTTGAAGCTCCAATTCTTCTCTTCTTGTTCTTCGGTTTGTTCCAGCTGAGGATCGAAATCTTATCCCAAAGCGAACATATTTAGCTAGTTCGGCATCACAATTGACTAAATATTCTGCCGAAAATAAATATTTTTTATTTTCAACTTTCACTGAGCTGCTGACTTTGTTGACAATCCATAGACGACCAAGATAAAGTGTTAACAATGATAATATCCCAGAGTAATTTCGAACTGACTACCTTTCTTCCCAGAAAGCGATTATTGTTGTTAGCTACATTATACATTCATCACAGATCAATTATTTAATACTGAAAAAGTCAAAATTAATTACATATTATTTCCTTTGTATGAGAATCTACCTTTACAAAGTTTACATAAACTCACATGAAGTATGGCGTGTAAGTAACATTCCTATTGCCACAGTGAAAATTAAAACGTCTAGAAACTGTTTAAGATAACATACCGTACCCTCAACTTCGCGACTGTGATCGTTGTCTTGGTAAACAGATGTTACAGAGGTTTAAGTAATATTGTATATGATGGTTGAAGTTAGTTTTCTTAGGTAAATTAGGACGAGGAGACATTTAAACTGGAGGTTCTGTCAATCCTAAAGAAAAGTGTGTAAGCTGTAAATTTTCGCAATTAACAGCTAATCATCATCAGTTAACTGGATTATACGGTGAAGGAGAACATAATTGTTTTTTTTTTCAGATAAAACAATAGTAATGGCTTTTACTTTACGTCACATTACTTATAAATTAAATGCTGACTATAGCTGTTAAAAAACCGTTTTGAGCAACATACATATGTTAATAACATAGCAATACTAAGTTGAAATCTTACATAATATTGTCCATTTAACCTCTAATTATACCATGCAGTATTATTTTTATTCTACTTAAGTATATTGGAGGCTATGAAATGCCAGTAGTTTAATTAGATTCAATTTTAAAATTTTATTTATTTATTTAGATAGAATAATATTCTTCATCCTTTAATCCGACATTTTATGATCGTAGATTTAAATATAAACATTTCATTTGATTTCATGTATGTAATTATAATCTTGATCTACCCCTTGTACTGCACTCTCCCTACATAGCTATGCCTATGTTTCTGCTTATGCAAAGCAAGGGATTGACTTCGTTAGCTCGTTAGGCCGTTTCAGTCACTGGCCTAAGACTGGCCTTTGGGGCACGAAAGCTGCATTAGAGAACTAGCTCAAACGTCTTAGGTCTATATAGTGCTTAGAGACTAATACTAAGAGACTAGATCTTGAGAGAGTCTGAGTATCTATGAATAAAAGTTTCAGGTGGTGTGTATACATACATATTTATTTAATTCATTAATGCAATTTCTTAAACATAAATAATAAACAAATAAAAACAAGGAACATTAAACTATAACAATAGGCGGTTTTGTGACTTTGTGCCATTTCTGCCAGACAACTTTTAGATGAGGAATAGAATATTCAATGAAAAATGATAGGTTGACAACAAAATTTGAACTTATATGCACATAAACATACATATATACACATATATATACATACACCTACCTACATACACGTTATATAATCCCTTTCGGGATGGAAAGAACTTCGGAGAAATGAAAACATCTCCTTGGTCACTTTTTAACATAAATATTATAGATTGGAAAGAATAAATATTGGGTTTGTAACGTCACATGGAACAATGGAACCCATTATAAATGGTCCACTTGAATGATCCTCACAATTGTTACAAATCTTTTGCTATAGTTATTTTTAAACACTCGCGATTTATACTAATTTTATTAATTATTAAAATAAATCATAAAATAAATCTTTTGCTATACAATTTCTATCCCTACACTTAAAAACTTACACGTGGTTCATGTATACAAAAGCATAGGTATAACCTTAGGTAGCCTACTTCCTAGGTTAAGTCTAAGCTCAAACACACTTTAACCTAAACCTAACCTGTATTTGTATACGCAGGTCACTTTCGACTTTCCTTTGAGCTAGACCAATATTTGTTTAGGTCCAGAATCAGGTCATTTAGACTGTTTATTTATTTCGAAGCACTAAAATCTAGGGCAAGTGTAATGTGGGCTAGAGGTCATTTTGTGTGTTCATGTACTCATATGTATAGTTTTTCCCTTTTCGGGTGGACAGCACCTTAGACACATAACTCTCGGATCGGCATCGTTAGTATAATATCGAGGTTGTAATATTAATATTTACATTTATTTACAACAAATATGTTATTAAGACTTATTCGCCTTCTACGAAATGGCGGGTATAAAGACAGCGTTTAATTAACATTCGAAAACAATATAGGTATTCTATAAAATATACTTTAAATATGGATTTTTGTATATTATGTTACAAACTTTTAACCGCCGAGGATTTACGAGGATGTCTCAACGCGAAGGTTTTTTTTTTGTGTTGGTAAAACGGGGTTATGTTATCTCTGTTAATTTTTTACGAATACATACACGTAGTATAATACACTGAAATTCACTTCTATTAATCCCTTTCGAGGCGAAAAACTTTTAACATACTATATCTCCTAGGTAGTTATGTATACATACTATATAAATTCGACGTAGCTCAGTTGCTTAAGGCTTGACCCTGTACAAGTGGGTACAGGATTCAAATCCCGCTTGAGCATGTACCAATAGAAATGAAGTTTAATGAATATTTATGTACATTTTCATAATAAAAATACATTTATGAAATGCATCGAATACTACGATAAGGGAAAACATCGTGACGAAACCTACCTGTTCCCCGAACAGGTAATAGTTAGTGCTTATAAATGGCGATATGGCTTGCCACCTGTCATATTGAGTACTATTTATATATATCTAGCGATTGCGGAGATGGATATTTGAACCTCTGACAACTCCGCATGGGTAATGGTCGTGGACGTGTTTGTCTTTTTTGTCTATATACATTTCTGCTTCCTTTGATTACAAACAGAGGTTTTTCCTCAACCACCAGACAGGTTAACACATGTAAACATTCCTTGAATTTTATAATTGCGTTTCACGTATGCCTTTGACAGCATTAACGTCATTCTACCTGTCAATTTATGACATTGAGTGACACGTCGAGATTTCCCCAAGGGCGCCGGTTTCAAGGCTATGGCGTATGAAATAAGACTATTAAGGCTTTTATGACGTTAGTAAAAGAGGCAGTACGTCTTAATTCCATTATGAAAGGTACCGACATTTGATACATTTTGAGAGGTCGGAATCACTGTGTTTAGTGTGTAAGTGTGCAGGTAAGGCATTATTTGTAATAGATTTTTGACGACCTCCGTGGCGCGATCGGTTAGACGCCTGAACGCTAATCGTGAGGTCCCGGGTTCGATTCCCGGTGGAGGCAGAGTTCAGATCTACGCTTTTCTTCTGCTTTCCAGTCTGGTCGTTGATTATATATGCTATATAGGTATTATTATTATATACCTATATATATATGCTATATATTATTATTATAGATACTTACATATATGTCCTTTAGTGCCTTTTTAGATGGACAGAGCTTTGGAATCTAAAAGAATGGTATATTTCTGATTATTATGTTACGTTATGGATGTATAGATAGAAACGTTCTGTGATTAATTTTGGGAAGGACTGAATCTTGGCAACATTATATTACCTTGGTCATAATAATTGTGTAAAAACGTAATTCTATAATGCCAATAATACTACATTGTATTTTGAAATTCCTTGGGAAATTGTAAAATAATTAGCAAATGAAAGTAAGTACCTAGTACCTGGAGTAGGTAACATATGGTAAACCATACTCGTAAGTTATAGGTCCAGGTTTAATTTACTTACTTACTAAAACACATATTTTTTTTAATTTTTGTTTATGCGTGAATGCTCTGTATAAATTTTGTCATAAGCCAAAAAGGAATTGCGCAAAAAATCTCTCTTAACTCAACTCAAACAATTTTAATAATAATGCTACGCCTCTTTTAACCTCGATGTTACATGAAGACTTGTACTGATGACATAAACATTCGTACCTATGTTTAATAACACCGTTCAATCGCTTTCAGGGTGGACAGACCTCCGTGGCGCGATGGGTAAGCCGCCTGAACGCTAATCGTGAGGTCCCGGGTTCGATTCACGGTGGAGGCAGGGTTAAGAACTACGCTTTTCTTCTGCTTTCTAGTCTCGTCGTTGAATATATATGCTGTATATGTATTTATCTATATATAAAAAGTTTACATTTCTTATATATACGTTGACTAGTACCCTTAACACAAGTCTTAACTGTACTTAACAGAGGGCTAGTTCAATTGGTGTAATAATGTCCTACAATATTATTATTAGAGACAGAAGGCAGTTCTGCTCTTAGCACAACATTTCCTCATTTTCTAAGTTTAAGCGTAACAATTAGGGCATACATATAATTTTAAACATTTCTATACATATATAACATTATAATAGAATGTTACCCTAGTTCCACAACCTCGTACGATATATAGGAATCAAATAAATAGTTAGACGTAGAGATATATTCTATCCTCTGTACCTAACCTAACTTAATATACGTCGGATACAGCTACATAACCTAACCTATTCGGCGGCACATTTCAGGACTATTAGCATAATTCAGACATAAAGTCATAGTTCTGCGTTTTATCACTCTGTTGGCTAGCGTTGTCAGTGATTCATAATACCTAGGTTGAACAATGAAATTCTGATTGAGCTACAGTGGAGTAGTGTTTATAGAAAGTAGGATAATATGAGGTTTGTGATGTCGCTAAGTGGCGTCATTTGGGGGAGGCCTATGTCCAACAGTGGATTGATACAGGCTGATGATGATGATGATAATGTTGCTATAGGAAAATGGGATGAGGTTTTAATAATAATAGTGATTAGTTCACTTCCTCTCAACTGGAAATGTTGATGTTAAATGAGTGATATGATAAAAATGAGTTCACGAATTTCCGTATTAAAAGCCATTTTTGTATAAGTTATAAGACTAAAAGTCAATTAGACTATCTTTATATTTATATTGTTTATATTTGAAAAAGGGTGACGTTAGGAGTACCTATAACTGCCCAGTGTGTATGAGAAGATGTATGAGTATCATTGAAGTGAAAGTGGTCTGTCAGGATCGGGATCAATGGGGATACGTGATCTCTGCCTACACCTATACAGGGTATCAGGCGTGATGTGTATGTATGTATGTACTATGTTTTATTAAAGTGTCTTGATAACACAATATGACATACTCGTAGTTAAATCATCTAAAAAGAAAAGTTAAGAAAAAATAATTGTTAATGTACTCACGCCTGACAATGCCACGAAATTAAACAAAACAAAACCGAGTGACGTCAGCATTTCGCGATATTATCATTCGATACAATTTCGAAATGAAATGCATTCGAAGAAACGCAAATGTTCCCATTATATCGATTTGAATTTGTCTGAATTAAACATTTTCGTAATTACATTTCAATTTCCAATTGTGAAACGCGGAGATAAATTTAAAGTATTTAATTCGTTAATTTGTAATTAAATTTTCCTTTTAAATCTAGGCTCTTAATTCTGAGTACTGGATATCATGTCATTTACGCATTATTTTTAATTATAGAAAATTCATGCATTATTCACAATGTAATATGATATTATAACATCACAGCCCCCGATATTCATGCTAAAAAGTGACCTAGTAGATATTATATCTTCGAGGTTTTGTCCACCACAAAAGGGATTAAAGGACGTAAATGTATGTAATCTGTTATTTCTACTATTGTTTGAGAACTTAAAATTTATGATCGTACAACTGTGTATAAGTGAACAAAACATACTGATCGGTTTGTATATGGCCCCTAATGCTGAAATAAAATGTAATCTCGTAAATCATTAAAAACAGTAAGTATGTTTTAAATTTGCCAAATCACATGTACGTTATTTATAATATGTTCGTAAGTTACCTGCGTATTAATATTTTACCAAAACATCAATATAGGTTTCAGAGATTAATAAAAGAGATAATTTATTTACCAGATAGCCTAGGTAGATGGGTTAGGACCTGAATATACAAGTCACGACCACTTTGAATGATGGAAAGTAATTTCCCAGGGGACTAGTGTGGATATTCGTCAAATATGCAGCACGAGGAAGTCGGATATTGTGGCAAAAATACGCAACTGTAATGTATATTTCTACCTTTATATAGTGACGTTAGAAGTACCAATAAAAGTGGCGTTATAAGTGGTTTGTCGGTCTACCCTTCTACAGGGAATCGGGCGTGATTTATGTATGTATGTATGTAGTAACTGTACGGTGTAACTTAGTAACTGTTACTGTCAGGTATATTTATACTTGATACCTAACTAGATAAGTGACCGTAGCAAAGTTAATTTATTTAAAAGTTAATTTATATATATAAGTGATTAAGATACCTAGTAATAAGTATATAAAGGAAAATATAAAGGAAAGTGTATAAATCAAGTTGTTAACAGGTAATCTAATATAAATTAATATGAAAAAGCTTGTCTCGGACCACTACATGCACAGAAATATTTGTCAAAACTATAATCTTACAAATTTAATGGTTTTTGACATATCCGTATAAAATGTCAAAAACCATTAAACAATGCCATTTCCAATCCTAATCACATATCTGTACTGTAATTTTAAAACAAAAAGAATAACAGAAAAACAGGAAAAAAGACAAGTTATGATCCTTCCTAGCTTACCGTTTGATATGACAATTGGTCTAGGCATTCTTTTTTTTATACTTAGAAGATAATAATAATAATGATAATATTTGGACATCATTACACCAATTGAACTAGCCCCTTGGTAAGTACATTTAAGACTTGTGTTAAGGGTACTAGTCAACGTATGTTTAAGAAAATGAATACATATTATATATAGATAAATACATATATAGCATGTATAATCAACGACCACACTGAAAAGCAGTAGAAAAGCGTAGTTCTTAACTCTGCCTCCACCGGGAATCGAACCCGGGACCGATCGCGCCACGACGGTCGTCTTAACACTACACTCGTATAATACACTCATTGTCGTAAATAATCATAAACTTTCACTTTTACGTCAAGCGATCTACTATGTGTTCGAATAAAAAATTGTTGTGAATTCTACCCCCATCAAATAGGGCGTGCCACGTCATCGCAATTGATTGCGTGCATGTTAGGGGTGTGTTGATCTAAAAAACAATGTGTCATTCTGCCAATGGGTTCAACAAAAGGGACACTGCTAGTCTGGGAGTTTTGAGGATGTGATCATGTGTTTAAGAGTGTTTTATCTTGGTTAGAGTATAGTATGGTGATATGGGTGCGTTTGATTTTGATCATTCATGTACACACGATGTATAAGTTTCTTGTGTATTTAGGTTTTTATAGCACCTGTATTAAGGTACTCGTAATTGAAAATGGATTTATTTTCTATGATAAAAGAGAACGGTATTGACGAGATTTCCAATTTGGTTTATTTTTATTGGCATAACAGTATAACTTATGGGTTTTACTATTTTTAGATATTACTCTCAACAATTAATTCAAAACATTGGGGAATTGTTATGCGGCATTAAATATTTATTTAATATTATCTACTCATTTATTTACTTTTTGACGTAGCTTAGTTGTTTAGGGCTTGAAACATATGTAGCTAACAATCTATCTAGTTCCCTGAACAAGGACTTTTATCTCATGTATGTGTCACGAAATCCAAACTAAAAGCAAGCTTATGAGTTGGCGAACACGGCGGAACGTGTACGGAATCACACCCACTTCTGCACAGGTAATACTCGGGTTACTAATTGACCTTCCTTTGGTAATGTGGGACTTGGATAGAAATATACCAGCTATAGTTTTAAGAGATTCGCGATTTATACTCATGATTAATAACTAACGGGACTTATCGCGTATGTTTTTTGAAACGTCGGGTTAATAAAGGTAACTTTATTATATAAAAACATACGCGATAAGTCCCGTTAGTTATTAATAATAAATATACCAGCTGCAAAAATGTTTCTGAAGATATCGAGTATTTGATTAAGATGATATATGATTAAGTTTTCTCTGGGATTTGTTTAAAAGATGACGCGGCTTAGCATTTGTAATTTTACTCTAAAACTGACCAAAGAACATGAATTTATGCTGTATATGATCTCCACCTACCTTTCTTTTTAAATAAAGTCATGCTGCACATCACATATTGAACAAAAGTTTTCCATTAAACGTTTTTTAAAACGTTAAATATAATTAATTAATAGTTAATAATAATTTAGTTAATATGATAATTTAGATAATAAGTGTCACATTAGAAGTACCTATAACCACCAAGTCTTTATGAGGTCTATGACTGTCAATGAAGTGAAAGTAGTTTATCAAGATCAGGATGAATGGGGATCCGTGATCTCTATCTTCCCCAGGGTTCTGTTTTTCTACAGGGAATTAGGCGTGATGTATAAGTGTATCTATACGTCACACTATATGTACATGTTACCTATTTGAAAACCCTTTCACACGCACTGTAACTGGTTGTTTATTTTGTGCATCGTTAAATCAAATGGGTGAAATTAAATTTTAAGCATTAATTTGTCGGTTGCGAATAGTTGTGGCGCGCGGCACAACGTATAATTAAAACACAAGCCCCACTGTAATGGATGCTCTTACAGTAGCGAACTTGTGGACATTTAGTGCTTAAATTGTTTTGTAGATTACTTATACAGCACTCAAACATACAGCACTGGTGATAGCTGAAACCATTTCTTAAATCACAAAATCTAGTGTAAGAAATGTGTAATCTAAGGAATAAGAAATCTAGTAGTAAGAAATGAGTCTCATACATTTTGATTTCTATTCACTTGTTGTTGTTTTGTCGTATTCCAAATTTTTTTTCTAATATCATATTCGTTAACATACATAGGTGTTGTTATGTTATTACGCATATACGTGCACATCACAATATTAATTAAAATTACGTCAACATCATCATTAATCTAAATTCAAACTCATTCAAATTGAATAAGATTTTATCCTTTATTGAATGTTATATAATATCTGGGAACTGAGATACAGGCATTCGCCTAGTTCGGGCCCAGAAGATTCCATAATGTAAAGCACTTTATTTACCTTAATAAAGTTATTTGTAATATATTAGTAGCACCTGTTCCATTGCACCTCCGCTACGGAGTCACAGATCCGTAACAGTAAAACAACCGCAATGGGTGCGGTGAAGCGCAGTTTGGAAAATTAGCCATTTTATTGCGCATAGTACATATTTGGAGCGGGGGACGACTTCGAACTTTGCATTCAAGAATTATGCCTATATATGTATCTATAGAATATAATATATATTTAAAATAATATATCTATCAAGAAATATACAAATGATACAAAACTCCCGTTCCGTAGAGCATTTAACTGAGTAGGTATATACGAGTGCAACTTTTTTTGATATATTCATTACAAAACTATATATTATACTTATTATTATATAGATTAAATTCAAAGAATAATAACATAAATTGGTTTGCCTAATAAACAGGTAACTGACTGCATTTATAATATCGAGTGATTTTTCCTTTAGTCTAGGTTGTGATGTCATATGAAACATAGGTGATAGGTTGCTTAGCCTTTCGCCCTGTCTCCATTTACCCCTTAGTCCCTTAGTCGCCTCCTACATTTTGATGGATAAAAGGCAGATACTTGTCATTCTATTTACGTTTTGAACGGGACTCTAACAATATCAGTTATTACTATTGTCACCACACACTAATTCTGTCATAATTATCTGTTCTATTGATATTAGCTTCATAGAGACCCTTAATCTTAACTGATTAGTTTGTTCAGGAAACTAAATGTAAACAATACTATTAGTATTGCGGTTCAAACACAGATATTATCAACAATTGCACAGGTTAGTTAACTTATAAGTCATGTTTACTCAGAATATAATTGAAACCAAGTACCAGAGTAAAAATTTAAATATAAGGAACTATTTAAAGTACTTTTATATTGCTTTGTCCCGTGGACTAACTAGCTGCTCTTCTTCCCGGCATTTCGTAGGAGGCGACTTAGGGACTGGGGTGAATGTAATTTGTATGGTGATGGGCTAGCATCTTGTCATATGTTACGTAAGACATCACATCCTCAATATTCATGCTAATAAATAACGAAGGAGATGTTATCATGTCTCCAAGGTTCTGTCCAACCCCGAAAAGGATTAACCACTTGTCGTCTGTACTTCTAAAAATTCCCATGTCTTTGCTAAAAATTCCTCATGTTGAAATGCCCTAACAAAAAAAAGACAAATGCGTTCAAGACCAGAAAGCAAGGTTAATCCTTGCGGCGTAGTCAGAGGCACAGGTGTCCATCTCCGTAATTGTGAGGGTAGTGGTTCTATGGCCGGCCGTCTCGAATCCAAGTGTTGACCAGATAGTCAGTACTCAATGTGACAGGTGGTAAGCCATGTCGTAAGAACAAGTAGGTTTTTTCACGATGTTTTCCCTCACCGAAATATTCGATGCATTTCGTAAATGTTTTTTTATTACGAAATGAAAGTAATTATAAGTATGCTAAGCATAACTAATAAATGAACGTAGAAATTAACATAGAATATTTTAAAAAATAAAGCGGATTTTAAACAGTATACGCTTACACTATTTACGCTTTGATCATCACATCATGTATTAAAACCAATTTTACATCAAAAGACCATTTAAAACTCCTCAACACAGTTTCCGGAACATTTTCCTTCAATTTTCAGCCCAAACTAATTGGACTATTCATTATTCTCAGACAATAGGTCCCAGCTTAATACTACGCACCATGTACAATGATATCCTAAATCCAGCTCTCGACTCTATGGAAATGATTTTCGCAAATTGAGTTATTTTCCTTTGGGGAGATATGAGTTATTGGGTTCAGGGATTACTAGAATTTGTAGTGATCGAAACACCTATTTACGGCGAGTGTGTATGCGTAGGTGTATGGTTGTAGTGAAGGGACAGGTATAGTAAGTTTGATGATCACCGTGAAAATACGAGAATGTTATATGATTATCATCGGGTAATTTTATCTCTACAATTAAAAGGGGAAAGAACAGCTAGTGTCACTTTATTTTCGTACATGAGTTAGGATTTCTATAATTAAAAAAACCAGCATTCATCATATGATAAATATAATTCTTATCTATAATTCTATTTGATCTCTACTCATTAAAGTAGAAATTTAGAAATATTTTCTTATAAAATTTGCTCTACATGAAATTTTCTTACGATTGTTTGAAATACTAGTAATTTTATACATCTTAAAGTAATATACATGTAACACAATTATGATTATATTACAATAAGTTTCTATTATTAACATTGTAATTCTGTAATTACCAGAACAATTGTATTGTACAAGTATTACAAACTTTTCCAAATGAAGTGTTGCTCGTAATTAGGTTGTACCTCTTCATTAACGCAAAGTTCAAAGTAGCAAGTTCTATTCTAGTAAATTACTCTTGTTGAGACTTTTCTCCTTCTAAATTATTCTAAGATCTAGAATAAAAGCTAGACTAGGTATTAAGTTACTAATAGGTATTAAAATAGACCTAGTTCTTTTCTCTATTAAGTAAATGACTGTTTATTTGAATTAGTTTAATGAGTTCTAGTAAATGTTTACTCCGGTATTATCGGAACATAGTAATCATAGACTCCATTATTTCACAATTTCAAAAAATACTTACACATCACGCCTGATTCCCTGTAGAAAGGTAGGCAGAGATCACGGATCCCCATATTTCCCGCTCCAGACAAACCACTTTCGCCTCATTGACACTTATACCTCCTCAAACACACTTGGCGGTTATAGGTACTTCTAACGTCACCCTTTTTCAATTTGGCATCTATATGACTGTCTCATAAAATAAAATATGTCTTATTGGGCCGGCAAAATACGTAACCGTCGTTCCACTTCACCACATATATTCCAATCTGCCATCAGAAAATATGTACACATCCAACTACCTCTCGAGAGATAATGGTCATGAATTCTATGTTGTGCTTAAGTTAATCCATAACAGATAAGTCAATGTAGTCTCAGTAACAGCTTGGCTTTGGAATTGCCGTGGAATATTATTAGTGAATTTAAAAACACATATTGAAAGAAAAATTCCTAATTAATTAGGTCATATTGAATTAAAATTGATTCTGTACTATGGAATAATATATTATTTTACGACTATACGAGTATGTAAATAAAAATACGTATATAGAGCCCTTAGTCCCTTTTAGGTTAGACAGAACCTTGAATACAGAATATCACCTCGGTCAGTTTTTGATATATGATTAAAGTAACACTTGGAGATTTAATAAAACTATTGGGGTCGTAATGGTATGGCTAGTTTTATAAACAAGCAAATCAATTGATCCCTAGTTAATAATCGCCTTCCACAATAGCACGGGCAAGGGTAAAAATAAATAGTAAAATCTTAGCTCTACCAGTACCGTAATAGCCAGCTATAAAATCAAATAAACCCTCACCCACTGAACTAGTGACCGAAATAAACGAAAATAAAAACAAAGGACCGTCTGGTCGTATCACACGTGATCTGTGGTCAGCCGAAGTACACACCCCCGCAATATATTTTTGTGAAGCGACGCCCAGATAGAACCTTCGTCAGGAACCTTTATTCGGAGCCTATAGAAAGGAGACTTTGCGTTTGACAGTCAGCTGTTTCGGAGGTTTTTTTTATTTAGATACTGGTTTTTGTTTTTGGTTTTGTGTGTTAAGGTAGAGGTATTATATTATTATACACATATACAAATAAATTTTGTTTTTTATTCCCTTTCGGGGTGAAAAAACCTCGTAGGTATATTATATCTTAGGTCACTTAAACCATCAATATTGGGGTTGCGATTTCTTATTATGCCATTCAAGTTATTAGCCTATCGCCTAATAGATTCTATTTACCCCTAGTTCCTTAATTACCTCCTATGAAATACCAGGAAGAACGGCAGCTAGTTAGCATTCGTTTTGCGTCTCTGATTAGCACAGGGCTATATGTATATTATATTTTTACACACATACATACATCCGCTTCACGACTAGTGTATACACTCTCCTTTTTTTGTTATGGCGGGGTAGTCCGAGGCTTGAATGCCCATCTCCGAAATTTCGAAGGCATGTTAGGTCCTTTTCAGGAATATCCTTGAAGGACGCAAGTCATTTTCAGGAATATCCTTTGAAGGATGATAGTCCTTTTCACGACTATGTTTGCAGGACGATAGTCCTTTTCAGGAATATCCTCGAAGGACGATAGACCATTTCAGGATTCAAGGATATCCTTGAAGGACCATAGTCCTTTTCAGGAATATCCTTGAAGGACGATAGTCCTTTTCAGGAATATCCTTGAAGGACAATAGTCCTTTTCAGGACTATGAAGTACGATAGTCCCTTTCAGGAATATCCTCGAAGGACAATAGTCTTTTTCAGGAATATCCTAGAAGGACAATAGACCATTTCAGGAATATCCTTGAAGGACAATAGTCCTTTTCAAGAATATCCTTGAAGGACGATAGTCCTCTTCAGGAATATCCTTGAAGGACGATAGTCCTTTTCAGGATTCAAGGATATCCTTGAAGGACCATAGTCCTTTTCAGGAATATCCTTGAAGGACGATAGTCCTTTTTAGGAATATCCTTGAAGGACAATAGTCCTTTTCAGGACTATGTTTCAAGTACGATAGTCCCTTTCAGGAATATCCTCGAAGGACGATGACCATTTCAGGAATATCCTTGAAGGACGATAGTCCTTTTCAGGAATATCCTTGAAAGACGATAATCTTTTTCAGGATTCAAGGATATCCTTGAAGGACCATAGTCCTTTTCAGGAATATCCTTGAAGGACGATAGTCCTTTTCAGGAATATCCTTGAAGGACGATAGTCTTTTTCAGGATTCAAGGATATCCTTGAAGGACCATAGTCCTTTTCAGGTATATCCTTGAAGGACGATAGTCCTTTTCAGGAATATCCTTGAAGGACGATAGTCCTTTTCAGGAATATTCTTGAAAGACGATAGTCCTTTTCAGGAATATCCTTGAAGGACCAAAGTCTTTTTCAGGATTCAAGGATATCCTTGAAGGACCATAGTCCTTTTCAGGAATATCCTTGAAGGACGATAGTCCTTTTCAGGAATATCCTTAAGGACAATAGTCCTTTTCAGGACTATGAAGTACGATAGTCCCTTTCAGGAATATCCTTGAAGGACAATAGTCTTTTTCAGGAATATCCTTGAAGGACAATAGTCCTTTTCAAGAATATCCTTGAAGGACGATAGTCCTCTTCAGGAATATCCTTGAAGGACGATAGTACTTTCAGGAATATCCTTGAAGGACGATAGTCCTTTTCAGGATTCAAGGATATCCTTAAAGGACCATAGTCCTTTTTAGGAATATCCTTGAAGGACGATAGTCCTTTTCAGGAATATCCTTGAAGGACAATAGTCTTTTTCAGGAATATCCTTGAAGGACAATAGACCATTTCAGGAATATCCTTGAAGGACAATAGTCCTTTTCAAGAATATCCTTGAAGGACGATAGTCCTTTTCAGGATTCAAGGATATCCTTAAAGGACCATAGTCCTTTTTAGGAATATCCTTGAAGGACCATAGTCCTTTTCCGGAATATCCTTGAAGGACAATAGTCCTTTTCAGGAATATCCTTGAAGGACGAGAGTCCTCTTCAGGAATATCCTTGAAGGACGATAGTCCTTTTCAGGATTCAAGGATATCCTTGAAGGACCATAGTCCTTTTCAGGAATATCCTTGAAGGACGATAGTCCTTTTCAGGAATATCCTTAAAGACAAAAGTCCTTTTCAGGACTATGTTTAAAGGACAATAGTCCTATTCAGGAATATTCTCTGAAGGACGATAGTCCTTTTCAGGACTATGTTTGCAGGACGATAGTTCTTTTCAGGACTTTGTTTGAAGGACGAAAGTCTTTTTCAGGAATATCCTTGAAGGACGATAGTCCTTTTCAGGAATTTCCCTAAAGGACGATAGTCCTTTTCAGGACTATGTTTGAAGGACGATAGTCCATTTCAGGAATATCCTTGAAGGTTCATAGTCCTTTTCAGGAATATCCTTGAAGGACGATAGACCATTTCAGGAATATCCTTGAAGGACGAAAGTCCTTTTCAGGAATATTCTTGAAAGACGATAGTCCTTTTCAGGAATATCCTTGAAGGACGAAAGTCTTTTTCAGGATTCAAGGATATCCTTGAAGGACCATAGTCCTTTTCAGGAATATCCTTGAAGGACGATAGTCCTTTTCAGGAATATCCTTGAAGGACAATAGTCCTTTTCAGGACTATGAAGTACGATAGTCCCTTTCAGGAATATCCTCGAAGGACGACAGACCATTTCAGGAATATCCTTGAAGGACAATAGTCTTTTTCAAGAATATCCTTGAAGGACAAAAGTCCTTTTCAGGACTATGTTTAAAGGACGATAGTCCTTTTCAGGAATATTCTTGAAAGACGATAGTCCTTTTCAGGAATATCCTTGAAGGACAAAAGTCCTTTTCAGGACTATGTTTAAAGGACAATAGTCCTATTCAGGAATATTCTCTGAAGGACGATAGTCCTTTTCAGGACTATGTTTGCAGGACGATAGTACTTTTCAGGAATATCCTTCAAGGATGATAGTCTTTTTCAGGAATATGCTTGAAGGACGATAGTCCTTTTCAGGACTTTGTTTGAAGGACGAAAGACTTTTTCAGGAATATCCTTGAAGGACGATAGTCCTTTTCAGGAATTTCCCTGAGGGACGATAGTCCTTTTCAGGACTATGTTTGGAGGACGATAGTCCATTTCAGGAATATCCTTGAAGGTTCATAGTCCTTTTCAGGAATATCCTTGAAGGACGATAGACCATTTCAGGAATATCCTTGAAGGACGAAAGTCCTTTTCAGGAATATTCTTGAAAGACGATAGTCTTTTTCAGGAATATCTTTTGAAGGACGATAGTCCTTTTCAGGAATATCCTTAAAGGACGATAGTACTTTCAGGAATATCCTTGAAGGACGATAGTCCTTTTCAGGATTCAAGGATATCCTTAAAGGACCATAGTCCTTTTTAGGAATATCCTTGAAGGACGATAGTCCTTTTCAGGAATATCCTTGAAGGACAATAGTCCTTTTCAGGACTATGTTTGAAGTACGATAGTCCCTTTTAGGAATATCCTTGAAGGACGGTAGTCCTTTTCAAGTATATCATTGAAAGACGATAGTCCTTATCAGTCCTTGAAGGACCATAGTCCTTTTCTAGAATATCCTTAAAGGACGAAAGTTTTTTTCAGGAATATCCTTGAAGGACCATAGTCCTTTTCCGGAATATCCTTGAAGGACAATAGTCCTTTTCAGGAATATCCTTGAAGGACGATAGTCCTCTTCAGGAATATCCTTGAAGGACGATAGTCCTTTTCAGGATTCAAGGATATCCTTGAAGGACCATAGTCCTTATCAGGAATATCCTTGAAGGACGATAGTCCTTTTCAGGAATATCCTTGAAAGACAAAAGTCCTTTTCAGGACCATTTTTAAAGGACGATAGTCCTTTTCAGGAATATCCTTGAAGGACGAAAGTCTTTTTCAGGAATATCCCTTGAAGGACGATAGTCCTTTTTAGGACTATGTTTGCAGGACGATAGTCCTTTTCAGGAATATCCTCGAAGGACGATAGACCATTTCAGGATTCAAGGATATTCTTGAAGGACGATAGTCCTTTTCAGGAATATCCTTGAAGTACAATAGTCCTTTTTAGGACTATGAAGTACGATAGTCCCTTTCAGGAATATCCTCGAAGGACGATAGACCATTTCAGGAATATCCTTGAAGGACAATAGTCTTTTTCAGGAATATCCTTGAAGGACAAAAGTCCTTTTCAGGACTATGTTTAAAGGACGATAGTCCTATTCAGGAATATTCTCTGAAGGACGATAGTCCTTTTCAGGACTATGTTTGCAGGACGATAGTACTTTTCAGGAATATCCTTCAAGGATGATAGTCTTTTTCAGGAATATGCTTGAAGGATGATAGTCCTTTTCAGGAATTTCCCTGAAGGACGATAGTCCTTTTCAGGACTATGTTTGAAGTATGATAGTCCCTTTTAGGAATATCCTTGAAGGACGGTAGTCCTTTTCAAGTATATCATTGAAGGACGATAGTCCTTTTCAGTCCTTGAAGGACCATAGTCCTTTTCTGGAATATCCTTGAAGGACGATAGTCCTTTTCAGGAATATCCTTGAAGGACAAAAGTACTTTCAGGAATATCCTTGAAGGACAATAGTCCTTTTCAAGAATATCCTTGAAGGACGATAGTCCTCTTCAAGAATATCCTTGAAGGACGTTAGTCCTTTTCAGGATTCAAGGATATCCTTGAAGGACCATAGTCCTTTTCAGGAATATCCTTGAAGGACGATAGTCCTTTTCAGGAATATCCTTGAAGGACGATAGTCTTTTTCAGGATTCAAGGATATCCTTGAAGGACCATAGTCCTTTTCAGGTATATCCTTGAAGGACGATAGTCCTTTTCAGGAATATCCTTGAAGGACGATAGTCCTTTTCAGGAATATTCTTGAAAGACGATAGTCCTTTTCAGGAATATCCTTGAAGGACCAAAGTCTTTTTCAGGATTCAAGGATATCCTTGAAGGACCATAGTCCTTTTCAGGAATATCCTTGAAGGACGATAGTCCTTTTCAGGAATATCCTTGAAGGACAATAGTCCTTTTCAGGACTATGAAGTACGATAGTCCCTTTTAGGAATATCCTCGAAGGACGATAGACCATTTCAGGAATATCCTTGAAGGACAATAGTCTTTTTCAGGAATATCCTTGAAGGACAATAGACCATTTCAGGAATATCCTTGAAGGACAATAGTCCTTTTCAAGAATATCCTTGAAGGACGATAGTCCTCTTCAGGAATATCCTTGAAGGACGATAGTACTTTCAGGAATATCCTTGAAGGACGATAGTCCTTTTCAGGATTCAAAGATATCCTTAAAGGACCATAGTCCTTTTTAGGAATATCCTTGAAGGACGATAGTCCTTTTCAGGAATATCCTTTAAGGACAATAGTCCTTTTCAGGACTATGTTTGAAGTACGATAGTCCCTTTTAGAAATATCCTTGAAGGACGGTAGTCCTTTTCAAGTATATCATTGAAAGACGATAATCCTTATCAGTCCTTGAAGGACCATAGCCCTTTTCTAGAATATCCTTAAAGGACGAAAGATTTTTTCAGGAATATCCTTGAAGGACCATAGTCCTTTTCCGGAATATCCTTGAAGGACAATAGTCCTTTTCAGGAATATCCTTGAAGGACGATAGTCCTCTTCAGGAATATCCTTGAAGGACGATAGTCCTTTTCAGGATTCAAGGATATCCTTGAAGGACCATAGTCCTTATCAGGAATATCCTTGAAGGACGATAGTCCTTTTCAGGAATATCCTTGAAGGACAAAAGTCCTTTTCAGGACCATTTTTAAAGGACGATAGTCCTTTCCAGGAATATCCTTGAAGGACGATAGTCTTTTTCAGGAATATCCCTTGAAGGACGATAGTCCTTTTCAGGACTATGTTTGCAGGACGATAGTCCTTTTCAGAATAATCCTCGAAGGACGATAGACCATTTCAGGATTCAAGGATATTCTTGAAGGACGATAGTCCTTTTCAGGAATATCCTTGAAGGACAATAGTCCTTTTTAGGACTATGAAGTACGATAGTCCCTTTCAGGAATATCCTCGAAGGACGATAGACCATTTCAGGAATATCCTTGAAGGACAATAGTCTTTTTCAGGAATATCCTTGAAGGACAAAAGTCCTTTTCAGGACTATGTTTAAAGGACGATTATCCTATTCAGGAATATTCTCTGAAGGACGATAGTCCTTTTCAGGACTATGTTTGCAGGACGATAGTACTTTTCAGGAATATCCTTCAAGGATGATAGTCTTTTTCAGGAATATGCTTGAAGGACGATAGTCCTTTTCAGGACTTTGTTTGAAGCACGAAAGTCTTTTTCAGGAATATCCTTGAAGGACGATAGTCCTTTTCAGGAATTTCCCTGAAGGACGATAGTCCTTTTCAGGACTATGTTTGAAGGACGATAGTCCATTTCAGGAATATCCTTGAAAGACGATAGTCCTTTTCAGGAATATCCTTGAAGGACGAAAGTCTTTTTCAGGATTCAAGGATATCCTTGAAGGACCATAGTCCTTTTCAGGAATATCCTTGAAGGACGATAGTCCTTTTCAGGAATATCCTTGAAGGACAATAGTCCTTTTCAGGACTATGAAGTACGATAGTCCCTTTCAGGAATATCCTCGAAGGACGACAGACCATTTCAGGAATATCCTTGAAGGACAATAGTCTTTTTCAGGAATATCCTTGAAGGACAAAAGTCCTTTTCAGGACTATGTTTAAAGGACGATAGTCCTTTTCAGGAATATTCTTGAAAGACGATAGTCCTTTTCAGGAATATCCTTGAAGGACAATAGTCCTTTTCAAGAATATCCTTGAAGGACGATAGTCCTCTTCAGGAATATCCTTGAAGGACGATAGTACTTTCAGGAATATCCTTGAAGGCCGATAGTCCTTTTCAGGATTCAAGGATATCCTTAAAGGACCATAGTCCTTTTCAGGTATATCCTTGAAGGACGATAGTCCTTTTCAGGAATATCCTTGAAGGACAAAAGTCCTATTCAGGACTGTGTTTAAAGGACGATAGTCCTTTTCAGGACTATGTTTGCAGGACGATAGTCCTTTTCAGGAATATCCTCGAAGGACGATTGACCATTTCAGGATTCAAGGATATCCTTGAAGGACCATAGTCCTTTTCAGGAATATCCTTGAAGGACGATAGTCCTTTTCAGGAATATCCTTGAAGGACAATAGTCCTTTTCAGGACTATGAAGTACGATAGTCCCTTTCAGGAATATCCTCGAAGGACGACAGACCATTTCAGGAATATCCTTGAAGGACAATAGTCTTTTTCAGGAATATCCTTGAAGGACAAAAGTCCTTTTCAGGACTATGTTTAAAGGACGATAGTCCTTTTCAGGAATATTCTTGAAAGACGAAAGTCTTTTTCAGAAATATCTTTTGCAGGACGATAGTCCTTTACAGGACTATGTTTGCAGGACGATAGTCCTTTTCAGGAATATCCTTCAAGGATGATAGTCTTTTTCAGGAATATGCTTGAAGGACGATATTCCTTTTCAGGACTATGTTTGAAGGACGAAAATCTTTTTCACGAATATCCTTGAAGGACGATAGTCCTTTTCAGGAATTTCCCTGAAGGACGATAGTCCTTTTCAGGAATATCCTTGAAGGACAACAGTCCTTTTCAGGACTATGTTTGAAGTATGATAGTCCCTTTTAGGAATATCCTTGAAGGACGGTAGTCCTTTTCAAGTATATCATTGAAGGACGATAGTCCTTTTCAGTCCTTGAAGGACCATAGTCCTTTTCTGGAATATCCTTGAAGGACGATAGTCCTTTTCAGGAATATCCTTGAAGGACAAAAGTACTTTCAGGAATATCCTTGAAGGACAATAGTCCTTTTCAAGAATATCCTTGAAGGACGATAGTCCTCTTCAAGAATATCCTTGAAGGACGTTAGTCCTTTTCAGGATTCAAGGATATCCTTGAAGGACCATAGTCCTTTTCAGGAATATCCTTGAAGGACGATAGTCCTTTTCAGGAATATCCTTGAAGGACGACAGTCCTTTTCAGGAATATCCTCGAAGGACGATAGACCATTTCAGGAATATCCTCGAAGGACGATAGACCATTTCAGGAATATCCTTGAAGGACAATAGTCTTTTTCAGGAATATTCTTGAAGGACAATAGACCATTTCAGGAATATCCTTGAAGGACAATAGTCCTTTTCAAGAATATCCTTGAAGGACGATAGTCCTCTTCAGGAATATCCTTGAAGGACGATAGTACTTTCAGGAATATCCTTAAAGGACGATAGTCCTTTTCAGGATTCAAGGATATCCTTAAAGGACCATAGTCCTTTTTAGGAATATCCTTGAAGGACTATAGTCCTTTTCAGGAATATCCTTGAAGGACAATAGTCCTTTTCAGGACTATGTTTGAAGTACGATAGTCCCTTTTAGGAATATCCTTGAAGGACGGTAGTCCTTTTCAAGTATATCATTGAAAGACGATAGTCCTTATCAGTCCTTGAAAGACCATAGTCCTTTTCTGGAATATCCTTAAAGGACGAAAGTTTTTTTCAGGAATATCCTTGAAGGACCATAGTACTTTTCCGGAATATCCTTGAAGGACAATAGTCCTTTTCAGGAATATCCTTGAAGGACGATAGTCCTCTTCAGGAATATCCTTGAAGGACGATAGTCCTTTTCAGGATTCAAGGATATCCTTGAAGGACCATAGTCCTTTTCAGGAATATCCTTGAAGGACGATAGTCTTTTTCAGGAATATCCTTGAAGGACAAAAGTCTTTTTCAGGACCATTTTTAAAGGACGATAGTCCTTTTCAGGAATATCCTTGAAGGACGAAAGTCTTTTTCAGGAATATCCCTTGAAGGACGATAGTCCTTTTCAGGACTATGTTTGCAGGACGATAGTCCTTTTCAGGAATATCCTCGAAGGACGATAGACCATTTCAGGATTCAAGGATAATCTTGAAGGACGATAGTCCTTTTCAGGAATATCCTTGAAGGACAATAGTCCTTTTTAGGACTATGAAGTACGATAGTCCCTTTCAGGTATATCCTCGAAAGACGATAGACCATTTCAGGAATATCCTTGAAGGACAATAGTCTTTTTCAGGAATATCCTTGAAGGACAAAAGTCCTTTTCAGGACTATGTTTAAAGGACGATAGTCCTATTCAGGATTATTCTCTGAAGGACGATAGTCCTTTTCAGGACTATGTTTGCAGGACGATAGTACTTTTCAGGAATATCCTTCAAGGATGATAGTCTTTTTCAGGAATATGCTTGAAGGACGATAGTCCTTTTCAGGACTATGTTTGAAGGACGAAAGTCTTTTTCAGGAATATCCTTGAAGGACGATAGTCCTTTTCAGGAATTTCCCTGAAGGACGATAGTCCTTTTCAGGACTATGTTTGAAGGACGATAGTCCATTTCAGGAATATCCTTGAAGGTTCATAGTCCTTTTCAGGAATATCCTTGAAGGACGATAGACCATTTTAGGAATATCCTTGAAGGACGATCGTCCTTTCCAGGAATATCCTTGAAGGACAACAGTCCTTTTCAGGACTATGTTTGAAATATGATAGTCCCTTTTAGGATTATCCTTGAAGGACGATAGTCCTTTTCAGTCCTTGAAGAACCATAGTCCTTTTCTGGAATATCCTTTAAGGACGATAGTCCTTTTCAGGAATATCCTTGAAGAACGATAGTACTTTCAGGAATATCCTTGAAGGACGAAAGTCCATTTCGGGAATATCCTTAAAGGACCAAAGTCGTTTTCAGGAAAATCCTTAAAGGACGAAAGTCCTTTTCAGGAATATCCTTAAAGGACGAAAGTCCTTTTCAGGAATATCCTTGAAGGACGATAGTAATTTCAGGAATATCCTTAAAGGACGAAAGTCCTTTTCAGGACTATGTTTAAAGGACGATAGTCCTTTTTAAGTATATCCTTGAAGGATAAAAGTCCTTTTCAGAAATATCCTTGAAGGACGATAGTCTTTTTCAGGAATTTCTCTGGAGGACGATAGTCTTTTACAGGACTTTGTTTGAAAGATGATAGTCCTTTTCAAGTATATCATTGATGGACGATAGTCCTTATCAGGACTATGTTTTAAGGACGATAGTCCTTTTTAGGATTATCCTTGAAGGACGATAGTCCTTTTCAGGACTATGTTTAAAGGACGATAGTCCTCTTCAAGTATATCCTTGGAGGATAAAAGTCCTTCTCAGAAATATCCTTGAAGGACGATAGTCTTTTTCAGGAATTTCCCTGAAGGACGATAGTCCTTTTCAGGACTATGTTTGAAGGACAATAGTCCTTTTCAGGAATATCCTTGAAGGTTCATAGTCCTTTTACAGGAATATCCTTGAAGGACCATAGTCCTTTTCATGAATATCCTTGAAGGACAAAAGTCCTTTTCAGGACCACGTTTAAAGGACGATAGTCCTTTTCAGGAATATTCTTGAAAGACGTTAGTCCTTTTCAGGAATATCCTTGAAGGACGAAAGTCTTTTTCGGAATATCCTTTGAAGGACGATAGTCCTTTTCAGGACTATGTTTGCAGGACGATAGTCCTTTTTAGGAATATCCTTCAAGGATGATAGTCTTTTTCAGGAATATGCTTGAAGGACGATAGTCCTTTTCAGGAATATCCTTAAATGACGAAAGTCTTTTTCAGGAATATCCTTGAAGGACGATAGTCCTTTTCAGGAATTTCCTTGAAGGACGATAGTCCTTTTCAGGAATATTCTTGAAGGACGATAGTTTTTTCTAAGGAATATCCTTGTAAAACGAAAGCCTTTTTCAGGAATATCCTTGAAGGTTCATAGTCCTTTATAGGAATATCCTTGAAGGACAATAGTACTTTTAGGAATAACCTTGAAGGACGAAAGTCCTTTTCAGAACTATGTTTGAAGGACAATAGTCCTTTTCAGGAATATTCTTGAAGGACGATAGACCATTTCAGGAATACCCTTGAAGGACGATAGTCATTTTCAGGAATATCCTTGAAGGACAACAGTCCTTTTCAGGACTATGTTTGAAGTACGATAGTCCCTTTCAGGAATATCCTTAAAGGACGAAAGTCCTTTTCAGGAATATCCTTGAAGGACGATAGTACTTTCAGGAATATCCTTAAAGGACGAAAGTCCTTTTCAGGACTATGTTTAAAGGACGATAGTCCTTTTTAAGTATATCCTTGAAGGATAAAAGTCCTTTTCAGAAATATCCTTGAAGGACGATAGTCTTTTTCAGGAATTTCCCTGAAGGACGATAGTCCTTTTCAGGACTTTGTTTGAAAGACGATAGTCCTTTTCAAGTATATCATTGAAGGACGATAGTCCTTATCAGGACTATGTTTGAAGGACGATAGTCCTTTTTAGGATTATCCTTGAAGGACGATAGTCCTTTTCAGGACTATGTTTAAAGGACGATAGTCCTTTTCAAGTATATCCTTGGAGGATAAAAGTCCTTTTCAGAAATATCCTTGAAGGACGATAGTCTTTTTCAGGAATTTCCCTGAAGGACGATAGTCCTTTTCAGGACTATGTTTGAAGGACAATAGTCCCTTTCAGGAATATCCTTGAAGGTTCATAGTCCTTTTACAGGAATATCCTTGAAGGACCATAGTCCTTTTCATGGATATCCTTGAAGAACGATAGTCCTTTTCAGGAATATCCTTGAAAGGCGATAGTCCTTTTCAGGAATATCCTTGAAGGACGATAGTCCTTTTCAGGAATATCCTTGAAGGACAAAAGTCCTTTTCCGGACTATGTTTAAAGGACGATAGTCCTTTTCAGGAATATTCTTGAAAGACGTTAGTCCTTTTCAGGAATATCCTTGAAGGACGAAAGTCTTTTTCAGGAATATCCTTTGAAGGACGATAGTCCTTTTCAGGACTATGTTTGCAGGACGATAGTCCTTTTTAGGAATATCCTTCAAGGATGATAGTCTTTTTCAGGAATATGCTTGAAGGACGATAGTCCTTTTCAGGAATATCCTTAAACGACGAAAGTCTTTTTCAGGAATATCCTTGAAGGACGATAGTCCTTTTCAGGAATTTCCTTGAAGGACGATAGTCCTTTTTAAGTATATCCTTGAAGGATAAAAGTCCTTTTCAGAAATATCCTTGAAGGACGATAGTCTTTTTCAGGAATTTCCCTGAAGGACGATAGTCCTTTTCAGGACTTTGTTTGAAAGACGATAGTCCTTTTCAAGTATATCATTGAAGGACGATAGTCCTTATCAGGACTATGTTTGAAGGACGATAGTCCTTTTTAGGATTATCCTTGAAGGACGATAGTCCTTATCAGGACTATGTTTAAAGGACGATAGTCCTTTTCAAGTATATCCTTGGAGGATAAAAGTCCTTTTCAGAAATATCCTTGAAGGACGATAGTCTTTTTCAGGAATTTCCCTGAAGGATGATAGTCTTTTTCAGGAATATGCTTGAAGGACGATAGTCCTTTTCAGGAATATCCTTAAACGACGAAAGTCTTTTTTAGGAATATCCTTGAAGGACGATAGTCCTTTTCAGGAATTTTCTTGAAGGACGATAGTCCTTTTCAGGAATATTCTTGAAGGACGATAGTCCTTTTCAGGAATATTCTTGAAGGACGATAGACCATTTCAGGAATATCCTTGAAGGACGATAGTCCTTTTCAGGAATATCCTTGAAGGACAACAGTCCTTTTCAGGACTATGTTTGAAGTACGATAGTCCCTTTCAGGAATATCCTTAAAGGACGAAAGTCCTTTTCAGGAATATCCTTGAAGGACGATAGTACTTTCAGGAATATCCTTAAAGGTCGAAAGTCCTTTTCAGGACTATGTTTAAAGGACGATAGTCCTTTTTAAGTATATCCTTGAAGGATAAAAGTCCTTTTCAGAAATATCCTTGAAGGACGATAGTCTTTTTCAGGAATTTCCCTGAAGGACGATAGTTCTTTTCAGGACTTTGTTTGAAAGACGATAGTCCTTTTCAAGTATATCATTGAAGGACGATAGTCCTTATCAGGACTATGTTTGAAGGACGATAGTCCTTTTTAGGATTATCCTTGAAGGACGATAGTCCTTTTCAGGACTATGTTTAAAGGACGATAGTCCTTTTCAAGTATATCCTTGGAGGATAAAAGTCCTTTTCAGAAATATCCTTGAAGGACGATAGTCTTTTTCAGGAATTTCCCTGAAGGACGATAGTCCTTTTCAGGACTATGTTTGAAGGACAATAGTCCCTTTCAGGAATATCCTTGAAGGTTCATAGTCCTTTTACAGGAATATCCTTGAAGGACCATAGTCCTTTTCATGGATATCCTTGAAGAACGATAGTCCTTTTCAGGAATATCCTTGAAAGGCGATAGTCCTTTTCAGGAATATCCTTGAAGGACGATAGTCCTTTTCAGGAATATCCTTGAAGGACAAAAGTCCTTTTCCGGACTATGTTTAAAGGACGATAGTCCTTTTCAGGAATATTCTTGAAAGACGTTAGTCCTTTTCAGGAATATCCTTGAAGGACGAAAGTCTTTTTCAGGAATATCCTTTGAAGGACGATAGTCCTTTTCAGGACTATGTTTGCAGGACGATAGTCCTTTTCAGGAATATCCTTCAAGGATGATAGTCTTTTTCAGGAATATGCTTGAAGGACGAAAGTCCTTTTCAGGAATATCCTTAAACGACGAAAGTCTTTTTCAGGAATATCCTTAAAGGACGAAAGTCCTTTTCAGGAATATTCTTGAAGGACGATAGTCCTTTTCAGGAATATTCTTGAAGGACGATAGACCATTTCAGGAATATCCTTGAAGGACGATAGTCCTTTTCAGGAATATCCTTGAAGGACAACAGTCCTTTTCAGGACTATGTTTGAAGTACGATAGTCCCTTTCAGGAATATCCTTAAAGGACGAAAGTCCTTTTCAGGAATATCCTTGAAGGACGATAGTACTTTCAGGAATATCCTTAAAGGTCGAAAGTCCTTTTCAGGACTATGTTTAAAGGACGATAGTCCTTTTTAAGTATATCCTTGAAGGATAAAAGTCCTTTTCAGAAATATCCTTGAAGGACGATAGTCTTTTTCAGGAATTTCCCTGAAGGACGATAGTCCTTTTCAGGACTTTGTTTGAAAGACGATAGTCCTTTTCAAGTATATCATTGAAGGACGATAGTCCTTATCAGGACTATGTTTGAAGGACGATAGTCCTTTTTAGGATTATCCTTGAAGGACGATAGTCCTTTTCAGGACTATGTTTAAAGGACGATAGTCCTTTTCAAGTATATCCTTGGAGGATAAAAGTCCTTTTCAGAAATATCCTTGAAGGACGATAGTCTTTTTCAGGAATTTCCCTGAAGGACGATAGTCCTTTTCAGGACTATGTTTGAAGGACAATAGTCCCTTTCAGGAATATCCTTGAAGGTTCATAGTCCTTTTACAGGAATATCCTTGAAGGACCATAGTCCTTTTCATGGATATCCTTGAAGAACGATAGTCCTTTTCAGGAATATCCTTATAAGGCGATAGTCCTTTTCAGGAATATCCTTGAAGGACGATAGTCCTTTTCAGGAATATCCTTGAAGGACAAAAGTCCTTTTCCGGACTATGTTTAAAGGACGATAGTCCTTTTCAGGAATATTCTTGAAAGACGTTAGTCCTTTTCAGGAATATCCTTGAAGGACGAAAGTCTTTTTCAGGAATATCCTTTGAAGGACGATAGTCCTTTTCAGGACTATGTTTGCAGGACGATAGTCCTTTTTAGGAATATCCTTCAAGGATGATAGTCTTTTTCAGGAATATGCTTGAAGGACGATAGTCCTTTTCAGGAATATCCTTAAACGACGAAAGTCTTTTTTAGGAATATCCTTGAAGGACGATAGTCCTTTTCAGGAATTTTCTTGAAGGACGATAGTCCTTTTCAGGAATATTCTTGAAGGACGATAGTCCTTTTCAGGAATATTCTTGAAGGACGATAGACCATTTCAGGAATATCCTTGAAGGACGATAGTCCTTTTCAGGAATATCCTTGAAGGACAACAGTCCTTTTCAGGACTATGTTTGAAGTACGATAGTCCCTTTCAGGAATATCCTTAAAGGACGAAAGTCCTTTTCAGGAATATCCTTGAAGGACGATAGTACTTTCAGGAATATCCTTAAAGGTCGAAAGTCCTTTTCAGGACTATGTTCAAGGACGATAGTCCTTTTTAAGTATATCCTTGAAGGATAAAAGTCCTTTTCAGAAATATCCTTGAAGGACGATAGTCTTTTTCAGGAATTACCCTGAAGGACGATAGTTCTTTTCAGGACTTTGTTTGAAAGACGATAGTCCTTTTCAAGTATATCATTGAAGGACGATAGTCCTTATCAGGACTATGTTTGAAGGACGATAGTCCTTTTTAGGATTATCCTTGAAGGACGATAGTCCTTTTCAGGACTATGTTTAAAGGACGATAGTCCTTTTCAAGTATATCCTTGGAGGATAAAAGTCCTTTTCAGAAATATCCTTGAAGGACGATAGTCTTTTTCAGGAATTTCCCTGAAGGACGATAGTCCTTTTCAGGACTATGTTTGAAGGACAATAGTCCCTTTCAGGAATATCCTTGAAGGTTCATAGTCCTTTTACAGGAATATCCTTGAAGGACCATAGTCCTTTTCATGGATATCCTTGAAGAACGATAGTCCTTTTCAGGAATATCCTTGAAAGGCGATAGTCCTTTTCAGGAATATCCTTGAAGGACGATAGTCCTTTTCAGGAATATCCTTGAAGGACAAAAGTCCTTTTCCGGACTATGTTTAAAGGACGATAGTCCTTTTCAGGAATATTCTTGAAAGACGTTAGTCCTTTTCAGGAATATCCTTGAAGGACGAAAGTCTTTTTCAGGAATATCCTTTGAAGGACGATAGTCCTTTTCAGGACTATGTTTGCAGGACGATAGTCCTTTTCAGGAATATCCTTCAAGGATGATAGTCTTTTTCAGGAATATGCTTGAAGGACGAAAGTCCTTTTCAGGAATATCCTTAAACGACGAAAGTCTTTTTCAGGAATATCCTTAAAGGACGAAAGTCCTTTTCAGGAATATTCTTGAAGGACGATAGTCCTTTTCAGGAATATTCTTGAAGGACGATAGACCATTTCAGGAATATCCTTGAAGGACGATAGTCCTTTTCAGGAATATCCTTGAAGGACAACAGTCCTTTTCAGGACTATGTTTGAAGTACGATAGTCCCTTTCAGGAATATCCTTAAAGGACGAAAGTCCTTTTCAGGAATATCCTTGAAGGACGATAGTACTTTCAGGAATATCCTTAAAGGTCGAAAGTCCTTTTCAGGACTATGTTTAAAGGACGATAGTCCTTTTTAAGTATATCCTTGAAGGATAAAAGTCCTTTTCAGAAATATCCTTGAAGGACGATAGTCTTTTTCAGGAATTTCCCTGAAGGACGATAGTCCTTTTCAGGACTTTGTTTGAAAGACGATAGTCCTTTTCAAGTATATCATTGAAGGACGATAGTCCTTATCAGGACTATGTTTGAAGGACGATAGTCCTTTTTAGGATTATCCTTGAAGGACGATAGTCCTTTTCAGGACTATGTTCAAGGACGATAGTCCTTTTCAAGTATATCCTTGGAGGATAAAAGTCCTTTTCAGAAATATCCTTGAAGGACGATAGTCTTTTTCAGTAATTTCCCTGAAGGACGATAGTCCTTTTCAGGACTATGTTTGAAGGACAATAGTCCCTTTCAGGAATATCCTTGAAGGTTCATAGTCCTTTTACAGGAATATCCTTGAAGGACCATAGTCCTTTTCATGGATATCCTTGAAGAACGATAGTCCTTTTCAGGAATATCCTTGAAAGGCGATAGTCCTTTTCAGGAATATCCTTGAAGGACGATAGTCCTTTTCAGGAATATCCTTGAAGGACAAAAGTCCTTTTCCGGACTATGTTTAAAGGACGATAGTCCTTTTCAGGAATATTCTTGAAAGACGTTAGTCCTTTTCAGGAATATCCTTGAAGGACGAAAGTCTTTTTCAGGAATATCCTTTGAAGGACGATAGTCCTTTTCAGGACTATGTTTGCAGGACGATAGTCCTTTTCAGGAATATCCTTCAAGGATGATAGTCTTTTTCAGGAATATGCTTGAAGGACGATAGTCCTTTTAAGGAATATCCTTAAACGACGAAAGTCTTTTTCAGGAATATCCTTAAAGGACGAAAGTCCTTTTCAGGAATATCCTTGAAGGACGATAGTACTTTCAGGAATATCCTTAAAGGACGAAAGTCCTTTTCAGGAATATCCTTGAAGGACGGTAGTTCTTTTCAAGAATATCCTTAAAGGACGAAAGTGTTTTACAGGAATATCCTTGAAGGATAATAGTCCTTTTCAGGACTATATTTGAAGGACGATAGACCATTTTAAGAATATCCTTGAAGGACCATAGTCCTTTTCAGGAATAACTTTGAAGGACCATAGTCCTTTTCTAGAATATCCTTGAAGGGCGATAGTCCTGTTCAGGAATATCCTTGAAGGGCGATAGTCCTTTTCAGGAATATCCTTGAAGGGCGATAGTCCTTTTCAGGAATATCCTTGAAGGACGACAGTCCTTTTCAGGACTATGTTTGAAGCATTCTTAGCGGCAGGTTTAGTAAAACTACGGTAATGAAAAAGTGATATAAAGCTCCGGTAATAGACCGAAACGTATTCAAAGTACGTTCTATTAAGACATGCCAATTCAAAAATAAAATGCATAAATCTTGAATTATTACATTATTTATTTTACTACATCTTTATGTACGAGTAGGTACAAAATAATCTTTATTAGTAAACATACAACCTTCTTAATAACTCCGCTCGTTTGCAGCATGACTCCTTAGGTTAAATTTCCCGTCTTACCTAATATTAGTGTATCCAGGCTCGCTGAGTAAACGCGCTATCTGGAGCCACGTCTCAGGATTTACCTTAACTTCGCCTGTCATGTCTCGTCGTCATTATGAATTCACGCGGCTGCAACTAAGTCAATCCAACTTGCTCCGAAGATTGCCTTCGAGACGCATTTGCTTTGAATATCTATAACACACGCGGGGTTTCGGGGCTTAGGGTGCTATCTTTGGTTCTTACCCTATTTAGGTTGACTAAATTATGCAGGTTATCCGATTAGTACACACATACATACATATATACAGCCCCTTACGGTTTTAACGGGATAGGCCGAGACTATAAACCACCACCTAGAATGATCATGACAAATCTCCATTGTGTCACTCGCACCCATTAAACCTTCTAATACATGCTCTTCTATCCTACACGCTACGCATAACCGCCTAGAGAAGGATGTTTTCAATTTGAAAGTATGGGTGAAGCAATAGGCTACTTTCCTATATGAAAAATATAGGATATATTTTTGCCATCTGCATACTTTGGTAGATTTTAAATAGTTCTGAAGTGTTTAAAACCCCAAATTATTAAGATTAAATGCTAAAAACGAATCTTGAAAATTGTAATTTATTATATGGATATCACGTGACCGAAAACGGCAGAAAATTACTGACTGAATGATGACTGATTGACTATGACGTTACCGGGTACCTTGTACTGTCTGATGACGTCAGTGAAAAATGACATTGCATCGTCGCCATTTTGATAAAAATAGTGTTTTGGCGGGCCTTTGCAGAATATGTATTTAAATAGAGTTTTACGTAATTAAATCACACTTATAATGAAAAATATAATCGACAACGCATTACTATAAGAAATCGGAATAATACGGTATAGTTTTCTAAAACTAGGAAAGTAGCCTATTGCACGTACATGCTGCGTACATATCATTACTAAACATACCTCCATAATAACAACCAATCAAAAGATTTTTTTAAATTATTTTGATCGCACAACGCACAAAAGATATTTAAAACATATGACCTTTTATGACAAGCTTAGAGACATCAATCCTACTTATACGAGTATTATTGTGGTCCCAAATTATGGCCATTCTAAATTAATGTCTTTGTACTGTGGAGATCTCAAACCCCACAATTACAATTCAAGGCACAGCATCCCCAGTTCACGATCCATTGCTTCATCTACAAGTTAGACCTCTGTTGAACTGAACCTCCGAGTTTCAATAGCCTCTGGTCAGTCCGGATAAACTTCATGATTGAATATCGCCCCGTGGTAGATTCTGAGTGAATAGACAGCCTATAACATAGGGTAGGTTCTAAATGAATACACATAGCTCTGCTACCTAATTGAAATGCTGGTCCTTGTTCCGTCATCCGAATTAAGTAATGTTGGATTTGGTAGGTTTGTGGATGGGTGATCAGTTGAGTAGCCACAGATAAATTTCGGTTGCTTAAAGTATAGTTAGTGATTTTATATGTCTTCCTTCCTAAGTAACAAGAATAAGTGAAAGTTAGAGTTTGAGATTGATATAGCACTAATCATAACGTAACTCTTTTGAGGATTGCATGTACTTTAAATCCTTTATAATGGTGGTGAATATTATTTAAGTTCCTTGATTCATTGTGTAAGGGAACTAAATATGGATATTTTTAGAACGTATACCTGTCACAATAATGTAACAATATATTACATTATTTTGTTTACGTCTGTCTTTTAATAGACATGAAAGATAATGTATTACGCTACCAAAATATTACATACACAACAATATTTCTTAACCTTTTGGAGGTTTCAACGTGTACTTGTAGACATTGTTAAACCTTTATTTATATAACAAATGTAATCATGTATACAATACCAGATTTTGAACTAAAAAAAAAAAAAGTAAATAAACACGATATGGATTTACTTTACTTTTACTTACTTTTATATAGATTTATTTTTGTGACGTGAATAAAGCTTATTGAATACGTATACTTAAAAGTCACGTCAATATTATTATATTGAATGAAAATTGGGTTATAATTACTATTAGTTACAACAAACTTTACCCTATTGGTACATGACTTCAAAATGGTAACTTGGAGAAAAACTGTCGTTTTTAGATAAGTTTGTAAGATTGCGCTTAAGCTTTGACTGATTTTTATAACTTTGTATCTTTTAATTTATTTTCCAATTACAAATACTCAAACAGGTACAAGACATTAATAGCACAAACAGTATCTACCCTTTCTTAAGTATAGGAAGCCTTAATGAGATCCGTATCCTCACGCCACATTATGTACCAACCTCTCGCAAGCAAACGCTCAATTTAGTTTGATTCCTCTCGGAGGCAGCGATCAATTTGCAAAGCGATTGAGGGAAGACTCAACAGGTTATTTATTATGGCTTGTGCACCTTTTACCTTACTTTGTGAGTTATATAATAGTTATAAAGACGCCATATTGAAAAGGGGTGATGTTAGAAGTACCTATGTTACAGCTGCCGATTGTATATGAGGAAAGTGAATTAAGTGAAAGTGTTTTTATCAGGATCGGGACAGATTGAGATCCGTGATCCTACCCCTCTACAGGGAAACGGACGTGATGTGTATAAAGACAAACCCGTTCAAGACCATGAACCTTAGCGGGGTAGTCAGAGGTGTCCATCTCCGCAATTGCGAAGGTAGTAATTCTATGGTCACCTCGAAAAATGGCGATATGGCTGACCTGTCACATTTAGTACAGAGTATCTGGTCAACACGTGAATGTATAAATAAAATATCCAATTAGACATCTAGGATAACGTTTCAATATTTCATTGTAGAATACAAGTATGTGTACACACACTCCCTGGCAGAGTAATCAGTGACTTGAGTGCCTATCACCGAAATTTCGAAGGCATGTTAGGTAAAAGCCACTCAAAGCCCACGTTTCTCTTGGTAGACAGCCCCAACGTGATAGGTAGTGAATCGTATCACCGTTTACTGAGACAGGTTAGACTAGTTTTAAGGGTACTAGTCAATGTATATTTAATAATTATAGATGTATAAATACTAAATAGCATATATAATCAACGACCAGACCGGAAAGCAGAAGAAAAGCGTGGTTCTTTACTCTGCTTCCACCGAGAATCGAACTCGGAGAATAATGTTCACGTGTTTTCCTAGTCGCGCCACGAAGGTCGTCTGAATGAATAAATATATACATGAATATATACATTTGAAGTTACGACAGAATATGGGAATAGAAAATCATGAATGGATATATCCTGTTACAGGCAGATGTTTCAATTTTGATTTCATTTGTGAAAATGTGGAATAGATTAACCGAACCAACCATTAATTCGTAACACAATATTATTTTGAATATTGGATTTTATTTACATTATCCACGTGGTACTCTATTACATAGCATACATATGTACACATACTCTCATCCTTCAATACCTATGTGGGCGGACAGAACTTCAAAGACGCAAATATCTGTAGTCACCGATAACATTGATATCAGGGTTGTCATTGCATAGAGGTTCTCTATCAATTCCGAAATAAGATTTTCTTAATAAGTCCCAAAACAAGAATTTAACAAACAAATCAACCTATACATACCTACCAATAAAATTTGGACTTTATTTATTGCGGTTATCATTTACATTATATTTTTCTAGTAATAATGAAAGTAGCGCAACTATATACCAAAAGAATATCATAAATAATACCGACTTCATAACAATCTGTCACGACATCTCTTGAGACGAAACAGAAACCAATTTCCTCAATAAACGTCGACCGAATGTCAGTAATCTTTTTTAGGGTAACGCAGTACAAAAACGTCTTTCTAAATAATGATCCCTTAATAATGCAAATAGAGCGCTTACCTTTCATCTCTTGCCGAATGATTAATGAGACTGTAACTGAAGGAGGGCTTAAGGGCGTGTTTTACGACCGGAAAACTAAATAAAATTGTACGCGTACCTACATCATATTATGTACAAGTCTCAGGAAACAAAAATAATGCTAACTAGCTGCTGTTCTTCCCAGCATATCGTAGGAGGCAACTAATGATCTAGGAATGAATGGGATCAGTTGGGCTATGGGCTAAAAACCGGTCATTGAGGTTTTATATGTCACCGAAACCCCGTCGAATGAATATTGTGATTAAATCTGACCTAGAAAATATTGTCGTGTCTCCGAGGTTCAGGCCACCCCGAAAGTAAGCGATATAAATGTACATTATGTATGATGATATTCTGGAACTTAAAAAGTGTAATATTTTAGCAAGAGTTAAACAATGCTTAATACCTTATTAACGGTAGCTAGATGGTGTCACCCGTCTTTAACGGTTACTTATCTTAACTCCAGTAGTGTAATAATTAAAGTGACCGTCGTGATAATATGTGATATATCGTGATATAAACTGACATCATGTCCTCTCTAAAATAGATATAAGAATGTAAGTATAATATGTCAATATTGTTTTCTAAATTTCAGTAATAATTATGAAATATACTAATCATAATTCCTCAAAATATTATAAATGTAACGAAACATACTATGATTAACTTTAAATTAACTGTTAAAACACATTTCGTGTAACAGCGCCTTAACATGGCAAAAATGTGCTGAGGTATCATGTCATTTGTCTAGTCACTGTGACTCGACTGTGATGCTACAAAATCGCTACGTTTTTATAGGTCAACAACTACGAATTTTATTCACTTTCTAATGTCATATTTTTTGGTCAAGTATGATTTTTAATTGATATATCATCTTTATTTTTGTTAGGCTTAGTATTAAATTGGTAACTACTACAACTGCGATCTATTTATATTACTCATTATATAATTCAAATGTCTGTCTTAGTATAAAGTGTATAAAGTTAGTGTTAGAATGATATTTGTTACTATCAAATAAAATGTCAAATATATGACGTAAGTTTTAAGATATACGACTTATTATATAACTTACTTACGAACAAGATTTTTTTTAGCCACTTCTGACATTAGTGCCGGTTGTCAAGTTAAATCCAGGATTAAATGGTAGCGACTAGCCAGCTTATTGTACAATTAATTCCATTACAGAAACATCACTTATCATTGCGACCTATGAAAAGACTGCAGCTAGTTTGCTTTCAATTAACGCTCCAGATTTGCGTTCTGTGCTAGTTGGTACTTAAAAAGAACTACTAGCTGCTGTTTTTCCCGGCATGTCTTAGTAGGCGACCTGGGGACTAATGGTCAATAGATTCTATAGGGCGATGACCTAGTAACCTGTCACTAATGTTCCATCATGACATCACAACCCCAATATTCATGGTTAAAAGTGACCTAGGGGAAATTAGTTCTTTGAAAGTCTACCCCGAAAGGGATTAAAAGACGAGATTGTATGTGTATGAATGAATGTTGAATATTAGCGCGAAAGAGTAAATTAATATTATACCAACATTATACAAAGGGAATAATAATGAAAGATAATAATGCGTTGTACACTATAGGAGTATTAATTACTTCACGCGAAAAACAAATAAGTTCTTACTACGAGTAGTATATGATTTCAACAACTGATGAAAATAACCATATCAATTACGAAAGCAACCTTGAACATATTTGTAAACAAAAACATGATACAACATATTGAGTTTAGTAAAGCCCACAGTGGTAGACAAAACAAAAGGTTCCAAAAAGCTTTATCTTAAGTTAAGAATATTGGTACGCTATTCTAAAAGCTAATGACTTAACATAGTATACTTACTTACTTTATAACTTTTTAAATATAATTCGTGTATTAACACCTCAATAGCACAAAAAATGTGTTGACTTACCCTTGCGGGGTAGTGCACGAGTCTATCTCTGCAATTAAGCTAACATATGCATATTCATTCAAAGGTTCGCAAAAATCACGGATCTTTATACGTCTTGATCCACCTAGATCGATCGATGGCTATAGAAGTACTACCTCCGTAATTGCGGAGGTGATCACGCGATCCTCTGACTACCCCACAAGGGCTGTTTGACTGACTTTATCAGTATAAAGCCGAATATATATATTCGATTCGTATGTGTTTCCCTTGTTCTATCCAATATCATCTAATAGCAGTATAGGTACTAACGAAGCTTCGAGTGTCATATTCTAAGGTAGGATGTGTCAAAGCTTTGTATTGGAATAGCGGTATAGAGTATTTGCCTATCTGTTAAAGGATTTGGTTTGTGGAAGGTAGTTAGTAGATTAATATAGTTGTATAGTCGGCGTAGCTGAAACGTTTGAGGCTTGACTTGATCAGTGGGTATAAGGTTCAAACCTATGAGCATATGCTTTTATGCAAATTAACTTATTAATTTAATCTGTCGCCATGGTAACGCCAACTCTGTCCTAAAATGTTCTTTTGTTCTTTGGTTCGTTACAATTTAAGATCCAAACACTATCCCAAACCGAACATAGCCAGTGTGGAATCACAATTGACTAAATATCCTACGGAAACATATATTTATAATTCCAACTGTCACTGAGCTGTTGACTTTGTTGACAAACCATAGACGACTTTCTCGAGGTTGTTGCATACAAACAAGATATTTGTATATATTGTATGTCTGAAAGTATATTAATATATTCATGTTAATGAGAGATTTCAAAACCATAAGCCAAAATAGGTCTAATTCAAACAATTATACACCAGGGTAGTATTTCTTGTAAGGCCTGCCAAATTACAGCAGCAAAATATTTAACCGGCCCCATAATAGAAGATAAATGGAGCCACTTAGAGAGTTGAATTAGATATTTGGATGCCACGCCATATCTCTTTTTGTGGTGGCTAATTTGTTTGTTTGGCAATAAATTGGAACAATTTGTGACTTGAGTTTCCATTTGCGTGGTTTGAGTTGAGAAGAAAAGGTTATGTTACGTTTTTATTTTTATTTATTTATTTTATTCTTAATATTCCATACACCTTGCGGTTAAGTCGGCCTTTGTTACGTTCAAGGGGCAAAAAATGTACCTTACTACTTATTCGCGATACTATAATTAATCATGAATTTTAAACTTTCACTTTACAATATTCAGAGGAGTTGTAGGTAATTTTTCATTTATTTGTCTTTGACAAATAATTCTTTAATTAGTTGTCTTTAACCTATACGAATAATTTTGCCAAATATGTATGTAATTTGAATGCACAAATATTGTACGTTCAAAATATGTTTGAACGAAGCCAAAAATGTTATATACCCTTCACTGAAATTTGATTAACCAATATGAACTAAAACTTGTCGCTTACTATCTAAATCATATATTAAAATATCTTAGATACCCCAAATCTTTTCATACGCCATACTAGGAATATGGTAGACTCTAGTACCATTCTATTTATTTTTTCTATTTAAAATATTTAAATTTCTAACCTATTGCCAGATTACCGTATCTAATTACCATTCTTCTATCAATTATTTATAAGTTTTACGACAAAGAGGTCGTATTAATTCGATACCAAGGAGATCCAGACCTACCCACTCGTCTGAAACAAATGAAGTGCTATCCCACGCATTTTTGGCACGTTTAAATCCTCATTTTAGCAAGCTCATGCATTATTCATTGGAAGGTCGAGAGGTAAGCACTTGATTTGCATTTGTTGCAGAATTCCCACGGAAGACAACGTTTACAACAAACTGTTTTACGAGGTTGCAGCGTTGTGAAGGCTTCAGATTTTCTAGCCTCATTGTAATATGAAGCAAGAAAGGAAACTAAACAAAAGACTGTTTTTTTTCTATTTTTTTATTATATTGTTAATTAACCATATAGCACAGGGTTATATTTTTTAATTAACCGTATGTGTAGCATTACAGTGTTGTTTATATCGTATTAGTATGTGGTACTCATATTAATCATGTTTACAGGGTTTTCATAATTTCACTACATAGGTTTAAAGCTATTAATTGGTACATTTTTAATTATTATTTGTTACGAGGTTAGAAGTACTTATAACCATCGAGTGTGGATGAGGAGGTGTGTGAGTGTCAATGAAGCGAAAGAGGTTTTCTCTAGATCGCGGCAGATGGGGATCCAAGATATCTTCCTACCCCTTTATAGAGATTCAGGTAATTTAAAAAAATCCATCATCATTATAAACAAGACTTTCTATACCCAAATATTCTATTACTTCAAACAAGATACGCCTTATATTTATCTAACCATCTAAACTCCAGAACCAAGATAAACCTTTATATTAAGTTGCTGCCTTTAAATTATGACATAATGAAACAGCGGCGCTGTGAGTTTTAATTTGACAAAGCTGTACGTTTTCACTCGCTCGCAATTTTTCACGTTAACAACACGCCCTGGCGAAGATTAAGGTAGTTTATCACACCTCATTCTTTTATTAAAATTAAATAAGGCGATAAGGCTTTCATTGCGTGTCATCGCGGGTTTTTTGCCTCTGAAAGTGGAGATAAGTAATGGTTATTATAAATATGTGTTCATGGGCCAGAAGATGGCGGTTCTTAAGAATATTTAAGGTATCCCAAATTTTGTTAGGAAGAGGAGCAAAGAGTAGCTTGAGTAATAGTAAGTGAGTAATATTGTAAATGTATGTATGTGCTTCTGTCCCTTTGACGAAAAACTTGTACGTTTGGTAGTTAGAAGGTTAAGGCCTTACGTTAAAGTTAAGGCCTTAATACCTACAGTCTGAAGAGGGTGTAAAAGATATTTACATACATAAAGATATACAGACTTTCGCATGTTTATTCTTCTCTTTTCGTGACGTAATGTATAATATAGATGAAATTAACGGAACGTGAAAAATGGATTCATTCGTTGTGTCTTAAGTCATATCAGCAACTGTCGATATTCTATTCAATGTCCAAATAGCGTTTAATAAATAACTTTTACAACTTCATTTAATTATAATCCAACATACTCACAAGCAACCACCTTAACCCCTTCGAATTATACGCAGTCATATTCAGCCCTTATTAAATCTGCGCAATGAAAGAGACGTTTCGCTATTTACAACTGATTACATGCGGGCTGGAGGTATTTGTGAAAAATGTGGGCCTGCACTAATGAAAAGGATTCATTAACGTCGCGCAACAATCCGACATTACGTAGGAGATATATGTATACGGGCACGCGTTATAACAAGGCGTATAAAGAACAATGCAGTCGAGATGCGTAGAAACAACGTTGTAGATATACTTAGGATACTTTTTCTTTTCGTCTGGGTAAATAAGAGGTACGATAAATGTTTATGTAAACATTACTATTTCATTACTATTATGGGTTCAAGTGGAGATGGAAACCTGAACCTCTGACTACTCCACTACTACTACTACTACTACGAGGGTTAATGGTCGTGTATGCATTTGTCGTTTTTTATTAATGACTTATAAGCTTATGAGTTAGAACAAGGTTTAAATGTTCATCTCCGAAATTGAGGAGGTTATAATTGTATACCCATCGAGCCTACAAATAAACCAGTACCAACTAACATGACACGTGGTTAACCAAGTTGTCATTAATTACAAACAGTGGCAGGTACTTATTCCGACAAATATGTACGATAGTGTTGCATGTCAATTAAGCTAACTAATAGCCTGTGCATTTTAAATACTAGTTCTTCATCACGAAATATGTGCTAGGTGGTAGAAATCGTTATTATATGCCAAATACCATTTATATAATGTATTACTAATTCATATTATATATGAAAAATAATTGTTAGCTTTTTTATAACAATACTTCACGACTTATGAATACACTCTCCCTTTTTTATCGTCTTAGGGGCAGAAGTTTGAGTGAACATCTACGAAATTTCGGAGGCATTTCTATTTCGCTTATTTTCACTTACGATATGCCAGACAGAAAACTATTGCCAACATTTCACCCAAACTTTAGTCAGAGTCTAATAAATTCGAAGGAATTAGCAACAATACTCAAAGTAATAAATACCAAAACCATCGATATTACAGAGAGTATTAACAAAATTATCTGAAGTTTCAAACATCAATCAATAGTTATACAGTCTGGTCTGTAGTATCAGTAGCTTGATAACTTTGCTAATCTTTAACAAACTATCAGCTGTACTTGGAATCGCATAAGTTGCATCTGAGAACAATAACTTAATTGCTCAAGTTATGTTTATGTAGTTGCTTATATAAACATAAGCGTTACGATTGTATTCATACTTTGTATTAATTAGAGCGGCTGTAGCCCAGTGGGTAAGATCTCTTACTTCTTATGTGAAAGGTCCTAGGTTCGAAACCCGGCTCTGGCATGTACCAATTACTTAAATTTAAAAATGTGCTTTTCATTTACGTACATAATTTACAGTCGCTAACGGTGAGGAAAAATATCGTAAAGAAACCTGCTTATCGCTAGGAATAGTTAAGGGGTAGTACCTATATCAGTCAAATCGTTTCATAACCTATCACGTTGGGTACTGTTTATACGCAAGTCGTGAAGCGTATTTGTTTTAATAATAATAAAATTCCTTCTTGCTGAGTATTGTATAATGCAACTTATAGGATTAGATCTATATTTTCCTTATCAGAATTATTAGTTGTATAACTTACGGAGTTTTTCTGTATAGCCTATATAGAGCATGAGCGAACGAAATTGATTCAAGGCAGAAAAAATTAACTACAGTGACGAATTATTTCCTACTTCTAGTATTGGATATTATATAAATAATAAACAAAAGAAAACTAGCTGCCGATATATAAAAACCTAATATTTTAACCCATTTTTAATTCAAAGTAAATCATTTAGTTTTATACAAAGTCAAGAGTAAAATGTTGCTGCATGTTTAATAATGAAGTAATAAAAGTAATACTGACTTATTCATTCCCAGTGGATAAGATATTTCTTTAAGTAATGAGTAATGGATCTGGTAATAATATTAGGTAGACTAGACACGAGCCGAAGTAAAACTATCAATCAAAACAAGAAACAAAGCAAGTCATGTACACCTGCCTAAGTTCTTAATAAGCATTAATATATGAGTTGTTCTTACTTTGTTAGTGCGTATATCATTAATAGTTGTATACAAAGTAAGAGTTTATTTGGGTCAAAATTACTTGTTAGCAATTACTGCCTGGATTTCAATTTATATGCATATTTCCTGACTTCTGACTTCAACAAGCCCAATTTATAAGTTCATAAAGAGATATCTCATGTTTTTTCTTAAGTTAGATAAGTCATGCACACATACACTGACAAACCGTTTTCGTTTCAGGGACACTTATAAACCTCCTCATACATAACTAGCGATTATTTATAGGTACTTCTACTGTCACCCTATTTTTTTTTCTACATGAGGAATATAAAATCACTTATTGAAAGTCAAAAAAAAACATTTCCACAGGAAAAGTTGTCATTAAAATTATTTAATCTTAAAAAATTAAAATAAATTTAATTAAACTATTGGCATTTCGTAAACCAAAATCCTGCAGAGAAGAAATGCCAAGAAACTCTGCAGACATATGTATTGTATAGGTCTATCTGACAGTCATATGTCTTAGATATGGCATCTAACTATTAATCCAAATGAGGATTCTAACTCTGTATCATAAACAACATAGAAACAAAGTTCGAAACGTATGCATAATGTTCCATCAAATAAATTTAATTCATATCTTCCCTCAATTCCTTTTAAATAAACCATTATACAAATTTAACATAAAGCATTAACCCCTAATTATTCAAACCCCCTTTCAATATAGTGCTAAGCGATTCGTATCCTCCCCTACAGCGTGGGTATGATATAAAGAGGCATTACACCAGTTTTACGACGATCCAAGAACCTTTAGTAAAGAGCACTAAGCCTCGTAAAAAGCCTTCTAGAACAGCTGCCCGTTTCACACTTAGACATTTGAATGTGGAGCGTGTTTATAAGTAAATGGAGTTTATAAGGTGATATTAATAAAAAGATGTCTAGAACGTTATAAGGTCAAAGTGCTAAGTAGATAAAAAGGTAATTGAATAATAAATACATGATATAAAATGTCACCCCCTAATGTATATTGGTACTCGTATATAAATTATAAATTTATGGATTTAATTTGTAAAATCTAATTAGGGTATGGAAGTAATAAAGATACATTAAGAATTGCTTAACTAATTTACGTCACGACAAGAAGTTAAATTCCTTTACGTATTTACACAACCAACTCAAATAACTTTTAATGTAAAATAACAATATTTAAATCAATATCTGCAGTGTTTTATTTTTAGTTTTGTTTATTTTACGTGGGATTTAAAACGAGGTCATGAAAGACATCGACGAGGTCATAAATATATCTTTATTATATAGAAAAGAAATAAATTACTTAAATAAAGTACACAAGTACTTTTTAATTCCTATTTTTGCACTACACATCGTCACTTTTACATTTCTCATTAACATATAACTATGATACACACTCCCTGTACACGCTAAACAAACTCGATTCCAATTCAATAAATTCGATTCCCTCCAACGCCACGGGTCAATGAGATAGCTACACCGTGATGACATTCAAATTGCACTTTAAGAGGAATACTAAACGTGCCCGCTGGCTGCTCGATTTCTGACAAGGCGAGCCTGATTCTCGGAACAGAATCCTGAGCTATCCGGCCCACGCACGTAAGCAAACATTATCTGTTTGCACACTGATGCATGTTTTGAGAATGGATATTTTGCAGGATACTGGGAAACTAAGGGGTGTGTAGGACACAGAATATTAAAAAGTGGAAGGATTCGCAATTTAACTATTTATTTAAGACATTGTATATAATTTATTAAGACTAATATTTTATAAAATATAAATCGTTCGTACGCACTAAATATTAGTAATAATAAATTATTGCCTTTTCACGGGTAACTTTTGAAAAAAGCCTGTTTCTGACAGTGTTTCATGTAATTCACGAAATGCACAAAATGAGGTATTTGAGTTAAAACTGATAAAACGATAATGTATAATATAATTATAGGTATTCTACGTCATTGTTCTTAATATCTCTAAGTAATTAGACGTTTCTGGTGCATCAATTAATAAATAGACACCTGAATGTAAGGAAAGTAAATAATTAATCGTACAAGTCTTTCCGTCATAAAGTCAATTGCTGTCACAACCATTTAACCCTTGCGCATTCTGAGGTTCATTCCACAACACAATTATTTCTCACTACTCCTCACCTATCCAAAGAGAACCTAGCAGAATCGAACCCAATACGATATCTTCGATTTACTGCTGACACTCTATTTTGAGGATTCCCATTTGGGCTCATACCTGTCCGAGAGCCGTTTGGCTAGTCGGCCTGTGGCGGAATTGGAATTCAAAATTCATGAAGTAGTCTTGCATGCAACGCGACTACTGGAAAGTGGTTACAGAACAGTGTTATGGCCATGCAACTACTGGATGGTTTACAGATCAGTGTTATATATATACCAGTAAGGTATAGGGTACAAAGATAATATGATCTTATATTTAGGAGATTCGCTTAATGTGTTACCAAGTCGCTATGATCAATAAAAAAAAATAACACGATATTAGCATTTTTTTTAACCAGCAAAGAAACATATTATGTAACATATCTCCTTGCAATGATAGAAATAGTGACTAATAATGTATAATTGTATCAATGAACAGGATATTCTCATCGGGTGTTGTCTGTCAATCTATTACAGATTGTTTAATTAAATATTTTACATCTAATTTGAGTGTATATAATTATATGTACTTACCATGCCCGTGAGTATTACCGATACCAATAACTTCCGATCTTAACAAATCACTTTCGCTTCATGAACCATTCTCTTACATATCTACTATTGCATTTTATGTTCTATGTAATTGCACTGCAAAGTCTTTCCAATCATTAAGTACTTCATAATAAACGGTCTGCCATACAAGTATATCTTTCATCCAATTAATTTAGTCAATCTATTTTTAATACGAAACTCATAAAGTTTGTTTAGAACTTGGAGGCAATTCGTTGCGTGGTGTGAATTGTTGAATTCGGTCTAACAGCTACTTCGAAAGTTCTAATTACACGATTGAGTGATTTCGCGGTCAGACCCTAATTTATGGGTGTCGGCTGCCTAATATGGAAAGTTTTATTACTTTCTATGTGTTTTAAACTTAATTGTTAGGCGATTGGTCATTTAAAACTATGCGACCTTTTGTTTATCAGAGCCCGTAGTGTTGATTAAATGTAAACGTGAAAACTTGTGGCTAAAATTAAGTTACAAAAACATACTTAACATTAAAGAAAGAAACTTAATATCTTTTGTTACGTATTAGGATATCCTTAGAGTAGCGTTCATTAATACAAAAGTCAAAGATTTAAATTTTTGGTAAATAACCTATCGTCTTTGCTTTTATTCATACAGCTCTTTATTCGTACAAGATAAAAATAAGTTGATCTTATACATACCTCTAATGTATTTCATATTTGTGCGTCACACTTGGTCGACCTTACACCAATGCTTTCAGACGCCTAATCACGCCTTCTTATTAACATAATCTACATAATCATGTAGAATAATAGGTGACATTATGCACCCTTACATTAATTAATCCTTTAAGGGCGTCATTCCTCAAAGTAAAGGAGAAATGTGGAAGTGTAATTTTCTTGTTGACAAATTCTTACGCCGAGCACTCTACAATGACGTCGGGTGAGAATTTATAGTCGTGTTACTCCAACGTGTAACATAGGACACCTATTCCTTTCTTACGTAACATGTCTTTGTTGCCAAAGGGCGTAGGAAGCACTGTGAGATATTGTTACTTAGTTTTGAGCTATTCAAAGGTTGAGACAGGATCTTGTGATAGCGTGAGTCAGGTAGTTTTGAGCTATGCTGTGACTTAGAATTACCACATCTTAATTTATCAATTTGGTATAGTGCTACTATAACAGTAATATTAATTAGTCCAATATAATGCTATAATTACTAGTAATTTGAATAGGTATTAGCTTCTAATTCGGTGTAGGTCAGTCGTCAGGGGCTTGATTCTGTTTCAGCGATTACACGGTTCAAATCTCAGAACATATATTACTGGATATATAGTTTTCTGATACTCTACGTCTATTTGGTAATAAAAACATTTACACAATGCACTAAACACAACATTGAGGGAATTAATTTCCCGAACATGTGCTAATAAATATTGAAACGGCTAAGGACTGTCACATTCAGTACTGACTATCTGGTCCACACGTGGGATCGAGGTGACCATAGAATGACTACTTTTGCAATCGCAGAGTAGGACAGTCGGAGCTGGGACTACTCTTTAAGGGTTAATGATCGTAGCTGAATTTATTTTTTTTGTCTTATTTGTTAATATATTACCAACAAGACAATCATAACAAAATATATCCAATTTACCCCTAATCCCTTAGTTGCTGTTTACGGTTTCTGGGAAACAAAAGTAGCTAGTTAGTATTCTGTTTAGTTTTACTCTAGCAGGGAACAAAATACACCCATTAATGCAGAGTTTATAATGCACCATTTCAGAATAATTAATAGTTCAATTCGTTAAATGTCAAATACAGTGATTCTGTGTTCATTGAACCGTGAATATAACGAATATTCCGTTTGATAGTTATCCCTAGACGAAATTGAAATAATAACCATTTAAAATATGCATCTACATGCATAGCATGAAAGCTTGAAACAATTGATTTTAGGTGTTGAAAATAAAACTACATTGCAACGTATTAGAAATATTAAATTTAATATTATCTTAACTCTTATATAAAAGATAATAATGATTGGGACCTCTATTTCTGATGATTTAAAGGATAAAAATCAGAGATCCGGGACATGCATTTCTAATGATGTAAAAGAACTTTAGTATTAGTATATATGAAATGAAATGCTTTTTATTCAGTATGATGATTGTAAATTTCACTTATTAAACGTCAATAAAAATCAATTTTCACATGAAAACTTGTCGTTAAAATTAGAATTAAAAGCTCTGTAGTTTTATCTAAATTAAGGTCCAATCCTTGCGTAAGCATGTTTAAAGTTTACAGAATTTATTTTATAGAAAGTTAAAAAAGACACATATTCGCATGAAAAATTTACATTAATATGAGAATTAAAGAATCTCTGTTGTTCTTTCTATAAAAAGGTTTAAATGTAAATTCCCGCGTGAGCAAAGTTTACTGAATGTATATTTTCTCCATGGAAAATACATTGGGAAACTGCACCAAATACAGTGAGGAAACCTACCTATTCTTCAGAATAGATAATGTCCAGTGTTTTAAAACGGTGACTCGGTTTTCAACCTGTCACGTAAGGTACTGACTATCTAGTAAAAATATGAGTTCAAACAGGAAACATTACACGCAAACCCCTGACTACCCTTAATGAGATATTAATCTTGTAGTTTATCTACATACGTTATTAAAAGGTAAACTACAGCCTAAAATTTCAGTAACAAAATCAATTACCTAGTAAGCCTAACTCTTAACTCCGTTATCTGAGGCACAAACCCTATTAAAGGCTGTATTATGTCTCCTAACTTAGTTTGCTAAAGAGATGTGGCGCGTGATATTGAGCTTATATGGAGAAAACTAACAAGTCTTAAGAGACGCCACTAATTATGTTTGATGACAGACTAACTTAGCTTCTAGGGGGATGGATTTCTAGAAAAATCCACCAAACTATGTATATATTTGTGTTAATGAAATATACATATTATAATGTAAACTTAAATTGAAGTTAAAAGTAGTTAATAATAATATTTGGACATTATTACACCAATTGACAATGACCCTTGCAGGTAATAGTCAACGTATATTTAAAAATATATACTCATTATAAATAGATAAATGCATATATAAACAACAACCAGACTGAAAGCAGAATAATAGATAAATTCTTAACTCTGTCACCACCGGGAATCGATCCCGGGACCTTACTATTAGCGTTCAGGTGCTTAACCAATCGTATCTCGGAGGTTGTCAAAACAACATACATATATATTAACGAACCAAAGTATGTATATAACTTTATAAACAAAACATTTGTATGGCACGTTTTCCTATCACTTTTGATTTCAACGAGAGTCAAGACTAGTTTCATTCGTAGTATAAGCTTACACTGTAACAGAGAGCACGTAGCACTACTTTCGTAGATACAGACACCCGTAGTCACTCGTAGCACGTGGACCATTTGCGCTGTACTCCGAATCTGTTTTAGCATCCACACTCTATTTGAGTTTGTTGTTTAGTTTTCTCAACAATGTTGGTTTGGTTTTGAAAGTATAATAGGGCCTTAGAACTAAAGGTTAGTTTAGACTATAATACGTTTATATTAAATATACAAATCTAAAAGGCATGTTACCCTTAAGAAGAGTAGAGAGTTTAAAGATCTCATCTTGTCATAATATTAATTAATAGCACATAAAAAATACTGGTTATGAACACCAAAATTTAAACCTAATATTTGCTGTACTTTTTCCTGTTTTCGTGTATATTTTAATTATTTTCCGATTATTTTATATACAATTATGACTAGATCTGTGTACATTTTCGTATTTTGCCAGTAATGCTATGTATAATAAATTATTGTTGGAATAAAGAAATAAACAGTACACTGATGCCAAAACTATCAATAACTCAACATGCAAAACAGCAATAGACATGCAAATCTAGCGAAATATTTTCACGAGATTATGATATAACATACACTTAAATCGCAAACAATTGTCAAACCAAACCAGTATAAACTCATCAATTTAACTCTTTTATAACAACTCAACTTCACAACTTAACACCAAATATCTGTCATATCAATACACTGTAATATTCAATATTTGTTGGCGAATATTTTCCTCACGATTCCCTAAACGGAGCAGTTACAAAGAGCTACCTGTTCTTTAGACGAGGGGCTGACAAGCTGTCAGCGAAACGAGGAAACCGTTTATCCAGCCGGAATGGCGAACGTTTCTTACCAAGTTTAAATAAGTTGAAGCACCTGCGGATGTATTTGATTAAGTTAACAGCCTAAACGTAGGTAGCACTTGAAGATTTGTTTGAGGATTATTTCTGAGTTTATTATCGGTTTATAGATGTAAAAATTACGTGAAGTTTAGCACAGATTTCAATTATAAGCAATTTCTTTAGTTGTATATAGCTTCTACTTTATCCAAGTTGCATGTTTAAATTAAAACCTGATTTAGTTTTCTAAAAATGTTCTTCCATGCTTATTAACAATCCCTGCTGATTGTACTGGGTTTTTTCTCGATATTTTGTAAGAGATTCAAGACACTAATAATTCGTCATAGTTAGGAGTTTAATATTTTTGTATGCCAAAAACGTCCCTCAGATTTTATCCTCTCTATTCCAATTTAGCCGGAACATTTAGTTTGCAAATAGCCCTTCATGCTTTCACATGCCGTTATATACTTATCCATACTCAGACCTACGCATTCCCAGTACAGAATTGGGCATAGTCTAGCATGAGACCGCTTCAGATGCATTCAAAGCGAATCCCTTTCAGAGGCAACCAAGAATGAATTCGACGTAATGACATTCACGTCGCATTGAGATCACTGATCGGGAAGGTTTGGCAAATCTAGGACTTACATAGGTATGATAGGCTAAGTATGATAGGACTTATGTAGAATACATAGTTTATACTAGTATAGTCTAGGTGGGGTACAGAATGTTAACTTGTTGGATCTACTTCCTTGGTGGTTTTTTGTTTATTTCTTTAATAAGCCATTCACCACTAAGGTTATGTCGGCTCAAGTACAAACACCGATGCTAATCTTCAGTCAGTAACTCCAATTCTTCTCTTCCCTGTTCTTCGGTTCGTTCCAATTGAGGATCCAAATACAATCCCAAAGCGAACATATTTAGCCAGTTCGGCATCACAATTGACTAAATATTATGCCGTAAATAATTATTTATATTTTCAACTTTCACTGAGCTGCTGACTTTGTTGATGAACCATAGACGACTCTTTGTTGGATGTTAATATTTCAAAAATGTTGTGGATGGTGACAAAAATGTTTTAATGTTAAACTTGTCACCAGTATTCTATGTACTTGCCATAGCATTCCTAATAACAATGCTAAATTTGACCGAGAAAATATCTGAAAGAAAGTGGTGCCAAACTACAAGTATATTCATTTAAACGAACATTCCGAACCAGGCGAACTAATTTGCTGTAAATATAAGTTACAATGGAATATTAGAAAAATAGTAGACGCCGAAGCAGTACAATTTAAAACGTTGAATAGAGTACAATGCAGTGTTACTTAAAAATATCGAACTACCCACGTGGTGGCTATAGAACTACTACCTCCTTGATTGGAAAGATGAAAACCTGGACCTCTGTCTACCCCGCAAAAGTTAATGGTCGTGAACTAGTGTGTCTTTAGTCATATATCCAACAATTTTATCAACAAATGTACAATTTGTACAATTAATAATAACAACAATTACGGTCATAACGAGACAATCGAAAAGCAGATGCGGCGCTTTGCCCAAGAATAAACCCGTAACAGCCGCCGAAGAATAATACGAAACGAAAATTAATAACCTTTATTACAAGAGATCTTATTACGGCTATTTCCCTCAGCTATGGCTCGCTTCGGCGCCTCCAAGGCTCTAATTAGAAGGGAGATGCTGAAAGAAAAGTTAAAAGAAACAAATTTCAGTAACGATTAGAGTAACGATTTTGTAAAATAAGAAGTCTATAAGCGAATTACCTAGGCTTTAATTGACAAACATTCTCCACTATGAACATCACTCGTTTAATTGAATTAATAAGTTCCGTTTTGATGAGGGATGTCAATAAAATATACAATTACACAATAAATTTTTTATTTATATTCCCTAAGAGCGAAGAACTGTCGCTAATGTTCAATATGAGATCACAACCCCGATATTCATGCTAAAAAATAATCTAGGAGATATTGGTGTCTCCGAGGTAATATCAATCCCGAAAGGGATTTAAGTACTTGAATGTATAAGCGTATTCGTCTAACAGTTAGCAAAGCTTAACCAAGTTTTTAAATAATTCAAAAATTCAATGTATTAAAAACGCTATTGTATTTACTGCTCATTCTGTGCTTTGATTGTCCTGAATATTTTCATCGACAACAAAATTAGCAATCACATATGAAACAAAACTGCATATACCATTTATTCGATTCCATCCTATTTTCCCGATATATTCAGGCTCCATGTTAAATCTGAACCCAATAACCAGTCCAGCGTTTTGAATAGACAACAAAATGCTCTTTTAACAGGGTCAATTAAACGACAAGTTAATTATCGCGACTGAATCGCTTTTCAATCCTTTTGGCAAGCAGATGGCTGTAAATTAAATGTCCGATGCTCCATTACTTTTTTAATGTATTCGATGTCTAATTTTAATGGTCTTGAATGGAATAGAATGCTAAGAAGCCGCCTAATGGATAAAGTATGATGTAACTAAAGGACTAGGAGTGTTTTGGGTGATGGACTACCAACCTATTAAATACAATTCATTATAATATTCAATATCAATACCGTCACGACTAATATACTAAAATTTACCAAAGATTATAATCTTAATTTAGTTTTTAATTTATTTTGACACATTTGGAAACCAAAATACTGAAAATTTTAATATGTTGACTTAGCCTAGTAAATATAAAATTTCCTCGATGAATAAAAGTAGCAAAGAAAATATTTTGTAAAGCGCATCCCGAATACATGATTTATTTACAAATCTAACTTCGACATACACATTTAGTTATTATTAATTTATATTTATGTGAGACGGCCTTTGTGACCCCAATAACTCGGTCCTTTACTAGCCCCTAGGGATGGAAAGAGTCAACAATAACATCGCTGGAACCTTTTACTTTTGTTTATTCTGTAGAATGCCTTAGCTTTGTTTTATATTAAGTTTTTACTATAACGGAAGTTCTTTGAAAATTGTAATTGAAGTATAAGCAGAATTTATTAGGCGATGGACTAGTAACCTTTCACAAAGAATTTATATTTATCAATGCCATGGTAACCTTTAAGAATAAAAAAGTGATGGAAAAAATGTATGAGTTGTGTTTCTACCCATCTTCTAAAGGATAAAAGGACATGAGTATTTTTATGTATGTATAATCTTAAAATCACGTGCGTGGTGGTCATATAATTACTACTTTCGCAATTGTAGAGATGGACACCTTAAACTGACTACTCCACAAGGGTTAATGGTCGTGAACGCGTTTGTCTTTTTGTAAAATCTTTCGTCAATGTAACCGAACATAAGTAGTCAAAGTTGCTTTAAATAAAAACTAAAACAATTTACAACGAACAAGTCAACGCTCTCATTTGATTAAAAACGTGATTTTTTCAATTTACGAATTACATTATTATTCAATCAACGTTACAAATTGCGTTCCTAAAACTTGAACAATTAATTTCACTGTTTCGCCCAAAAGGTAAACAAAATAATTATGTTACAAAAATTGAATTTTTTTCCTTCTTGATAGGCTTTTCTCTTAGGGAAGTTGTTTGAAAGAAAACATTGTTCACTCTTTAATTTCCTTTGTTTGGCATGCAAATAACATATGAAAACGACTCGTTAATACATTGAATGATGTAGTAAAATAATATTGATATCGACGACCTCCGTAGCGCGATCGGTTAGACACCTGAACGCTAATCGTGAGGTCCCGGGTTCGATTCCCGGTGGAGGCAGACTTGAGAACTCCGCTTTTCTTCTGCTTTCCAGTCTGGTCGTTGATTCTACTTGTATACACCATAAATGTATTTACCTATATAATATAAATAATTACATATATAGCATATATAGCATATATAATAAGTATAAATTTCTTAAATATACGTTGACTAAAACCCTTAACATAAGTCTTAAATGTACTTAGCAAGGGGCTAGTTCAATTGGTGTAGTAACGTCCTACAATTTTATTAATATCTGTGCTAGTAGGGACGTGAATAGAAGCCTAACTAGCTGTGTTTCCTTCCTGTCTGACGTAGGCCACTAAGGGACTAGATGTCAAAGTAAGAACTAGTAAGCTGTCATAAATATTCTATCAAAACCATCATGACAACAACGGTTGCTAGTCCATCGTCCACAGATTCCGATTACCTCTTGTCCCTTAGTCACCTCCTACGACAACCCAGATAAAATGACAACAAGTGAACATTCGTTTCATCTCCCAATTTCAGTTCTTTCGGACTTTACATCAAGTTGCCCCCTTAAAACAAAATATGCGAGTTAAAACAGATCTCTTTAATATTGTGGTTAGTTTAATATTTTATATAGCATGAGACATAATGTCCATGCCAAGCCATTATCGTGCAGACGAGTCCAAAGACCTTTCCCAGTGAAGAACGCTACATAACTCATTCCCGTAAACAGCTTATGATGTGCCATGTCGGAATAATTAACAATCCAATTAGTCAAACGCTAACTCAGCTAGCGAGGAGTTAATAACCCCATATAACCGTATATGTACTTACATTCCGTTTTATGCTAGACTGGGACGTAAAAATAGTGCTAACTAGATGTCGTTCTTTTTGCCAAGTCGTAGAAAGCGACTAAGGAACTAAGGGTTTATAAAATCTATTGGACAATGGGCTAACCATCGCTTCATTATGACATCACAAACCCAAGATTGATGCTAATAAGTGACCTGGAAGTTATTATGTCTCCGAGTTTCTATCCACCCTAAAAGGGATGACCGGACTAGAATTTACATGTATGTACATAAATCTTGGGCATTCTTTTCAAAGGAATGTGTTTCAATATATATCCAAACATTCTGGTCAAGATCTCAAACGTAATTTGTAATAAATCATATTAAACAGTAATAAAAAAGCCAAAAGTAATAAGTCAATATCGTAATATAAATGTTGAGCCAGTAAATAAATGATTCCAGTTTTATTGGTCCTTCGAACCGAAACCGTCGCTTTCATGAGTATAAAAGTCAAATATTTCAAGTGTAGTAATCCCTTTTATTGTGCACAGTCTTAATTTTATGAACTTTTGCGTTTATCACTCCACCCGCTTTAGGGTACTCGCGAACTAGTTTTTATAGGACCGATAATCGGGCAGATTTTTTTATCCGATTCTTATTTAGGTATCAAACATACAACCCAGTGCTAGCTGCGACATAAAAAGAATGCTAACTAACCGTCAGCTGGCGATGGGTTAGCAACCTGTCAATAATGTTTTATATAACATCACAGCCCCAATATTTATGCCCAACAGTGACATGGGAGATATTATATCTCCTAGTTTCTATCCGTGTTTTGATATTTTCGCCCGAAAGGTTTACTTACAAATTGTCAGGATGCAGTTTTACTCCTTAGTGATTTTTATTTGACGTCTGCATGTTACGTTGTATTACCTTCCTACAATAAGTCGGTCACCGATTCTCGGATAGAGACCAGCCTTTAGTTCTCATAGTTGGCCCAAGTCGATTACTCTTTCAGTTAATTCTAGTTAATATACCGTTTCAGAGTACAAAAGATGATTTACATGTTCACTCCAGTGTCACTGTTTTCACAACGATATATGTCCAGTGTCTGTTTTAATAACGTAACATGTAATACGAACTTAACTCCGTTAGTTTATCTAAAGTTGACTAATATTATAATGGATTTGATATTTCCTTTCATTTCAGTTAATTAATTTTATGTCCGTTGATAATAAGCAATATCACTTAACAATACTGACTTAGCAATATCATTTAGCATTGATCAAATTTGATAAGTGTGCAATAACATTTAGCACCTAATTGTCATCAATAATATGTCCTTCGAAATATACTGCTTTTAGTTCAACTCTGATTTACCACAGGACTATTGTATTACCCAGCTTTTCAATATTTACCTTAACCAATAAAATAACGTGGATTACTTTTTTTGACTTTAATGAAATATTGACTTAAATGAATATATATGAAATATCAATTTGGACATACATATACATTCAGGTCCTTTAATCCCTTTCTCTCAGGACGGAACCTCGGTAATGTAATATCTCCTAGGCCACTTTTTAACAAATATTGGGGTTGTGATGTCATATGAACCATTGGTGTCAGGTTGCTAGCCCTTTGCCCAATTGATCCTATTTACGCCTAGTCCTTTAGTCACCTCCTACAACAGGCCGGAAAGTACGGCAACTAGCCAGCATTCTTTGTACGTCCCAGTCTAGCACTGGACAATTAACGTGGATATTCCAATTACTAATATGAGGGAATTAGTCGTCTATGGATTGTCAACAACGTCAGCAGCTCAGTGAAAGTTGAAAATACAAGTTGTGCTGTTAAACTGGTTAAATATGTTCACTTTGGGATTATATTTGGATCCTTAACTGGAACGAACCGAAGAACAATGAAGAGAAGAATTGGAGCTTCAACCTCGTTTTTCTTCGGTTGTAGCGGCTGCCGGCGTTGGTGTAACCATGGCGATTGAATCACAAGTGCAAACACCATGGCATCAGAGTTTGTACTTGAGCCGACATAACCTAAGTGATGAATGGCTCATTAAAGAAATAATAAATATTATTTTAGTTACAGAAAACATTTTAGAGACTTAAATGAAATGCCAAATTCAACTTGTTTATTACTCTTAATTAGACAAAAGATGGCGTGAGTCGCCTGCTCTAAAGCTCAGCTTCTATTCATCAAAGACTTACTATTCAGGTAGTTTTCAAGAGGTAACATTTTAACGAGTTTGTTTCTTATTAAGATGGCAACAAAATCCGCCGTACAAATTCCGACTTTAAGGTTTAACTGACAGTTATGTTAAATAGGAATGGTACTTTTAGATTATATCCTCAATTCCTGAAAGGGTGAATAGAACCACAGCAATATCACTGACGTCTTTCAATCCCATTCATGATAGACAGAACTATGGAGACTGACTGAAGTTTTTATATAACTATTAGTAATAATAATAATAATAATTGGACATTATTACACCAATTGAACTAGCCCCTTGGTAAGTACATTTAAGACTTGTGTTAGGGGTATTAGTCAACGTATATTTAAGAAATGTATACATATTATATATAGATAAATACATATATAGCATATATATATTCTACGACCAGACTGGAAAGCAGTAGAAAAGCGTATTCTACACTCTGCCACCACCGGGAATCAAGATTAGCGTTCAGGTGTCTAACCGATCGCGCCACGAAGTTCGACATAGTGTTGTGGTGACATGATATTTGTTTTTAAGTTAAATGGATAATCTCCCAAAACTCCTATTACCTCTAAACCCTTGACTATGTATTATTAGACAATAATAATATCATTTTTATTGAGATAACCACATAATTTACATACAATATTTAAGTTAAACTAAATTAATAAACAAACATAGGTTCGCAACTTAGACAAAACACATAAACATTACGTGCCACTTTAATCCAGATAGCATCCTCTTTACTACCTTACATTTCTCTTCAATAGCTAGAAGATGTAAAAATGGCTGAAAGCGAATAAGTTCATATGCAAAATCATTTTAAAACCAGTCATGTGTATAACACGTTTACTACTGTAAAATGCGAAAGACTGAAAGCTACTGAGGAATAAAAGCCTTTGAAATCTTTTGAGTAAATCGCCTTATAGCCAATGCATCGGTTCTGCCTGCTTTCAGGTCGTTTTACACGTAATTTAGTTCCTAAGTATGGGGGAATAGAAGTACTTGTTATAAAGGGAGGTTTTTAGAGGACTGGTCAACACTGAATCAACTTCTATGTACTATCTTTCTACGATTATTCATATATTAGTTTGTAGTGAATATTGTATGTTTCCACTTATTTTATCATACTGAAACCTCTCTGTAATAGCTAATATTCGTTACGTAAAGAATAAATATATTTATAATGTATAATTAGGTGCGGAATGTTAAGATAACTCAAACATGAAATAAATAAGTAAGGCCGATAATAAGAAGGCTATGCAACAGGGAAAGATAATTTGCACTTATGTGCCTGCATTGAACGCCATCGAAAGGCCGATAGTGATGTGTTATAAAGAAAGCCTAAATGACTATAGATGACCATTGTCCCTTGGGGGTAGTCAGAGGGTTGCCGCTTTTACTCGTCCAATTGTTCCAACATTAGAAATGTGTACAATTGTTTCTTCATTTTCATACATTTATTGTTCATACAAAAAACAAACGCTTTAACGACCATTAACCCTTGCGGGGTAGTCAGAGGTTCAGGTTTCCATCTCCACAATTGCGAAGGTAGTAATTCTATGGACACCTTGAACCCACGTATTAACCAGATAGTCAGTACTCAATGTGACAGGTGGTCAGCCATGTCGCCATTTACAAGCACTAACTATTACCTGTTCGACGAACAGGTAGGTTTCCTCACGATGTTTTCCCTCACCGTATAATTCGATGCATTTCATAAATGTGTTTTTATTACGAAAATGTACGTAGAAATTCATGAAAATTCATTTCCATTGGTACATGCTCAAGCGGGATTTGAACCCTGTACCCACTGATACAGAGCCAAGCCCCAAACAACTGAGCTACGTCGAATTACTGAGCTACGTCGAATAACTTTATTAATTTACGTCGAATTATTATTGTTCATACATTTATGTTCAAAACACCTCCGCAATTATGACAGTATTCGGCATAACAATAAATATATTTTATTGCATAAAGTAGCAAATAAATAATAACTTTTAATATTCAGTACCCTCATAGGGCGAGTGAATAAATCACAGGTCCATTCAAACAGGAGTAAACTTTTTGATTTTCGGGAAGTGATAAATCTAAAAGTACTGCCAACAAATCGGAATTTAAAAGGTAGAAAACCAATGGAAAAGCGGCTGCTACATACACGATCAAATTGCGAACCAATGATACTCATATTTTGAAACTTTTGCAATACTATTGTACTCAATGAGACGATAATATCTCCTAGGTTACATATCACCATGAATATTGAGTTTAAGGTGTAACAGGAAACATTGGTTGCTAGGATGCTAGCCTATCGCCCAATAGATACTATTGTCCCAAGTACTATAGTCGCCTCCTACGACATGTCCAGAAGAACTGCAGGATAAATAGCTAAATGCTGTTTATCAATATATTTAGACAATAACATAACCATTACGTAATATGTCAAATCCTGCAAAAAATGGAACCTATTACACTCATATAAATTTTTAACTGACCACAGATTATATTTTAGTTGACACTAGTAAAAATCCTTGATTATTTGGATTTAACAATTTGGAATTCACAGTCATAATGTGTAAGTTATTCTTTCGCAAAACAACTGCCACAAATAGCTGCAACAGTATTGGTATTCACATTGTCAATCCATTTACAATAACGTCACAGAACGGATAACAGTTGTAGCAGAAAAATAGAAAATATTTTACAGTTGATATTTATGCATTTAATCCATCTATTATTTGAAATCGTTTTGAAGGCTTGAGGGTATGTTATCTTTCTGATGATAGTTGTCATCATATGAACATTCAAGTCTTTTGATCCCTGTCAGGGTAGAGAGAACCTGGGAGACACGATAATATCTCCTAACTTTTTAGCATTTTATAAATAAGATTTATGTTAGTTGCACATATATGTGCCAGATAAAACTTGACATTAGAGCATTAAGTTTTCTATTTAGTGTATAAAAAGAGGAGGAATTAATAACATTTAAAATAAATGTACATGACACATAAAGAAACAATTATTAATTATGACAAACACATTGTACTACAAATAGTATCTTATATTATAAGACAGCTTACTTATATTCGAATCAGTATCGTTTAAACAAAAAGCAATGCCATTTCTCTCCCTTAAAGCATACTAGAAGCCGTAATCTAATTAAAATCTCTGGATATGGCAAAGCATATGCAAATTTCTAAAGAGATACTCTACTTGAGATTCCCAATTATGTTAAGCACTTTTCAAGTTACTAGTACTTCTGAAAGGACACGCCTACTCTTCTTAATATGTTGTATCTTAAGTAAGTAAATAAAAATATGTCTATCTATTGGACATATTTATATAACATGGGGTAGACAGGATTCGTAATATAAATAATGTTGTTTGTTCATCATCTTATAAGTTCCACTCATCACTTATTGTTCAGTCAATCCTTAATTTGTAGCCAGACGAAGTTCCGGATATTCCAGAAACACACATAGGTTCTCTGTATCTATGGAACTGACATATATAGAAAAATATATGTGTTATTTTAATAACATATGTCAATACAGGTTATATTCCTTGAAATTGTTACTGTAGATTAAACCGTGTTAACACTGTGACCAATGGTTGAACCCTATTGTCATCGATACGGATTATATCGGTAATTTAGAAATGGCAGCAAGTAATTGTGATTATCTTGGTTATTTTACGAATTGAGATATTATTAAATCATTACACACTTATTTTCCATAAGGAAATAATAAAAGCAAATTTTATTTATTCATTTATTTAAAACAGATCCAAACTAACACGGGTTAATTAATGTTCTATTTAGCACCGTTAGCAATTACCATTTGAAAGTATAATTGGGTTGCAAACACCATTCAGGGAACGATTAGTCGCCGCAAGAAAGAGAAACAGTCTAGACCAGATCATAAATCCAAGTCTTACCTCCTGTAAATACAAGTGCTAAGGGATCTTCCAGGAAAAGGGTCCTCATAAAATGGCCCATCAAACAACAATTTTTCAACCAATTAGCAACGTCTAATCACTTATTTCTAATACATTATTTGGCAATTAAGGTAATGAGTTCGATTTAAATGGGGTAATTAAACCGTGGAGAATAATATGTGATTCTGTATAACCTATCATGTTTGGTACCGACCATTAGTGAAATACGAGTAGTCTTTCAAATTTTGATAGGCCAAACTTCGTAGTTACAATGATATTCAAAATTTTAATTTTTTAACTTTAAACAACAACTAAAGCGTATGCTTAATAAGTAATCAATGTTGATGTTTTCATATATCTACGATTCTGACGACATATCCTCGTTTAAGATTATAAAAGCATAAATTAAAAGAAATTATAATTTAACACATTATAATTTATGCTTGCTAGCTATTTTAAAGAATGAATAGCAATATAAAAATAAATCGCTGTTCAATCTGCATGCAAAATATTTGCTTTAGTTCGCATACACTTGGATAGGTAGAAGCCCGGAGTGGTCCGGTCGAGTATTTGCACTGACATTACACATCGCTGCAGCTTCGTTTATAAAGCACGTTTCCTTTAGACTAGGCAGAAAGATAATAGCTAGCTTTTTACCTGGCGTGTTATGAGAAGATAGGAATAGAAGTAGATAGTAGAAGCAGAAGTAGATGGTAGAAGTTGATGGTAGTACTAGAAATAGAGAGGAGTAGAAGTAAAGTAGATAAGATAGGAGTAGAAATAAATAGTGTCCCAATTTTTCTACATTGTTGATAAAACAGCCAGTCAAATTGTGATAAAAATGAGTGTATATGTCCACTCAAAAAGTAAGAATACCGTGCACATGTAAAGGCAATAATGGGTAGTTAGGTAACAACATCATCTTTATTCTTTACAATATTTATCATTGTATGTATCAATGCCGTCGAAAAGCGGTCACTGAGAAGCATATTTGGAGTCACATTGAATGATAGAATTGATTGGTAGAAAAGTAAAAGTGAACTGAAAGGGCGGTTACTTAGGGACCTAATAAGACATGTGACAGTCAGCTAGACGCCATATTGAAAAAGGGTGATGTTAGAAGTACCTATAACCGACGAGTGCGTATATGAAGCGAAAGTGGTTTGTCAGAATCGGGACAGATGGGGTCCGTGATCTCCCTACCCCTCTTCAGGGAATCAGGCGTGATGAATACGTATGTATGTATGTTGTTTAGGGCAAATGATGTATCGCTTATCCCAAATAACAGGCAAGTTTCTACCAAATATTATTATATAATTTTATTTGTTAATATTAATTTTCTCTCTCGCTATGCTACATAAGTAAATAAATTTATCAGTTAATTTGCAACAATAACACGTACATACAAATATTGTATGTACATGTCGTATATTCAATTATATGCATTTGTTGTACATCATATATCTTCTTCTTCTTCTTCTTTACAGCACTAATTCGCCCACCGTAGGGCATATGCCTCTCCAATCTTTCTCCACTGTGCGCGGTTTTCGGTTTTTCTTGTCCAGAGCGAGCCAGCTACCTTCAACAGATCATCAGACCATCGGGCAGGTGGTCTGCCGACACTTCTTTTCAGCTGTCTAGGTCTCCATTCCAGGACGCGCTTACTCCATCGTCCATCATCTCTACGACACACATGTCCAGCCCAAGCCCATTTCAGCTTAGCAACTCGTTGTCCAATGTCCACAACTTTGGTGCGCTGTCTTATGGTCTCGTTCCGGACCCTATCCCGCAAAGTGATGCCAAGCATGGCGCGTTCCATGTGTCTTTGCGTGACCTTTAATCTTTGCATCATTTTGTCTGTCAAAGTCCATGTCTCACATGCATATGTCATAGTTGGTAGAACACATTGGTCAAACACTTTCGTCTTGAGGGACTGTGGCAGCTTAGACTGAAGTACATGTCTCATCTTCCCAAAAGCTACCCAGCCCAGCTGTACTCTCCGACTTATCTCAGCCATCATAGAATCACGTCCCAGCTTTATGATTTGGCCAAGGTATGGGTACTCCTCCACCTGTTCTAGTGGTTGACCGTCAAGTGATATAGGATAGTGTGAGAGATCTTCTGTTGCCATAATCTTGGTCTTATCCATATTCATCTTGAGGCCAGTCCGCAAAGACGCTCGGTATAATTGCTCTATCATTTGCTTTAGGTCCACTACTGATTTAGCAATTAATACAATATCGCCCGCATAGCGTAGGTGGTTCAAGTATACACCAGCGACATTTACACCTTACCTTTCCCAGTCCAAGGTTTTGAAGATGTCCTCCATTGCATTTGTAAACAATTTTGGTGAGATTACATCTCCTTGCCTAACTCCTTTCTGGATTGGTATTAAGTCAGTCCTTTCTTTTAATTGAACCATCATAGTAGCCGATTTGTACAGATTTTTCAGAATTTGAATGTACCGGTAATCTATGTGACAACGATAAAGTGACTCTGTTACTGCCCAGTCAAATGCCTTTTCATAGTCTATGAAGGCTAGATATAGAGGACCATTGTATTCTTCCGACTTTTGGATGACCTGCCGAAGTGTAAATATATGGTCATTTGTTCCATAGCCTTTCCTGAAGCCTGCCTGTTCTGTGGGTTGGTGTTCGTCCAATCTTTGTGTTAAGCGAGAAGTCAGGATTCTGGAAAACACTTTGTAGACCTGACTCAAGAGCGAAATGGGACGGTAATTTTTCAAAAGTGTCTTGTCACCCTTTTTGTGGAAAAGCACAACAAGACTGTTTGTCCAATCATTGGGAATGTCGCCTGTGAACAGAACCTCGTTGAACAAAAGACTAAGCTCCTTAATGACAGCTCTTCCACCTGCTATGAGTAATTCCACAGAAATGCCATCTTCTCCCTGTGCCCTGAGCTTCTTGAGTTGTCTCAGAGCTTGCCTCACTTCGTACAAACTAATTTCAGGAATATCTTCCGTGTAGTGTCGCCTTAGTGGAGCTCGCTTATCGCTTGGATCAGAACAACTGGGCTGCGGGATTGACGTTGCGTATAGATTTCTGTAGAAGTCCATCGTGATCTCTTTGATTTCCTGGCTGTTACTAGTAGGATTACCGTTTTTGTCTCTCAGCGTATTCAGACTACTATAAGCTTTGTTTCTCTGGAAAACTTTCAATCCTCGGTTCCTTTGAATGAGTTTCTGTATGTTCAGGATGTTTCTTTTCCTAATAGCCTGTTTAAGAGTCTTGTGAATTTTCTTATTGAGCTCACGATGTTCAACGCTGTTAAAGGCATCCGCTGCTATCTTTCTCCGTTCTTGCATCATATCTGCCACTTCTTCTGGAAATTTGCTTACGGATTTGGTCGCTTTCGCGAACTGCTTTTTTGCTGCAGCCGTAAGGATACCTATAAACGACTGTATTTAGTTTGGAGATCATCTTCAAAATGCTCTGTAGCGGTCCTTTTTAAGGCTTCAGTAAGCAGTGTCTCAAACTGTACATTTATTCCCTCCGGGATCTGCAGCTTTCCTAGCTTATTCCTAGTGAGTTTGGCTCTTTCCAGTCTCGTGTTTAATATGATGGTTCCTCGAACGAGTCTGTGGTCGCTGCCTGTCTGAAAACGATTAAGCACTGTGACGTCTGTAACAATGTGCTTGCTGTTAGTTAAGACGAAATCAATTTCGTTTTTCGTATTCCCATCCGGGCTTACCCACGTCCACTTCCTCTTTTCTTTCTTCTGAAAGAACGAATTCATAGCAAGGAGACCTTTGCTTTCCATGAAGTTCACTAAGATTTCACCTCTTGGATTACGGTGTCCTAACCCGTGAGGTCCCACACAAATTTCAAACCCCATGCGCCGACCTATTCTAGCGTTGAAATCACCCAAGATTATCAGGTAACGGGAGCGTCCCTTTTTTTTTATCGCTTTATCGATATCTTCATAGAACGCTTCTACCTCTTCGTCGTTGTGGCTGCTGGTTGGTGCATAAACTTGGATAACTTTAAGAGAGTACTTCTGATTGATTCTTAGGATAATGTAGGCTACCCTCGGTGAAACACTGGCCATCTCTGTCACATGCGTTGCTATGCCGCGTTTTATTATAAAGCCTACACCTCCATACGAAGATTTTTCTTCCCCTCTAAAGTAGAAAAGGTCACCTGACTCAAGCCGAATAGTGCCCTCTCCATTTCTTCTAGTTTCACTCAGTCCAACTATGTCATATTTTATCTGTCTGAGCTCTTTCTGGAGCTCTTCCAACCGTGCGTCTTCTCTCAGTGTCCTTGCATTATACGTAGCCAGGGTCAGTTTGGTTTGGCAGCCGGACCGAACCCAGAGATTCTTGGCACCCCCTGCTCCGCCGTTACCGTAACCGCTGCCGTAGTTAGGAATAGCGAAGCCGCTGGGGACTGGGGGCCATTTTGTTTTTGTGCTTGTCATGATTGGAGGATTTTAGCCCAATACTTGCCACGTCGGCCACACGTCTTGGCAAGTTCCATGCTTTCTAGGGAGTATTTCCATACCCTAAGGCTTATGGTGGCCTAAGACAGGTTACTTAACCGCCGCCTGTGGTTCGGCGTTGTCTTTCGTTTAGCACCACCCAGGGGACACGTGTAGGGACTCAAGGGTAAGACCTACGGACGCGAAAGACTCCGCCCCCCAATCATATATCTACGTTATTTCAATCCAAGAAACATTTGTTCCCTAGTCTATTCGGCAGGCAAGCATTTTTATTGAATAGGATCGACGAGTGAATTCGAGCACCATCTGTCTGTTTCGTTTGATAGGAAGGAGTGTGCTTCGATAACAATATGGAGGCATATGACATGATCCGGTTTCATATAAATAAATAACCAGCAACCGAATATATTGGGTTCCCTCCCCGCAAAACCCGATTCCTATCTGTTTTTTGTTCGACAGATAATAAGATATTCTAAGCTATTATGAACTATTTTCAAAGGCACATGATTGTAACACGGTGGTAAGATTATCATTATTAGTAGTAGTGTCATAATGGCATTGTAAGTACTGGTTATGGCTAATCTATCTAACCGTCGCCTAAGTATTTGAATTGACAACTCCCATTCCACAATTGATTTCTCCACCATATTGACCATTTTAAAATGAATAGCATAGCTTTTAATTTTAAAAACGAATATTTCTTTCGTAAATTAAACCTTCTGCAGTTAAAGAGACACTAAACTCAAGCCCCAGAAATACAACTTTAAATAAATACCTCTTCTTACAAAATGCCATCTATAATGTTCTTCTGGAGCCAAAACTGCGGGAAGCTCGTCCCTAATAGTGTACAGCGCAATACAATGGCTAATTTTAGAAACTGAGCCCCACCGCATCCATTGCGGTTGTTTAACTGTCACAGATCTGCTATAGTGTGAAGAAAGTGCAGTAGTTAAGGTGCTTACAGGGTAGAGCAGTGAATGAATAAATGAGTAGAATGAGCGAATGTTTGAAAAGAATGATTACGATGTAAGTGTGTGGAAAATGAATGATTAGATTATAGAAAAATAATAATATACACGGCCGGTATAACAAATATTTTATGGTTAGATTTTGAAAGCTTTTATTGGGAAGGATAATATAATTTTAATAATTCACTTTTATTTTGAGTGACAAATTGATCCTTTACTTACTTCACAAGGAAACCAAATATTGTTATAAAATTTCGTTAATTTTCCTGCGGATTAGGCCAGGTTACAAAGAGCTAAATTGTACATTCACAGCTGTATTGATGAAGTATAAAGTTCAGTGTAAGTTTCGGTTTTAATTTATTTGTTTACTTTGGTTGTTGGGACTGATAAAACTACTGTACCCTTTACACCGCAGCTGTACTTTAATTAAGCTATGTGCTGCTTTTCTCTCTTATGACACTACAGTTCAGCCAATTAGAGCAAAATAACCGATTTTAAAATAATAAATTGCTATGCTAGCTTTTGGAATGGACAAATAAGTAATTGGAAATTGATTAAAGAAAACATTTGATATTTGTCATTACTCTTTTTTGCCATTGCATTAACGTTAATATATATTTTTTATATTATTATGGTTGTTTTAAAATTTAACGTAAATACATAATGTCGTTGCAATTGAAATGATCTTCAGGTAGGAAGCAAAAGATTAATAACTATTCGGAACGATAAACGCTGTACACAATGGCATATCTCTCCACCATTTTCGGTGCAGACTATCTGGTGTAATGTGCTTACTAGTATCTAAAGGTCTGTTAGATCAACTTATTTCTAGAAAAACAATATCAGTCATGATTATATCATGTCAAGAGGAGTTTTGATCGGAATTCCAAATAAATGTCTCAATTAATTCAAGTCTCAAATTGTTTCAAAATTAGTCTTAAACTTTGGCATACTTTTGAAAATTCTCATCACGATGTTCGACTTTCGCGAACTCATAAGCTGAGTTGGAGTTTGAAGCCAACTCGTGACTGCTTAACGTGGTTTTCCTGATGGAAGAAAACCTTGTTTCCAGGTAGATATTAAACCTCATTTTCTCTGTTACGGAATTCATTTCATACATACATATATTTGCATAACGCCCGTTTGCCTACCAAGGTTGGGCAAAATTTTCTATACCTACAATATATGCAAATATGTTCACTTTCCATAGATAGGTCTTCTAGCGGTGATTTCTACTATCAGCATAATACGACATAGGTTGTCATCACGGGACCTAAATGTTTTATATATTCAGTTATTGACTACGTTTCCCAACTTAATTAAAATTCAAATATATATTCGTAAAAAAAGTTAGTTTTAATCTTTTTAGATGAGAAGGACCTAGATAATAAATTTTATTCCCCAGGTCCCTAATGAATAATTTATCTAAGACCTCATTTAAGACACGAAACAATGCACGTGATATGCAGAAATGCAGCAACCCACAGCGTGTATTGACATGTGCTTGATTAAGGCACCAGATGCTAGCTCCACTCCTCATTAGTATGTAAAGAACATCTCGCCAACTCCACTCCAACTGTGAATTCAGTTTGTATCTTGTTCCGGACTGGATTAACAAAACCTTAATTAAAAAATTATGAGTGTGAGCGATAAGGGTTAGAGTCGCGTGGCAGATTACTTTTAGTGTATGTTTTTTAACCAGCCTATATTCACTGTGTTTATAGAGAAACTGAGTTATGTTATTTATTAAAATATGTATTATTGAGCAAGTTTTAAATATGATTAATAACTAACGGGACTTATGGCGTAAGTTTTTATATAATAAAGTTACCTTTATTATTAACCCAATGTTTCGGCTACGTTGCAGTAGCCTTGGTCACGGGCAGAACTGATTAATAAAAAAGGTAACTTTATTATATAAAAACCTACGCGAAAAGTCCTGTTAGTTATTAATCATGAGTATATATGTCAATGTACGAGTATAATGCTATACTAATGTAGGTTTCCTAACATTAATACGTATTATAAGTAAATAAGTTAAAAAGTATGATCGATTTTAACAAATTGTGTAATTTAACTTGTAATTAAATATATAGACACAAATACACACAGACAATGTACATAAATAAATGTATCCCTTTTTACCAAAATACATTTAAGACTCTTTTCTCCGTCGATTCGATTCATAATAACATGCGCACCACAAAATACGCTTTTTCGATTGCCAATAACAAGGGCAAATATTTAATATATCGCGACCCACTTTCAAGACGTACTTTAGTCTTATTGAGGCAAGCTTTTCCTTACTATTTGTATATTGGGTAAATTTGTTACTGGTATTACCATTACATCGATTATTAAATAAATATAATGTATCATTGCAAAAACTATGATACTTATAATATGAAAAAGAGATATAAAAGCCTCAATGACGTTCTGCTTAAGATATGGTGATAAATCCTTAGATACACTTTAAATATTCATAATTTTATTAAAATATATAATAGTGATATTTTTGTATTAGAAATAATTGTTCTTTATAAGGAATACAGGGTGGCGCATTCAAAACGGTCAGTATGGGAAAATCTAAAACTATAAGAGATACGAAGATTTGTTCTTAGGAACCATGTCACCGATTTTGATAAAAAAAAAACTGCATTCATACTTTTTTTGAAAAAACAACTGTACGGGAATCGAACCCGTTTGCTTTGAAAAAAGAAATTGGCCCTTTTCACTTTTTCTTTTTAAATATCGATTGTGTAGGTCTTAAGCTGTAAATGTCTCTATGAAACATGGTGTCGAAAATGAATAAAATGCGTTGTTTTGGCATACTTTAGTTTATCATAGTAGGTTTTCTAAGTGACCACCGTTGTTTTCAATACAATATTCAACACGTTTAGGTAACGATCTTACTACTGAATTTTGTATTTTCATGTGGTGAATTAGCGTTACAATTGACTTTATTGCTACTTTTAGGTCTTCAACGGTGTCATAGCTTGTTTTGTAAAATTCATCTTTAACGTAATCGCACAAGAAATTTTCTAATATGGTCACGTCACTTTAAGTGGACTTTTCAATAGATTGTTAGTTTTTGATTACTGTAGATAACAAAACCTCCTTAAAGGATTAATGCAATGCTAATGCCACATGATATGATGTATGTAACAAGTAGGGAAGTATAAAACTACAAACAAACAATAGTGACAATTTTACATGTCTGTTGAATATTGTTAATGTGTATGTAAACTACTATGATAAACTAAAGTATGCCAAAACAATGCATTTTATTCATTTTCGACACCATGTTTCACAGAGATTTTTACAGCTTAAGACCTACACAATCGATATTTAAAAAGAAAAAGTGAAAAGGGCCAATTTATTTTTTCAAAGCAACCGGGTTCGATTCCCGTACTGGATACAGTTGTTTTTTCAAAGAAAGTATGAATGCAGTTTTTCTTTTTATCAAAATCGTTGACATGGTTCCTAAAAGCAAATCTTCGTATCTCTTATAGATTCAGACTTTCCCATACTGACCGTTTTGAATGCGCCACCCTGTATATGAGGAATACAACGGTCTAGCTTATTTGACCCTCAAATTAATATAATGAATAAACAAATGACAATCTTAAGCCCCGAATAATATAAAAAAATATATTTTAATGTATACAAAGTTAAACTCTACAAACCAAACAATAAGGTTTGTTTTTATAAATTGTAGCCCAGTTTTCAGCGCACAATGTTTTTATCAACGCGCAAAATTTATATTCATGTTTCACAACATTTGCATTTTTTCGCGGGTTGCATCAGTTGCGTTAAACTGCGTCCTATTTTTTATTCTTTGTTCATTTCGATTTATTATTCTCTCATTGTTAACGGATACTGTTTTGGTATAAACTGTTATATGCATTAATATAATATAATTTCACACTTTAAATTTATTAATCCCCATGGTGAATTTTGGTAATGAAACAAGAGCACATGCATATAATTACTTATCGTGTATATAATATAATATAATAATATAATATAATTTTTGGACATTATTACACCAATTGAACTAGCCCCTTGGTAAGTTCATTTAAGACTTGTGTTAAGGGTACTAATCAATGTATATTTAAGAAATATATACTAATTATACATAGATAAATACATATATAGCATATATAATCAACGACCAGACTGGAAAGCAGTAGAAAAGCGTAGTTCTTAACTCTGCCTCCACCGGGAATCGAACCCGGGACCTCACGATTAGCTTTCCGGCGACTAACCGATCGCGCCACGGAGGTCGTATGTTTTTACATTACTGTATACTAAATTAATTAATTAAAATCAATAGTTTTTAAAATTGTTTAATATATTGTGTTTATTTATCAATTCAAAATAAAACTATTATTTACAATAAAAAAATCAAATAAAACTTTAAAGGAAAAATATCTCCTTTAGCTCCTCGCTGTCAGAGAAAGGCACGGTCCCCAACAAACTGGCAACATTACCTCTCTGAATGGCCAAACTAATGCGTTGGCCGAGGTAAGTGCCAGCCTTTGGATCACCACAGGCCTCGGAGAGGCGAACAGACACCTCCTTAATAAAATTTCATGCCTCAATAGTTGAAATCAATAGTTGTGTTTAAAATTAGTACATAATAAGAATATTTCCTTTAGACGCAGATATCGCCAGATCGTATACTTCAACTATTCCCTATTCTTCCTACTTCCACTGTCCTAACCTTATAGAAATGACTTATTTACCTCACGCCTCATTAAAACTGACGTCATTCTATCGGTATTACCAGAATCACGTTACCATGACAATCCCTAACAATTCCCACAAAAGAATTTGCTAGAACAAGTCAAACTGTGAAGCTAAGCTGTCACGAGTTGGGGACAACTCTGGCCGAAGATCTCGTGAAGGATGTGGCACGTGAAGCGAATACTTGGTACTACTTGAGCGTGTGACTGACAAATTTCAAAGATCGCCCGATAGTTTTCCTGCAACTGTAATACTCTGTGAAGAAAAACAACGTGAGAAGAACTCACATTATATACAGTAATTGTTATATAATAGTCCGAGGTTCACGTGTGCTTTTTCTCTAGCCACTTCGAACGATAAACAGCATCTTATGTTACTTATGGTAAACTGATTATATTCTATTAAATTACTAATATTCAAAGCATTGACAATAGTGTTTCTGAAGAATAGATAGGTTTCCGCAGGATGATTTCCCATTACGCAGTTGGTGAATTTCACAAAGTTTTATCTCAAAAATATATGAAATGCTAGTTGTGTCAAAATTATCGTCTAGTTGGTTATGGGCATCAATAATGTTCATAACTTATATAGTAAGGCATATGTTAGTGTATGCTCTTTGTAGTCAAGTTCCAAACAAGAACAAGCACTGACCCTTGTGGGTAGGTTCAAGTAACCACCGTTATCATTTATCAAAGTTTGGACCACTCCAAGTCCATTTCTCACCAAATAGCCAACTTAAGCTTCACGTATACTGATGATTGCATTCATTACATTCATTACCCGCGCCATTTCTGGAAAACTTTGACGAATAAGTAATATTTATAAACTGACCAAACATATTTTGCAAGACATGGACATTTCAAGTTTCAGCCATCTAATGGTCTGGAAAGCGATTGATCACGAAGTTTTGAGGAGCCGCAGTTTGAGAGTTGCTGTGCTTTTTCAGTTGCAAAAACTCACGTGCGCTTAGGACAGTGACAAATGGCGTGAGGAGCTGGCACAAGAACAAGTTGGTGTCACATGCAATTTTCACACGTTATACATCCAACCTCTTTGGTGCAGGCGATTTATCAACGGCATAATATTTAAATTTCGTGCGCTCGTGATGTAAATAATAAAAGCTTTCCGGGAGTTTAAAGCGCGGTTATTGAATTTTCTGCTGCTATTTTTGAATAAATGTATAAATTGTGGTGCAGAATGTCCTAGGGAATAGTTCAATTTACAATTACGAACAAAATAATGAGTTAATTTAAAAATTTTGTAGAATTTTTTCATATAAAATACTTAAGAAACCTTCATTACTTTTATTGCCACTATTGACAAGATATAGTCAAGCAGATGAAAGATAACCTTTAAAATTGAGTATCCATATATAAATTACCTATAACTGGACTTACAACAAGTGAAATTTTCCATCGGATAATTCCTCTAAAATTAATATAGGCTATACTTACTGACACTGTTTCTAATTTAGTTCGATTGCTTTAGTAATTTTGATCGAAAGCTGTAATTAAATTAAGCTTCGAACTTGTCACTAACAACAATCAACAAGATTATCACTCATAACTTATGCAAATGCAAAGATGGACACACGAACTCTAGTCTTGATGTTGATGTATGTATATTCTAATAAAAATGCATTTTATTAATGCACCGAATACTACTTTGAAGAAAAACATTAAACCTACCTGTTTCCATAAAAGGTAATACTCAGTGCTTGTAAATAGCGACACAGCTTACCACTTGTCACATTGAGTACTGACTATCTGGTCACCACGTGGGTACGAGATGGCATAGAATTACTACCTTTACAATTGCGGAGATGGACATCCGAACCTCTGACTTCCCCGCAAGGGTCAATTCTCGTGACAGCGTATATCTTTGTAAATATATTCCAATAGTAGGAACATATGAGATTTTCGCTCGGCGCGGCAGTGTAACAAAATTTTAGTACATCCGTAAAAGCAATGCTGTAGGATTTCATTGCAGAGCAATCTTTTAAATATAGATTTTCATCGATTCCGCCGTAATAGAATCGGATTGAAACCGATTTTATGAATACGTAAACACAATCTTTTCCTCCGAATGGGTAATTTTGTTTGAATACTGTGTTTACCCCTTAAAAGATTTTGGATATTTGCATAAGGAAAATCTTTATATGGCTGCAGTGTAATTTTAATGAGAAGGTTATAATAATGCCTACACAAAGAAAACGATACAGCAATTAAACCCTACTTATTCATTCACAGATCGGGGCAGATGGTGATCCGTGATTACTGCCTACCACTCTACAAGGAAACGAGCGAAATGTGTATGCATGTGTCGCAGGATGATTTGGAATTTTTTTTGCAAAAACCTAGGCATTTTGAGAAAACACAGATAATTAGACAATGATAATCATACCTTATCCATATGTTACCTATCAACAGAAATGTAAGTAGGTTAGATTAGGTTCGTATAATATGATAAACGAATTGCTTTTGTAATAGTAGAATAGAAACACCATTGTCTAATAGTCCGTGTTATCGAAAAATGGTTTTTTGCAAAAACCTGAAATATCAAATCATCCTGCCACATATGTATGTTATTCATTCAATTATTCATTAGATTTCTGATAATATTGAGTTGCAACATACATAAACAATACCCGTACACATTATACCTCTCCAAAATTAGAAAATACTCAACACAATCAAACGTCTACAACTCAGTACTTCACTTCAACTAAGCCTAAAATTCCAAGCACTATTTCGTGTCGTATTTGTAAAGTGTTTCGCTCTGTATGGATACAATTTTAGCACACAAGCTGTCGACCGTCCCTGAATACATTATGCTAAGCTGGACTGAGCAGATATATTTATGTTAGTGCCATTGTAGTTTCAAGTACTAAGCTAGACATTGAAATCTCTTGGGACTACTCTCTTATTAACAATGGAGTTTTCGTGTTGCGTTTTCTAACAAGTGAATTAGCTTCGTGATCTTCTTGTGAAATTGTTAAATTATAATATAGTATTCATATCTCTAGGGTTCGTGTAATCGGTCAAAGATGAAGTACACAACATAAGTACTAAATATTTAATAACGAGTGAAATATGAGGGTTCTATTGCTGGAATATTTATCTATCATAACAGAACAATGAAAACGATAGTGAAAAAGTTAATTGTTTATCAAAATTTCATCAAAACTTTAATAACCTCACATAAAATTAATACTATTCATATAACGTCAAAATAATTAACCGCAGTTTCCAAATTAAAAAGGGTGATATTGTTTTCAATTCTCGATTTTTCTAATCTTGGATACATTTTTATAATGAAACCAAAGATTTGCTCATTCATTTTTTTATCTGTACTTTTAGCTTACTACTATTGAGTACTTTGCACTTTCAGCTATTGTAAGAGACTAAAAAAAATGTAAAGGGATATGTTTTTTTATATCACCCGACGTTTCGACCTACTTTCATAGGCCGTGGTTGCGGGAAGACTATGTATTATATTTCAAATAATCATGCGTGTAATCTACAAATTATAAACCACCTAAACCAAATCAAATCTGAAGTATACCGCCACAAACTCTGTCCTGTTGACAGAAGACCAACTGTTACTTTTATAGTTGTATTTATCACAGGCATTAACAAACTTTTATTCAATTAACAGAAATTCAGTTAGCAATATAATAATAAATATAATAATAATTATTTGATTCATTAGTTCAGTAAACTAAGTGATATGGATATAAATAATTTATGCCAAGTCCCAGGATAATGACCTGGCTGTTCGTAACGACTGCTCCTTTAGTCAAAGACTTGACTTAGTCAAAGTTAATGAAGTCAAATGGCTTTCCAATGTAAATTCAGTTAACCATTCAATGTCTGTATCTACTGAATATTTCAGGGTATCTTCAAGACCTAAGTCGACAAATTCTAGCAGTAATTCCACGGAGATTGATATTAATGTCAGCATTTAATGAAAAGCAAAATAAGAAGGTATATGTCATTTTAAGGTTCTGTTTACTACTTTATGGATAGAGGACTGATAGAGAAGATATATTACATTAATGCCTAATATATAACAAAGAAATATTCATAAGAAAAGATTAATAATGTAAATATTAACATTAGTAACCTTCATTTATATGTAATTACTGGTCTGTTAAATATATTTTGTACTCTTTAAAATAAATTCAGGAGATACATCCCAAAATATAGCAGTAAAATATTTTTAATTTAACAAAAACAAAATAAAAAAAAGACCTTCAATGAAATTTAATAACATTGTTTCCTAGGAACGGATTTTACAAAACGCTCTCGTTAAATAAATATTCTAATAAAAAACTGAGGCTGGAACAAAAAAATATTTTTAGAATGAAATTTCTAAAAAATTCGACTTCCTGCCGCGCTGCATATTTGATGAACTTCCGGCTTCCCCTCGGGAAATTATATTCCATCATTCAAATAGCCCTGGCTTAAAACTCATACATTTTTCTGAGCTAGGATTATTTGATCTGGAAATAAAGTGATACGGAGGTTGAATAATCGCTATTACGTTTTTCAGGAATTCTCTTAAAATTTAACTTTAAAATTTACTATGTACTTTGCAATATCATTCTTTACTTACAACATTGAATGCATAGAACTAACGAATTAGGCGTAAATAATTTTAAAATTACATTGAAGAACTTGCTTACAATGTTTTCCGATGTTCCTTTACAATGCCATGGCGAATGGCACTCCACTGCTGAAGGGCCTATGTTTAGCAGTGGACTGTCAGCAGTTTCCAATGTTACATCCCAATATACTATCACTTGTGGCCCTCAGTCAGTCACTACCAGCGACCTTCTTTAGGATATCGGTCCACCTAGAGTCAATGTATGTATGTTTTTAATATATTTAAAGATTATATAATTTACGTAATGGTATATGTGTATTGATATTCAATACACATATACCATTACGTAAATATATCAATAGGTAAAAGTAAGAAAGTATATGTACGTTTTAAATATATTTTATAGATAATACAGTTTTACATAATGATATTTGTGTATTTATATTTGTGTAATTAGTGAAAAATACTAAAAAACGTCAATGTATATGTTTATAGTATTATTTGTCCAAATATTATTATATTATTATTTTGAAGAGAATTTACATAAAAATGCTATAGCATACCGTTAATACGTAGTAAATACTAGTAAGATACAACAGTGGCGTGCGCTCACCATTTGCATTTCCCAAAGAGACAATTAAAAGGGTGCGAAATGCTCTTTCCTTGTTCCCCCGATGTACTTGTCTTGTTACAAACTTTAAACAGGGGACGGGTCGCTCATAATCCTTGTGAACAACGCTGGGAAGGAGGTGTGAAATACCTTTATTTATACCAACATACATACACATCAACGTCTGTAGAGGATAGCTGCGATCTTGACAAACCACTTTTGCTTTATTGACACTCATACACACTCGGTGGTAATAGGCACTGCTAACATCACACTTTTTCAAATGAAAAATATTATTATTATTACGCTATAATTATTTATATGGGTTGTATATGTACTTCTTAATACATTCTGTCGAGGCGTATAAAACATTGAAGCCATATTATGTCATTAGACTATTTTATATTCTTTATTGGACTTGTGATGGAATCTACTCCGGTAAGAGATACTAGCTCATCATTTCGCCTCAACCTCTAATCTTTTGTCGCTTTTTACGACGTGCCAGAAAAAACGGCAACTAGTTCACGTACTTGGATGTCTATATATGTACACTAATGCATAATTAATCACAGTTCTCAATTAATAGTAAAAGTCTAAAGACCTTTTTACTTTACTTTAAAAATGCAGATTTTACATAGAGCTTAAACTTGGTCTGAATTCTCTCTGAGCTATTCTCGTTGATTCGTCTGCTCAAGACTTTTTGAGTATGCAAATAGGCCCCATTTTTCTCCCAAATACATCTCTTTCATCTTAAATATACACGCTCCAATGATATACGTAATGCGCTTGTTGTTATTCCATATAAGAGGAGACAAAATCAACAAAGATGCTGAGTAGTTTGTTACATTCATCTTGTGTATCAAAAGATGATAGATAAATAAATAAAAATCTGGTAAACTGAATATAATAGATGTTAAATCTATCACCATTCACATATTATACTGCTGATTAGACTTCTAAAGAGATGGAAAAATGACTTTTTTTAGTATGTATGAAAACACACATATATTCACGCCTCTACGTCCCTAACTAGATAGGCAGAGAGTATCGCTCGCCTCCTGGAGCAATTCTAACAAATCTCTGTTGCTTCACTCTCACCCATCAACCTTCTCATACATGATGTTCTCTTCTTCACGTAGCGTACACCCATCTTGAGAAGATTAAATTATGAATCGAAAATGTTAACATTCATACACCAAAATATAATACCAGTAATCGTAAATGAGCCTTAAGGATCACTGTAAACTGACTATGTCCTGCATTTCCTACCATCGGGAGTCTAATGAACCAATGTGGTGTAACGAGCCCTTAAATTTAGTAATATGTACATCAAAAACTAGGCAAAAACATCTGTGTTAAGTTCATCGTAGTCATTCTTAAAGATTACGTTCACACAGAATCACCTTTATATGAAGCCTTTGATCATGAAACTCGTTTTCGGTGATTATTTCTTATTCAACTTATCTGGAGAGTAGACATTCAAAATTATGGCCACTTAAAGCTGCTCAGAATATTCCACCTGCAGATAAGACACGTTATTGCCAAGGAGCAAAACTTTTTGAATGCAAAATGAGGTGAAAGAAATCGCAAACTTTTTGCTGGCTTTTTGGAAAGAATGCTTTTATTCTATGATTATTGCGGTTTAGTCATTATGTGGTGAGGCTTAGGTACTGTTATAAGATTTTTTGGTTAGCATAATAATGTTATAAAGCTTTATAATTTATATTACTTGTACTATTTTTTTTTATTAACACCTTATTTTTACAATAGACAGAAAATACATATATTTACGTATACGTATACATTAACGTCGTTCAATCCATTTCGGGGTGGACAGAACCGCGGAGATTTAGTATCTCCTAAGTCACTTTTTCCTTCGAGATGCTGGGAAGAACGGCAGCTAGTTAGCATTCTTTTTAACGCCCATACTAGCACAGGATCGACCGACACGATAATGTATTTAATTGAATTAGCCTCTACTTATGTATCTTTAATTATTAGCATAGAGATTCCAAATTATACAAATATTATACAAACTAAAACATAAAATGAACACTCAAAATTCCAACCATTGAATAAACTGGCGGTTAACCAAAATTCAATTAATAGAAAACTATGCTCCATATTTAAATCTGCCAATAAAATTATTCGTCATAAAGCGAATCATAACCAACGGGGAACCTTTGACGCTCAAATTCAATAAAGCAAAAGCGATTTTAATTTCGTCAGAATGGAATCTCTTTTTGCATGTAGCCTCCGAATACCTGAAATACGTCAGCCGTGAAAATAACTGATACTTAACCACTGACATTCGCAGCAGGTTTTAAACAAAGAATACCTTGTTTTCATTTTCTGATGCTATGTTGTTTTTAATTTTAATTATTGAATTGATTTATTGATGTATTTATTTACATTACAATGCAAAATGTAATACTTTTACCGTGTGATAATACAACGTGTATATGTCACTAAAACACGGCGTGGAGACAAGTAGCACTAACATTTACTTGGGCGATCTAATGAATTTAGGTTAAAGTGTGAATTATATTATATTTATATTGACACCCCGTATCCCCTATCCCTATCACTAGCAAAAGCTAGGCGATAGTTGGCGATACCCGTGATATGAGCCAAAGATGGCCGCCTTTCTTTGGATCAGCTGATTTTAAAACGACAGACTCAGTAAAAAATGACAGACGTTTGACATTAGTTGTCATGCATACTTTGTTATTCTGTTTTGTCTTTTAGAAAATCTATCACTGCTACGGGTTTCATCACACTGCTACGTCTTTTATCGCGCGATAAGTTCGTGCTCGCTGGGGTGATATAAACGCTAAAGCGATAGCGACAGCGGCGATACAGGTGATAAATTCATGCTAGCTAGGCAGGGCTAGACAAAATTTGGACAATAATATTACCTAGATCGAATTTTTATTTGGGTTGTGATGTCATATGGAACATTGGTGACAGGTTCGTATCATTCGCAGATGATCCTTAACCACCTCCTGCGACACGCATGGAAGAACGGCAGCTAGTTAGACATGAGATAGTTACATGAGTACGAACTACTACAATAATATGAATAGTGAATAGGTCAAACATTACTTACTGTGATAATTCAGAAATTGACATTCGACACTCTAAATACGTACGGGTGTTAATGGATTATAATGGACACTAATTAGAATTAAATTAGAACTCAATATTGTATAATGTTGTAGCTAATAACCACTATGATCGCATTAGCTAAATAACCAACCACAATTACCGGTTATTGCTTTGATATAGATTCATAATTAACTCAAATTGAGAAGATTTTAGTCATTTATTCATAACAGAATCCTAAAAATATGCAAAACATTTTTCAGTAATTTTGATTATAATAATATATGTTGTGATTATATATAATCTAATATCTAATAATAATCTAACCCGACCATTAATCCTTGTGTCCATCTCACCAATTGCGAGGTTAATGATTCTATGGCCACCTCAAACCCAGGTGTTAACCAAATAGCCATCCCCTGACGTGGTAAAGCATAGCGCCATTTGCAAGCACTATTACCTATTCGGAGGAATAGCCAGGTTTCTTATCGATGTTTTTCTCGCCATAGTTAGTGTATTTCGCATTTTATATAAGTTTATCTCACAAAACATGAATACATACCAAATATACATATCAGTTATTACAGAATAATTAAACGCGGGCTTTGAGTAGCTAATACCTAGCATGCGTTCGAAGTTTCGAAGATGGGCATTCAAACCTCTGACTTCTCCGCAATAATAAAAAAGGAGTGTGTATACACAAGTCGTGAAGCGTATGTTATAATAATAATATTGTAGGACGTTATTACACCAATTGCACTAGCCCCTTGCTAAGTACATTTAAGACTTGTGTTAAGGGTACTAGTCAACGTATATTTAAGAAATATTTACTTATTATATATAGATAAATAGATATATAGTGCATATAATCAACGACCAGATTAGAAAGCTGAAGAAAAGCGTGGTTCTTAAGTCTGCCTCCACCGGGAATCGAACCCGGGACCTCACGATTAGCGTTCAGGCGTCTAACCGATCGCGCCATGGAGGTTATTACAAAATGAGCGGAATTGTGCATTACTTTCTCTAGAGATCACAGGACCCACTTGCCTAAATATCACATTTTGTGTCTTCCGAATTAGTAGTAAAAGGAGGAACTACTCAACCTGTTGAGTTTATGACCTCCATCAAAGCCTGCCCACGGGAAATCAGGCACCGTCACTCAACATTGTCACTAAAAACCTCCTTAATTATGTAAAATGTTATCCTTCATAGGATGGTGTTTTCAGACCTCTTTAGATACTAATTGTGAGGTTCCGAGCTAACAGGAGAAGTCTAGATTAATATTTGATCTGGTTTTTAGTACGGTTGTAAAGTATTAATAATTGTATATAAATTATTAATAAGAACTTATTAGTGAATATAAATTATTGAAATGTACGTAGACTTACCAAGGCATATATACTGAGATGAGCAGATGGTATTATATATTTTAGCGTTTTGTTTGGGTATTAACTAGTGTATGAACAAAACTTTATAATATTAAAAACCTCCGTATAAAATACCCAGTTGTTTGGCATAGTTCTAATCTCGTGCCCCACTGTGATACCAATACGATATTTAAAGAATAAACGTATCATCATCATCAGCCTGTAGTAATCCACTGTTGGACATAGGCCTCCCCCAAATGACGCCACTTCTCCCTGTCAGTGGCCGTAACGTATTTATATTCTGAAAAATAGCGTTGTTCGATTGAAGCAATAGTCTCTATAAAAGTTATTTTTTCTGTTCTGGTTGCATAACCTGATCTGATCTGATCTGAATAATATGAACAGAAGCTTGCAAATTAATTAAAAAATACCATCCATAGCTTATAAAAAACAACACAAAGCAAATATTTTCATTATAAAATGCGAAAACCGCTTCCAAAGAGTTTATATCAAAAGGAGGTTGTAAGCCTTCATGACAAAACTTCATAAAGTAGTTCAATTAGCAAATGGCCACCTGTATTTCTATGGCAAAGGGTGCGGCGAAAGGCCAGACTTGACTCGGGCTTTATAACCTGTGAACGCTGGTTTCATAGACTGAGAGCTGGTTTAATAAAAAAAAGTTTGAAATAAAACGATATTTATATGGTATATTGCGAGTTACCAGGAACGTACATTAAATCTATGACACGACTATTGTGTCAGTAGGAAAATGTAAATTTAAATACATACTTGATACAGGTTAGCCTTGATATAAACGAAAGACAGTTTGCCTTATATTCCATATTAATTACAAAATTGTTGCAGTACAGGTAGGAACATAAATAATACCTAAACGCTTATAAAAACATACGCACGTCCATTGAAGACCTGCACAGAATCTCGTAGAAAACATATTGTGATCAGAAATTATAACCCTTTCTATTAGATCTGAATCTTGAGTGACCGTTGTCATAACTACCAACAATATTACTAAATAATACTTATAACAATTAAAACTGGAATCCGTTTGGCTATGGGCTAGTAACCGGTCACTAATATTCTATATAGCATCACGACACACAAATATTATCGTCTCCAAGGTTCTGTCTATCCCGAGAGCACCCGAGAGGAATTAGGAGACGTGTATACATGTTATAATATTTTTGAGAGACTCGCGATTTTTATTAATTTTACAAGAAAACAGCACTTATCACGTATATTTTATAAACAAAGTATGACCTAGTTGCTACCCGATAAGTCCCGTTTTCTTATAAAATTCAATGTAACACCTGTAATATTTTGCCTTCACCTCTCGGCCTACATTGTTAATAGCCGTGGCGCAGTCTAGGTAGCTCGTTAGGCGGTTATAGCCGGTGGCCTAGACGAAAGGCGTGCCATTGAGCACGAAACATGCATTACAGTGTTGACTCAGGCGCCAAGGATCAACACGGCATTAGTCTAGCACAGACGAGATAACGGCACCATTGTACAGCGCCATCTAGTTTTAGTATTAATAGATATCTTGTAGATAGTGGGACTGGACTTCATAATATTAATATTCAGGTGATTTTATTACCTTTTTGGATCATTAATATACTAAGGCAATAGGTTAAGATATATGTTTATTCAATAATTACTGTAACACAAACGAAACCGCAGTAATTGAATCAGACAAAGACAAACGCGTTCATGACCATTAATTCTTGCGGGATAGTCAAAGGTTCAGGTAGCCATCTTCAATTGCAAAAGTAGTAATTCTATGGCGACGTCGAACCCACGTGTTGACCAAGTCAGTACTCAATGTGACAGGTGGTAAGCCATGTCACCATTTACAAGCACTGACTACTACCTGTTCGGGGAACAGGTAGGTTTACTCACGATGTTTTCGCTCAACGCAGTTTACTATTAGAATTCAGGTCCCGTCGTAATTTGGGCTTGTATCCTATACTTTAATTGTATGATTATATTCGATAATATACGAAAGCTAACTCAAACGTTTTTATAAAGATAAGTACATTCTATTAAAGTCCATTACGACCTAACCGAAAGATTAATCCTCAATACTCGGAAATTATAAACGTAAGTGTAGATATTATTAGACGCTATTTTCTCTGTAAAAAGCGTGTTTTAATGTCACAAAAATAACATCCACTTAAGGACATCTTAGATAGCCTTAGAAGAGAGCTTACGATAAGCCGATAGCCGTGTTAAAATTGTACTTCAATGGACACTTTATTTCGGATAGGACTTTTATAGATATTCACTTTAAAGTGTAAATGGCTTTTTCTGGCGTGTCTTAAATGTGATTACGGGATCAGAGGTTTTCTAATGCTTGTTTGAAGGATGATCGGTGTACGGTGTACTTTTTAAGAAGAATTATTTATGTTCAGTATGCCACTCAATAAATTAAGTAACTTAACAGTATACAGTTGTTTTACAGCTGTGTGTTATGCTTAGCGTGTGTGCTACTTATATAGAAGTATGTCATTTCGTAGTAAGGCAATTCGTAGTATCGTATGACAACTTTTTTTCTCTTTTTTTGCGTCCCAGCTAACACGGGACAAATGTTGAATTGTAAACCATACAAATATCACATTCATACAACGTATGTATGTACAAGCATCACAATAAACTCCACCATAATCATTAGCCAAATACCCGATTAAACTCCATGGAAAATATTACTCCCTCGTCCATTGAGTATCCGCTTTGTCCACTTAGAGATTAATGCGTGAGCGAATTTCCGTTTATCTCCAATAGGATTAGCATGACCAATTTCAGGCCTAGCATAAGCTTGTTTTGATAGTGAGTGCTCTTGTTTGTCACGCACCGGATTGGGGTGAAGATTTGACCATTATGTTTAGGTGACAGGTAGAGACATGTGTATTCTACGATCACGTTTATTTAACTTTTTATACGTTATTTTTAAGTTATGATTATAAACTAGGGGTTTTGTTGGATTCTAAGTTGAAACATAATTTTGTTATGAGATTATCGAAGGTGACAGCACATTGGTTTGAGACGACCATAGAATCCGTAATCGCGGAGATGCACCCCCGAACTTCGCTTAATGACTGTAAACGCGTTTGTCTTTTTCTTTGTCTATAAGTAAACGTTATCGATATTTGAGTGGGTGTACTGATTTACATTAAACCCTGTGACATAGGTATTTTTGGTTCCTGCCCGAAAGCACTGGATACAACGCTGTCATCTTAACAACAAAATATTAGGTAACCAATCATAATAACTACCCAACGATAGAAGTTCTAAACTAATGGCTTAAACCTATAAGATATTTATTCTTAGATGCCCTGTATTGGCTCTTATTCCACCATCGTTGGCAATGTTAGTCTATAAAATCGTCTCGTCTAGATATACTCCGTCGATAAAGTTTAAGAGCTTTCAAAAGGCATACACACGCGATACACACATGCAAGACAAAGGCTTTATGGAAAGATTATGAGCCGTAAACCTATGATGTTGTCTGCAGAATTTCACTTTGGACTTAGGAGCCCATCATTATGCTGGCAATGATCCAAGCCTTGCCAAATTGCTTTCTTTAGAACGCTCAAGTGCAAATATTAATGGCTTATTGTGTTAGATGAAACTAGACCGTACGAAGGAATAGAATTTCTAGGGTTTTTGAGGACGTATATAGTGTAAACTAGCTGTTTTTCTATCTGTCATGTCTCAGGAGACAATAATAAACTAGGTGTAAATTAAATTATTGGGTGAATGATATGGCAATTGCGGCAAAATAATAATGAACGAGGAGTAAATTGAACTAGTAGATTAGGCGATTGTTACCCGTCACTAATATTCAAATCCTTTTGGAATGGCAAGAAGCCTGAAAATCTTTTTGGTCACTTTTACAATGCTTATGAATGGTATAATAGTATTCAAATCGAAAATCAAATAGAACATTAGTAACAGACCCATTCACCTCTACTTCTTTAGTAACATCTTACGATACGCCGTCAAAAAAGTTAAAAACAACAGTCTTTTACGTCCCAGACTATTGATCGGCAACAGGTTGTTCTCGGAAAGCCAAACCGCTTTTTGTCGTCGCTTTTATGTTTGTATAAAATAAGTTCATGTTACACTTCTCCTAAGTTAATTTGCTGAAGCTTTATAGGAAACTTGAGCGCCTTTTTTTGTTTGCCTACGTGTAATTTTTCTTTCGCTCGTTATTACGCCGGGCTCTCATTATGTTGGCTTTTTATTATAAGAGTTTATTAGGATAAATTGGAACAATTCAGTCACTGAAAAACACAAATATTCAAATTATATGATAGTAAATGTTTTGAGTTATTCACAAGGTACAGTTAGTCATGTATCTCGGTGTTTGACCAATCAAAACCACTATCAATTAGTCAATATCTAACTTAATAGTAACTTAGTGACTCAAAATATCATTTAAACATATGATTTGTTAACACCTATCCACAGAGATGTTTAAAACACATTCTATACCTACTTGATGTATGTTAAATAATTACACATTATTGGACATTTAGTGTTAACTTTCTGGTGAAAAGTTAGGAGATCTATCATGTAATCATATTTACCTTTACTCAATAAAATACAATGCAATCATATTTACCTTTACACAATAAAACATTCCCCGTATTCCAAACAAAACAAACAAGAAACCTTACATCGAGACAGAATAATAAAGTCGTCAGTTTCATGCAGAGTCGAGATTAATGTAAGGTAACAAACGAATGGATTTCGTCAAAAACCCTTTGCTCCGTCCAAATGTGGTCGAAGGATTTGCCAGGCCCGGCTTAGGCGCTTTTGATTGATGTTCTACTTAATTACCATATGTAAAGGTTCTAATTCGTATGTAGGCGGAATGATTCATCCGAAAACCACAGTCGTTTTACCTAATCTTTTGTCAGCTGTTGTGGTTTTACATTATGACCCTTCTTTTGTATGTCTATTTTCGTGACGTGAGACAACCTTGTGTAGTGTTATAGGTTACATAAATAGTGTAATATTGTTATTTTTAAACACTCGCGACTTATACTCATTTTATTTAGTACATGAGACCGTGTTGCGTAAGAAGTCTTCCCGCGACTACGGCCTATACAACTGAGTCGAAACGTCGCGACGCGTCGGGTGAAAATAAATTATCTACATCTTTATTAATTTATCGTGATACGACCCGGTCTCATTTAGTATATAAAATAGTGCAATATTGTTCGTAGTTTAGTCTGTATTATGATTGATGTTCAATTTGTAATTCTTTTATGTATATTGCTCTGAATATTATGCACGGATATTCTCCTGCTATAATAGCATTGTATGTTATAAGTAAATAAATAAATGTATCTATGTAAGTCTTAGTCCTCCGTCTACCATAATATGTTTATTAATGACTTCAGGAGAAATTATTAGGAACTCTACTCTTAATCACAGGGAATATTAAAGTTCACACATCTCTGTTTTCATGTTAAATAATGTTATTCAAATTGACTAGAAACGATTCTGAGAATGAGCTTGATATGATGTTTAATTAGTTATAAAATATTTATTTACCCGTAAGTTATTAGGTAATTTATTAGTGAACATTTTAACAAGGAAATCTTTAATATTTTTTTACCGTGGCTTATTAATTTCTTGCTAGTTGCAAAATATGTAAAAGCAATGACATTCACATATATCCTCATACATACTTGACAGTTAAAATTTAAGGTAAAAACGTTAAAAAAAATATATTTTAATACTACTTCATCGTCATTAGACCGAATAATAAACCGGTTCATATGTAACATTTGCTCATATGTACTTTTATAGAACTATACATACATACACATCACGGCTAATTCCCTGTATAGGTAGATATCACGAATCCATATCTGACCCGATCCTGAAAAACCATATTGGCTTCTTTGACCCTTATACACCTTCGCATACACAAACAGCGGTTATGGGTACTTATAACATCATCCTTTTTATATAGAATTATATAAATTAGTAAGCATATTGGGCACTCTCCGATAGTGACAAGTTTTTAGATTTAATTAATAAATAATTAAATTATTTTAATTATAAGTTTGTAAATATCTTTTTAATTTCTTGTAAAGATTAATATGTTAAAATGTTAAATAAAGTTAACTTTATTACCAAGTTGTTTATAACTAAATCTATCATTATTACATACTGAGACAAATCGTAACAGACTTGAGACAAGCTGCTTCAGCCAATACATCGCTTCAATAAGGACATGCTTAGTGCTCAATCAATTACCTAGATTGCAATTGTTCCCGTATGCTGTGTACGTGATTAATTATGTATAGGGGAAGCTAATAGCACTGCAATTATAGTACTCAGTTTCAATGTGCAAGTGGCAAGTAGATTATAGATATTGGTTGTACAGCGTGTTCATATGTATATATGTTACAAGTTAACGCTACGTTTGGTTTCAGAAAATTTAACAGACAAAATGATTGCCAATTTTTCAAGATCTGTATTCGTAATAATATAAAGATAACGTACTTGCCTAACACTTGTTAAGGTTTTACGCAAAAATAATTATGATCTTAAATATATATAATACATAAAATTGATGATATTGATAAATATATCGTATTGAAGAAAATACGATTTATTAACAACATATTTAAATTATTATAAATTGAAGAAATGTATATTTACAAAAAAAACATTAATATAAAAATATACTACCACTTCTTCATTTTATTTTTAATGAAAACAACAAAATTTCTTTTTCGTGCTCGTGTATTTTTTCAAAAAAAAACCATAAGTACATTCCTTAAACACAAAAGTATACCAGATAGAAACAATCCATTGATATCAACATTTTCCGCTCGTGTACATCTCTACTGAGTTGGAAACGTGATTATGTCTTCTGTTATATCATGTAACCTTTCCTCATCTGAGACGTTAATACAACTAATTAGCTACCTCTCTTACCGGAAAGTTAATTCGTTTAGGGTAACTGTGATCTTTTAGGGGCAATGGGTTAGCAAGCTGTTATATATACGGTGACCTGTAGTCCAAGTTTTCTAATGCGTTTTAGCACAATCTTAGTTCCACATTACTTGAGTAATAGAGTGAAGTTGGTATTTATAACAGCAAAATGGACAAAAACTGGCGAAATTGATGTCTTTTGCTATTCCTCGAACAAATATACAATGTTACTGAAGTGATATTGAACTAATATATTGCAAAAGCTTTAGTGGACTTGGGCCCTTGAATGAAATCTTTATATTATCATTCTCATATGTCGAAGTATATAAAGGATTAGTAATCTGTGCCTACTGCTGTATAGACTTGTTGCATTTATTCATAAAAAATAATTGATGTCTCGTAGTGACATTTTGGTTGAGTAAATACAGTGGACGCATAGTAGATTTTAGTGTTATCCATGCATCATTTATTAATTTTATATTAGATTAAATTATAACTTTTCCAAAACTAACTTAATTTTTTCAACATTTATTCTCATCACCTCGTTCTCTACCATCCCGTGAATAACCGACAAATACCTACAGTTTCCTCAAAGAAACAATTCTCTCTTAGCTCAAATCCAAAAGTGCTCCCTCTAGCGGATTGCAAGTGCAGTCTCGTAAATTAGTGGCCAGGGTCTAGCCACGCCCCCTAACGGAGATAAAAGACCACTACGTTACTAAAGAGTTTATTTGAGAATTTCCAAATAGTTTTGCTGTTCCATTTTCGAATGTTCTGGAAATGTCGCGGCGGAAATTTATTTAGTTTATCTCTTGTTGCGGATGGTTTGTGGGGTATTAGTAGTTTGATACATACATACATACACATCACGCCTGATTCCCTGTAGAGGGGTAGGCAGAGATCACGGATCCCCATTTCTCCCGATCCTGACAGACCACTCTCGCTTCATTGACAATCAAACATCTGCTCATACACTTTTGGCGGTTATAGGTACTCCTAACGTCACCTTTTTTCAATATAGCGTTATCTAACTGTTATATGTTTTATTAGTAGTAGTTTGATGATACTTGTATGTACGTATGGGATTTTTAAATTCATTTTTTAAAGAAACGGGGTTTGTCGCTTACCAATTAACCCGTGACCAAGGCATTGCATCGTGGCCGAAACGTCAGGTACCTAATGTCATTCTACCAATTTGTACTTAGAGATCCCGCCACATAAATTGGCAGTAGCCAAACTTGGAACTAAATTTGAAGTTTCCGCCATTGCTTTTTATTTTGTATGAAAGGTAAATTTAGTATTACCAGCGTTGTGTTTTTTGCCCACTCTTTGTAATTTTTATGTTTGTTAAGGGTGATTATAATAAATTGATTTCCGGAGTTTCTTGTTAGTTCTTCTCCAAGCTAGGGTCTCCGCTGATCTAACCTTGGTAAAAAATATGTAAAGACAATGCTCAGTGCCATGTTTGAAATAGTTTTTTTAATTTATACTTAGATCATAAGATAACTTTCAAAGAGAGCTTGTGATATTTATAATTTTGAATATATTATGGCAGATGGATGGAGAATCTGAGATGCAAGAGTGGCTAAGAAGCAAAAATCTTTATTTTGAGGATAGCTGGACAAAGCCACTTTTTACCGTTTACCACGTTAGGCGATAGGGATCATAATTATTGTTAAGGAAAAACTGGCACACTGCTCACTTTCTTTGTAATCTTTATGTTTGTTAATTATAAGAATAATAATCTTTATTGTTGTTATACTTAGATCATAAGATAACATTCAAAGAGAGCTTGTGATAGGGCCTATTTTAAATAAAAATATTTTGACTTTGATATATTAATTTGTTTTATTTGAGTTTATAGCTCTGCAACCAAAGACCGTTACAAATGAAACCTATAATGTATCGAGCCGTATGGCACAGTGAGTGCTAGTTTTGGCGTGTTTACTGGTAACACTGAATTACGCGACTGTGGCGACGCCCCCAACTGCCAATATATATGGCGGGATCTCTACTGCGTATCTGTCAGTGCTTTGAATTATAAATTGTTATGTGTAATGTATTCAACTAAAGTTAATGTTCCGTGCTGCTCTGAGACGCAAAAGAATGGAAACTAGCTGCCGTTCTTCCCGGCATGTCGTAGGAGGCGACTAAGGGACTAGGGGTCAATGGAATCTGTTGGAAACCAAGGTTCGATATAACATCACAACCCTAATATACATGCTAAAAAGTGATCTTGGAGATATTATCGTCTCCAAAGTTTTGTCTACCTCGAAAGAGATTAGAAAACGTGAATATTATATGTATGTAGTAAATTTAATTATGTTCCTAATCAATATTAGGATTATAAACTACTTCCAATTTTAAGACAATACAGTAAATTGTATAAATACATTCATTTTGTTTTCATATGAATTTGTTCACGGCAAAATTCACTTGATTATGGAAAGCATATTACCCTATTGAGAGAAACAAGGGAGCATCGCGCATAAATTCATGTTGTTGAGTCGCGTATAAGCACAAACGAAGTGAGGTCGTCAGCGATTTTATAAAATCTGGCTAAAATAAAGGCAGTTTCATTCCGACCGAAATGTGGACCATTTGTAATGACCTCGGATCTTGTATTAGCTGAACCACGGCAGAGGTCTTCTTAAAGTGGCTGTGTAGGAAATTTTGTCAAGAAGCTGCTAGAAATGCCTTTTATATTAGACTATTATGTTCTTCTTTTAACGTTTATTTGTATGTTCTGTTATATAGTAGAAATATTAAAAGATAATCTCCACAATTACTGCACTAAACTTTTAAATAAAAAGAACTGAATTTCTGTTCGGCATGCTACGACAATAGGCTAAGAAACTACAAGTAAAATGCATCTATGAGAAATTTAAACAATCTGTAACCTAATGGATATTAATCCTATCAAAACCCATCCATAAAACTAAAAGAACAATGATGTATTCCACATAGTTTCTCTCACACCCAAAAAGGATAAAGAACTTGATAATACAAGTATGTAAGCACCAAAAATATATAAGTAGACCTCACGCGTCCATTTCGAAGTATACATATGTATCCTCAAGTGCGTTATTCCAACTGACATTACAAGCTACAGCCATTGTTCGTAAGATGTCGCCTTTAATTCATGCCAGCATTCATCCAAGAACAGCTGTTAGATAAGGCTAGATATGAGACATGAGACGCGCAATATCTCCGTTATTTACGATGGGCAAACGTGCGAAAGATATGAGACGGATAGCTGTTAATGTGCAGGTTTTGTCGTAAAATTATTGGAAAGGTTATAGGTTTGGAGGAGTTTTATTGGTTTTTATAGTTTGATATGAATTTTGAAACCGTGTTACAAGAGAAAATGAAAATTATCAACTCAATGGGTAGTTATCACTGTATAGTTTGATTGTTACCTATGTAGTGATCGTGCTATGTATGTATTTACATATTGATAAAGCTCTGAGACTCAATCAAACTCTTCAAATCTTATTTAATGAAAATAATGGTTGAAATTATGTCAGAAAAGTGAAACAAAACCTATGCATAATAGCATCTTAAGCGTTGTGCTAAAATTTAAGTAAATATGGAATATCAAAACATTGCTTATCTTACTTTTTTTATTCTATTATGACATTTAAACCAATGAGTTTAATTCTTTATATAACTTTTCTATTATTAAATTTCGCATCACACTATCAAATTCGCCAATACCAAAACTTTATCCATAGCCATTGGTTGTCATATTAAAGATTGGAACTGAACTCGTGTCCCTCGGCACCTCTATTATTAATGAGATCAGAGCTTTAGGGACAAGTTCAGATAGTCCAAATTACGGCAAATTCCTCTCACTGTCTATTTACATTTGGTGAATTGAAGTGAACGTGAAGTTGACTTGTTTACGCTTCAAAGTCAAATAGTTTTCTAAAGGTGACCCGGTCGTTAACAGATGAAAACCTAATTGAAAGAATAAAAATAAGTTTCTTGAAGTCTGACACTTAAAAGAATATAAGTAGCTGCCAAAGGTTTCGCTATGTCCTAAGATCAGCTTAAGATTTGAGTAATTTAGCTTGTCTTCAGTAATATTTGAATTCTTTCAAATGTGACAGAATACTTGTATGCCTCAATATCTAGGTTACACTTTCAAGATCAACGTACTACTAAGTTACTAACTAAGTTGCTTACTTAACATATCTAACATATCATAAACATTCACGACAAATAACCCTTGCTGGGTAGTCAGAGAATTAATGGCCAGCATCAACTGAGTTTTGCGAAGGTCTTTGGCTACTAGGAACCCACTTTTCACCTGATAATCAGTATCCAACGTGACAGGTGGTAAACTGTGTTAAGCTGCCGTATACAGGAACTGCAATAACTGAAACTGAAACTGAATATAACTCTGGGAGCGTGAAAGGGTGTGGTTGTGTCCTTATTTACGAGGACATTTTTCGTTTGTTTCGGATTATACGGTTTTTATTAGTTTGTGCTTTGGATAAAAGATTTTAAACTTTTCCAGTATAATAATAATAATAATAATAATAAAGTTTATTGGGCACAACAAAACTTAAGCTAGGTACAAACATTGGACAGTGCTCTCCCGAACTAGTCAGAGACTGTATCTCGGGAGAGACACTCTTCCCATAATTAGTCTTAAAAGTAATCTTAACTTAAGTATATAATTAAAGGTAAACATAAGGCACTTTAGAAAATAAAAAATTATAGTAATAACAATTACAAACATGATATACTATGTGAAGTGAAGTAGTATGGATTGTACTTTTGATTTAAATTTTTCATATATGGATTGAACTGACTTTACAACGCAACGTTTATCAGGTTATTCATATTCTAATGTTTATATAAGTCTAATATTTATAAAAGCAAAATATGTATATATTTTAATACAGCTCATAAATATTTTTGAAATAAGTATATATTGGAAAACATTTTTTAACATTATTACTATACGATGTATTGTATGCTGGTCCGGTTATAGCAGGGTCGGTATAAATCTATAAAAATCATAAAAAATAACATTGAAATTCCATTCGTTCAAAATGCCTTTATGTGACATTTATGCAAGAATAACGTAACAAAGGAATGAAACGTTCAAATCGTTCAATGAGTTTGCTTAGGAGAGTGCTGCCTTGCAAATCACAGATTTTCCATTCATTCAACCACTGAACTAAGTTCCTTTTTAAATTGCTACATCAATGCTTTGTAAGGGTTTTTATTCTTGTTCGCTTACCTGGTGAAGTGGAAGGGTTTTGTAATAAGTATGCTATGGTTTTCATAAGACATTTAACACACTATAATGTATATATCAGATCACGTTCCATATTAAGGATTGATTGGACTAAAGGCATGTTTAGACATAGCTAGATTTTATACATTGCTGAGCTGTCAAATTAATGTCCTTTTCGTTTTCAAAATTAATAATAATAAAAGCGTTTATTTACAGCCACAAAAACATATAAAATGTTTACAATTAATACTTTCATACTAGTAAATAATATTAAACTAATTAGTATATTTGAAAAAAATACTAAAAATCAATATTTGTTAGTCAATGCTGAAATGCTCAAAGATCTTAATAATAATGCCTCAATATTTGAGGATTTTCTCTCCAAGTCTGTATTTTCATAATACACAGTTATGAAATAACATATTAATAACATTAATCATAGCAGCGCTAGTATAATAACTTATATAGTTGCTTTTTCCGCTCTACATAGCTTTCATGAAGCTAATTTTCCAAAAGGCCTCTCCGCCGCGTCATGTGAGCGTCGCCGCATCCGCTGCGGTTGTTTTACTGTTTCGCATTTGTTATTGCATAGCGGAGGTACGAGAGAACTTTACGTGCATACTTAATCATTTAGGGAATAAACGTAATTTGAGTAGCGTATTGTATTCTGGAAAAATGGGCGAATGTTTTATTGCACGTAGTTACGTGGTACTACGCCTGTAGTTTTTGATTTGTTCACTTTTTTGACTGCATAGCCTAATGTATTATTTATTTTTTTAGTGTTAAAATAGCCTTTTGTGTGCTGCTTTTTGACTTACTGTTGATTGAAATAAACAACCACATATAAAAATGATGGTTTTACGTAAACTATATCCATGATAAATAAAACATTTACCCTGCTGATTTGTAACGTTAAAAAAAAGTTAACCAAAGAGAAGAATATTTATACCAGTATATGGTTGCATTTTCTGAAATAAATACACTTATATTAATCCTTTCATAAAAGTCATAGGCCTAAATTACAGCTGTTGTCATAACTACACACAGAAACACTGCAAATTTAATACTTACATACAAGTATATATATATCTTAAAACTCTATCACACAAAAACACTGTAAAATAATAAAATGAATAAATTCAAATTGTACTACGTGACTGCACTTAACTCCTTTATAGTTTGGATCGCTCTTTGATTAAACGTGTTACCCCTATTCCCTGCACTGCTCATACTTTCTCTAACCATCATATTTACCTAACCATATCCTTTGCTAGTCTGGGACTTCCTGATTTTGAACCAGCTGCCTTTCTTAACGGAATGTTGTAAGAGACGACTAAGAGCTGGGAAGGTGTTTTTGTATTTATGTGACGATATATGTACTGGAAATGTATAAAATTTGTTTATGAAGCACGTAAGTTAGTTAATAAATGAACTAATATTTATTTTGCTTCCACTTAATCAGGCTTCTAAATGAGTAATTATCGGATATTTATTTTATTACCTAATTTCGATCTTTTAGGCAAATACTATACATATCAAGTGCGTTACTCTATAACAACCAAAATTACACCATAGTAAGGCTACTAAAGAAACCTAAAAGTCTAATTTAGTTAATATTCAATAAATACCAAAATTCCAACCATAGACAAAAAAATAAAGAAACAATTATTTTAAAAGAACAGCGGCCATTTTGTTTTAAGTTTAAAAACACAAACCAACGAACTCTGCGGATATTTTCGCAATAAACACGTGAAACTTCACACGTGTTCCTGGAGCACGTATCTCTATCTACTCCAAACACTCGAACACGTGTCAGCTTAAAGTCTTAGTTATAACACGGTGCAGTCTTCAATGCAGGTGAGGTTGTTAACGTTTTATAAGCAAACATTGTTCTTGAACAAAATAAATAAAAAAAACAAACAAACGCATTCACGACCATTAACCCTTGCGGGGTAGTCAGAGGTTCAGGTGTCCATCTCCGCAATTGCGAAGATAGTAATTCTATGGACACCTCGAACATGACAGGTGGTCAGCCATGTCGCCATTATCAAGCACTAACTATTACCTGTTCGACGAACAGGTAGGTTTCCTCACGATGACGACAAAATAAATATTGTATGTATACTAATACAGCATTCATATAATTAATTGAATATTATTTGCGTTATAGTTTTAAGAGATTCGCGATTTATACTCATGATTAATTACTAACGGGACTTGTCGCGTAAGTTTTTATATCATAAAATTACCTTTTTTAACCCGACGTTGCAGTAGCCATGGTCACGGGCAGACTGTCTGTCTCATTATCAATCATGATTATTTGCGTTTATATTTTATGAAGAATAAGTTATAAAACACGTATAGAAGCTTAATCAAGTATGTGATATTTACATTGATTGAGCCACTATTGCCACATATTGACTGTGTCAATTTTATCTCTCTGAAACTCTGTTCACCCCGAAAAGAAATAGAAGACGTGAATGTATCGATATGTTTATCAAACTAATCTTGATGTTCTAAAAACAATGTTCTTAATTTATCTTACGAGTAACTAACTACAGAGATAAATAACAAAAAAATATACCTAACTTAAGTCTAGATAAATCCAGACTTTATTTATCTGTTTATAACAAGATTGGCACTTAATTTTCACCATTTCTATCACAGCCTCGGTGGCGCAGTAGGCAGCGCGTAAGTCTCATAATCTTAAGGTCGTGAGTTCGATCCTCACCCGGGGCATTATCTTTTTAATGTAATACGATATAACGTGCTGTAGGATGCCTCCTTGCCAGGTGGATGATGATCTGAAGGAAGTCGCTGGTAACAGAAATGGTGTATGAAAGCATAAATTGATTGTGGTTTGTGTCTTCCTCTTTTATCTCTTATTTTCTAGTATTATCTTATTTTCTATTCTTTAATAGTGTGTCCAGCAGTGGACTGCTATAGGCTAATGCTGAATGTAGTTGTACCTTGTTAATTTATAAAAAATCGTTATCTAGCATATTCATATTATAACACGCACTACCCCTTGTAAATAAGATAATAGGATATAATATCACAAATACACATTCCTTATTTGACTGACGACTCTTGGTGTCTACGAGCATATACATATTTATGGGTAGTATTCTTAACATAATAAATCCGGGTTATGATAGTATCAATATGGTATATTATTGGCAGTTTACTACTCCATCACTCAATGGATTCAATTCATTTCAAACTCATAGACCTACAGATTCAATTGACGTAAAATCCCTACAACAGAGATGAAAGGCAGCTACCAAGAGATCCAGAACAAAGTATTTCCTGTACAAAGCGACACATCCATTATGGGAAAGCAAAACAGGTTGTTTATAACTGATGTCAACCTTCGCTTTTGTGCCGTGACGCAACTTCCGAGTGGAACAAAGCCTTTTCCTGTAGCCTTTGTGTGTCGTGTCAAACGCCGCGTCTTAGTTTATTAGCTGATACTCGATATTCAGCAGGGTTGGCAAAGAACTAAGACTAAAATAGGAGAAAAGTCTAGAAGAAATAAAAGAAGAAAATTCTGTGTTTTTAAAACAGGATGAATTCGCACAAGCGGCGAGGCATTCCTATACGAATATATCTAAAAGTAAACTTGATATTTTAATTGTTGGGAAAAACATCGTACGGAATAGGTTACCTGTGACTGGTGACATACAACATGTGATTGATAAGACATGTGATTTGAGAAAGTAAAGATGCCCGTTGAGGCGAAGGTAGTCACTCAAGCCGCTGACTACCCAAAAGGATGATTATAATCAAATTACTACAGTATTATATTATACAACACCGATGTCTGAATTAGAATTATATATGAATATTATGATGAATATATATTATATGATATATATATATATGAAAAGAATAAGTTGGTAACCCTAAAGTGATTACCTAAATAACATGTACGTTATAAATATATAATTATTATACGATTACACGTCACCACATTTCTTAGTGCGTAGATGCTATTTTTCGTGAACGTAAATAAGATTTGTTTGTAAACACGTTGAAAGCTTCTTAGTCAACAACATAATATACACCTCACGACAAATATAAATCCTTATGGAATAGTCAATCTCGCGTGATCATTTTCGCAATTGCTGAGATAGTTTACTCTATAGCCGTCTCATAAATCGCGCTAGTCTCTTATTTCATCAAACTCAGCATGCAAAAGTATAATTTAACTTGCTACTCGATACAACGTGAGGCCTAAAGCTTGTATTAGACTGATCGCAGAGCCAGTCAGTCGTGTAATTAGAACTTTAGAGGTCGCTTTTAGAGTTAATAAAGCGGTTTCAGACATTCGCGCCACGTAACGTATTGCCTACGAGGTTTATTGTAGACAATTTATTGCTCAAATTACTAAGACATTCGTTCAATAAATTTTACTAGAATTTGCTGCATAGTATTCTTCGGATGTTAACTGAAAGGTTGAGGTCCAAACCTGCTATATTTTGTAGGCGGTTTATAGGTTTATGTGCACTGAAGACACGTTAATAAAGTTTAGTTTAAAATTTAGTTTTAACTAAAAATTTAGTTTTAATTTAGCATTTAGTTGAAAAGAAATACACATCAGTCCTTTTAAGGCCTCATCGAATCTACTTTTCCAGAGATTGTGTTCTGTCTCCATATACATGCTATGACTAAAGCCTATAATTACATATCAAAAAGAAGTTTTCGACTCAATGTTTTCAATAACTATAACTTAATAAACATATCTACAATTCACGTATGTAAACCGTCGAAGTTACGTTACAACGTCGGAAACTGAGCCATAACAATCTAAGTTCAACATTCTATTGTTGGAGTATCTAAACCCAAGCCAGCCAAATGGTAGCTCAGTCGCCCCACTCCAAAATGCATCTACGTAGCTAGTTAGCAACTAGTTTGAGGAGCTATTAACAATGGTGCCTTCATCCAGATATCAGAAGTTGAATTCTAAACATGTAGAGGTGTGGAAGAGATATGTAGTGGAGTATATCATATAGTATGCTAGTGACCCGCTCCGGCTTCGCACGGGTATAAAATATATATCCTACTCCATTATTTAATAGATGTTATTATACATATAAACCATCCTCTTGAATCACTCTCTCTATTGAAAAAAACCGCATCAAAATCCGTTGCGTAGTTTCAAAGATTTAAGCATACAAAGGGACATAGGGACAGAGAAAGCGACTTTGTTTTATACTATGTAGTGATTATAATCTTTCAGATAGATGGTATAATGAAAAATCGTTACAATAAAAGTTACGTGTTACTGCCGCGCCGAGTAGTATGAGGATGTGTATAGCTTTATAAGCAAAAGTGATCTCTGCCTAGCCCCCTAAAGGATGATGGGGTTGATAATTATTTATATTTATATTGCTTTTATAACAACTATCATAATACAATAGGTCTTCAGAGTTGGGGTGAAATATCTATCTACGGTCTTATTAACAAAATATTTATAAATTACATACATAAGACACATCACGCCTGATTCCCTATAGAGCGTTGGCAGAGATCATGGATCCCTGTCCCGATCCTTCTCCTCCATGTCTGCTTATAAACACTCGGCGGTTATAGATACTTCTAAAGTCATCCTCTTTCAATATGACGTCATCTGACCTAACTTAGCAAATGTGGAGATGGACACCTGAACCTTTGACAAGGGCTAATGGTCGTAATCTCGTTTGCAATTATCAAAGGTTACATTTGAGTTGGTACTGTATTATATTTAGTATTTTTGTTCTTAATTATCCATTCAGGCCAGTATAGAACTACCACCATAAAGTCAAAAGTCCTGAAACTGAGAAATTCCGTAGTTAACATTAGTCGTAGTACACGTTTTGCTTGTTCCGCTACTACGATGTTTATGTACGTAGTTTGTCATGCAAAGCTACGTGGCGTTGGTTTTGCTACGGAAACTTATCCGCAAGAACAATGTAACTGAGATTTAGTAATACATATTGTGGTAATAAGGTTTCCGAACTGTAGGTACATGACAAAGTATAGCATACACTACATAAGCATTACCATATACATATGCATTCGCGTCCTTTAATCACTTTCGGGGTGGAGAGATCCTTACAGATATGATTTCTCTTAGTCACTTTTTAGCATGAATTGGTGTTGTGATATGAAATTTTGGTAGCAGGTTCCTAGCCTATCACCCAACAGATTCCAATGACCCCTGTTCGCTTAGTCGCCTCGTACGATATGCAAGGAAGAATGACAGCTAGTTAGCATTCTGGATTCTGGAATCAGCATCATAGTGTGTACTATTCTTCTTACCTACTTCTAGGACTAGTATAGTATTCTTATATCTGTGGCATTATGAAGCTCAATCGTAGTGCATTGACAAGTTGAAATATAGCCTGTGCATGAACCAACAGGAAAAAGACTGATACACAGATCTCGTGAGAACCCTACAAACATTGAAAAAGATGATTCCTAACGTTGTTTCTCTTCAAACCTATCCTTTATTAAAATTCGCAATTGTTAGCGCAATTGCAGTTACTATTGAAGCATTACTTATGATATTACAATAAATTTTCACTGGTACTTGTTTAGTTAAAAATTTTTTTATCGCCTAAGTCACATCCACATTGGCGTAATTATACGTATTCACGTACTGCATATTTTAAATCTTTTAAAGTGAAAACAAGGTTCAACTTATAGTATTCTACATTTAAAAAGAGTAGCGTATTTGTGTTGTGATTAATATAGAATTTTAGTGACCGACTATCATTACTAACTAACTATAGAAAAGGTCTTAAAAACATTGACGGTGGTTCAGAAATCTCTGACAAACTCTGAAAGAGATTATGGCTGCTTTATTGGTATCTGTTAGTCTACATAAACCATAACATCCTACAAATTTAGCATCTGTCACGCAACTGTCAAATCGTATCTCTCGCGCGTGTCGTATAGTGGCACGTCATATTCACATTTAATTTGGGTTTATATTATAAAAATTCGATAAATAAGACTGTTTTAATTATGTCGGAACACGTATTACCGGCAGAAGAGCCGATTAAATTCGTAGCTCCACTGATTCAAGACAACCCCACAGGATGGGGTCCTTGCGAAATGCCGGACCAATTTCGCGATATGCCATATCAACCATTCAGTAAAGGCGATCGCTTGGGTAAAATAAGTGACTGGACTATGGTCCAGGACAAGAAATATCAAAGTAAGTCAACCTTCATTCATCTGAGCCAAATATATTCTTAGCTTGGTTGGCAATTTTGAGGTTATATTTTATAAGCTTATCAAATTTTTTATGTCAATAATTTAAGCTTTTTCTAATAAGCTTATGCCTAGATTACATAATAACTACATCAAATCTTTAGGTAAAGCTAAACTTTACCATTGTTTTTGACATATGTTTTGTTCAACTATAGTTACCTTATTCAGACTCCAACTGTCAACTATCATTTACATAAATTGAAGAAGTGCCCTATTTCATGTAGAATAAAACTACAAAATTATACTTTTACATTAACAATAGCTTCCTAATTAGTGTCTTTTGTCATTAAAATTGCTGATAATAATGTTTCCTAGCATTTTTTAGTATATTGTCTTCTTATAACACCAACTTTAAACAAAATTTCTTTTTCAGACAAATACGCGTCACAGTTCGGAGCAGGCTCTTCATACGCCTATTACCATGACGAAGACGAGTCCACGTTCCACTTGGTGGACACTACTCGTGTGCAGAAGCCTCCATACCAGCGTGGCAGGGCTCGTGGTCAGCGCGGCCGTGGTGCAAGAGGCGCTAGGACTCCTGGTGGCATGACTATGTTGAATAAGGTAACTAACTGAGTTTTTCCTAATTAATACCATTACAATCTTAACAATATTGCTAAGAGTGATGAAAATGTTTTGTTTTCAATTAGAAGATGTGGATGTAACTGAGTAATACTTTTAGGTATTACATTAGACATGATAGTCTTTCCTTTTCAAATTAAATAGCTTTGTTAGTTCCTGGAGAAAACATTGTCATGTCAGTTTTGGTGTTTGGGTATTGATCTGATAGGATTTTTAAATGTATCTAGAACGTGATCTTATACATACACAAATAAAATGTAAAGTGACTTTCATTATCAGTTATCATAAGTGTGACAATTAATATTTTATTATTTATTATCCATCTACATTAAACTTTTATAAAACAGCAACAACGTGACCGCAAACTTGGCAAGCGCTGGGGCCAGCGAGGGGCGCCCATGAAGATCCGAGATGCCTCCGTCACGGTGAGGCCCACTTGGGTGACCATTGAGGACATGGACTTCCCTCGTCTAGCCAAATTGTCTCTGCCGGGGATTGAGGAAGGTAAGCTGACTTTATTCTTTATTTTTTATGTAATAGGATATTTACTTATTTATTTAAAAAAAAAAAATTAATTTGACGTAGCTCAGTTGTTTGGGGCTCTGCTCTGTATCAGTGGGTACAGGGTTCAAATCCCGTTTGAGCATGTACCAATGGAAATGAAGTTTAATGTATTTCTATGTACATTTTCGTATTAAAAACACATTTACGAAATGCGTTGAATTATATGGTGAGGGAAAATATCGTGAGGAAACCTACCTGTTCGTCGAACAGGTAATAGTTAGTGCTTGTAAATAGCGACATGGCTGACCACCTGTTACATTGAGTACTGACTATCTGGTTAACACGTGGGTTCGAGGTGTCCATAGAATTACTACCTTCGCAATTGCGGAGATGGACACCTGGGCCCTTACTCCACTAATTAACTTTGACAGCCACTCAACTGCGAGGCTATAGCGATAAATCTGCATCTCGGCCGTAAAAATGGCACTCTGCTAATATTTTGACAGCCACACTAGCGTCATAATAGCGAGTCAATGGCACTTCAGTGGCCACTCAAAGTACAGAAATTATTGTCTATGGATTACAACAATTTAAAAAACTGTTTGCACTGACAATGCAGCAATGTAAATTAATGCATATTGATTTAGCAGTTAAAAGTTTTAAGTTTATAACGTAAACGTAACTAAAAACGTACCTGAAAAAATATTTTATGTTTTTAATTGAAACTAAAACTACTAACTGAGCGTCTGAGTGTACTTTAGAAATTGACAATAGACAAAAAAAGCTGTCATAATAATAGTAGAGTACCAAATGAAGGCTATTGAACTAATATTGAGGGACGTCAGACGCAGATGTATTTCGATAGCGTTTCAGTGGCCAAAATTTGTTAGTGGAGTGCGAAAAGTGTCAAATTACGGCCATTGAACTGCCACAATGTCGACACTGAAGTAATATTGTGGCCAATATGAATTAGTGGAGTAAGGGCCCTGAACCTCTGACTACCCCGCAAGCACCGCAAGGGTTAATGGTCGTGAATGCGTTTGTTTTTTTTTGTTTGTTTTTGTTTATTTATTTTAGTTGTTACTACTTACACTTTTTAATTTCTATTAAGTATAATGGTTGGTTTATTGATATTAATTTATTGGTATGTAATTCTTAATAAATTGCTCTTGCTGTTGAAGGATGAGTATCAGATATTAGACTCTAATTTTATATTATAATAATATTTGGACCATTAAATAGCTTGGCAAGTTCATTTAATACTTTCTAATGATACTAGTCAACAGATATTTTAAAATGCTTTTTTTCTTTTATAGGTGAAGATATTGCTTGCTGTGGTACTTTGGAGTACTACGACAAGGCTTATGACCGTGTCAACGTCAAGCACGAGAAGCCTTTGCAGCGAATTGACCGTATCTTCCACACGGTAAGCATTGATACTATGACTCATGATTTATTTATTTATTTAAAGTAGATGCTCACGACAAGTTGCAGTCAATACAAACAATAATTAGTAGTTTCACACTGTGCAGGCTGGACTACATCTCTAATGTGAGCATACAGCTTGCAATATACTAAACAAAACAAAACAAAAACTAACGTTAAACGTAACGTAAATAACTAACGTTAAAAGATACCTTGACGACCTTCGTAGCGCGATCGGTTAGACACCTGCACGCTAATCGTGGGGTCTCGGGTTTGATTCCCGGTGGAGAAAGAGTTGAGAACAACGCTTTTCTACTGCTTTCCAGTCTGATTGTTGATTATATATGCTATATATGTATTTATCTATATATAATATGTATATATTTCTTAAATATATTATGTTGACTAGTATCCTTAACACAAATCTCAAATGTACTTACCGAGGGGCTAGTTCAATAAAGTAATAATTATTCCAATTACTACAAATTAATAAGTCCAAATATTATTACCTTCATTATTAACCCGACGTTTCGGCAACGTTGCAGTAGCCTTGGTCACGGGCAGAACTAAAACAGAATAGAATCTCGAATCTCTTAAAACTATTGATACTATAACTGCTATATAAACTACACTTAAACTTGACTTGAAACACTACTGCATGTCTAGATATCATGCTAATGTAGTGAAACTAAAGCCATAAAAACTATGGATGTGTGAAAGTGCTAACTACTAGAAATGGCCATCACTCTTAGAGTTAGATATTAGGATTTAGGATACAATCACATACCCCTAGGTAACCAAAATAAGATTCAGTTGAGTCTTATGTTATTCAAATACACTTTCACTAACTTTTAACTCTTGTGGGGTAGCCAGTTCTGTAAATATGTATATTTTTTGTATTCATAGAAAATCAGAATACTTCGTTTCCTTGTTATACATACATACGCTTCACGACTTGTGTATACACACTCCCTTTTTTATTACGATGGGGTAGTCAGAGGCTTGACTGCCCATCTCCGAAATTTCGAAGGCATGTTAGGTATGTGTCATTCGAAGCCCGCGTATCACTAGATAGACAGCACCCAACGTGATAGGTAGTGAACTGTGTCGCCGTATATAGGCACTGACTATTACTTATCCTGTTATATGTTATGTTTCCTTGTTATATGCCCCTTAATCAACTTAATAATTGTGTCCCCACTTTATAATTCATCGCGTATTATAGGTCACAACCACGGACGATCCAGTGATCCGTCGCCTCAGCAAGACCACTGGCACGGTGTACGCGACCGACGCGATCCTGGCCACTATCATGTGCTGCACACGCTCCAACTACTCCTGGGACATTGTTATCGAGAAGATTGGTAGGTTCAGATAGACGCTATATTGAAAAAAGGTGACGTTAGGAGTACCTATAACCGCCGTAGTATGAGAGGATGTATGAATGTCAATGAAGCGAAAGTGGTCTGTCAGGATCGGGACAAATGGGGATCCGTGATCTCTGCCTACCCCTCTACAGTTCCTTTCCTGTTTTTGTATGGTCCTGGCAAATCACTTTCTTGTTAAAAGTTACCAATAACCGTCGAGTGTGTATAGATATCAATGAATTGAAAGTTTAATATCTATAAGGACATTGCATAGCTTAAAATAAATTGTTTATTACATTTGTATTTGTAGACACAAGCATGTAAGTATATATTTTTCATGCAAGCGTACTATTGTCCATAAAATCTATTCCATTCCAGGTGACAAGCTGTTCCTAGACAAGCGTGACAACACTGAGTTCGACCTGTTGACTGTGAATGAGACGTCAGTGGAGCCCCCAGCTGACGACAGCAACTCCATCAACTCACCGAGGAACTTGGCGCTGGAAGCCACTTTCATTAATCATAACTTCAGTCAGCAAGTGAGTCTAGTTATAATAGTATAATAAAGTTACCTAACCAATGAATCATATGTAATTTCAATTAGTCAGTAGTTATTATATATTGGGTATTAAAATTTCTTTAATTTCTTTCGTTTTCATTTATTTATTTTTTTTAACTTTATTTTATAAATACAGTAATTCTAAATCTGTATATTCGTTAATACTATACAAATTCATACAAACACATATAAACTTCTCTCGTATGGTGTAGTCAGAGTTTCATATATCCATCTTATTATCTAGAGTAATTTAAGGCCACATCAAACAAATCTTACAAGCTTCCATTGGTAATTAAGTATTTTTTTTGTTAAGTCGCTATATTAGTGACCATGGAGAAATTATGATATTCAAAGATCCTGTTCACCCCAAAGGAATTAAGAATGAGAATGTATATTATTTATTTTCATACAACATTTATTCTAGGTGCTGAAATCCGGCCCCACCGAGCCCAAGTACAAGTTCCCGGAACCCAACCCGTTCGTTTCTGAGGAGGAAGAGGGAGAGGTCGCTTCGGTCGGCTACAGGTACCGCAAGTGGAACCTCAACAACGGTGTGGTAGGTATTCCTAATGTATTTCACCATTGTACTACAGAGAGCAAAAATATAATCCCGACTCTGGCATGTACCAATGAATGAAATTTAAATATGTGTTTTTCATTTACGTACATAATTTACAATCGCTAACGCTGAGAGAAAAATCGTGAGGAAACCTGCCTATCCCTCAGGATAGGTAATAGTCAGTGCCTATATACGGCGATATGGTTCACTACCTATCACGTTGGGTGCTGTCTATCTAGTGATACCCGGGCTTCGAATGACCCATACCTAACATGCCTTTGAAATTTCGGAGATGAGTATTCAAGCCTCTGACTACCCCGCCATAACAAAAAAGGGAGTGTGTATACACAAGTCGTTAAGCGTATATATGTATATATGTACTTCAGAGAGCATACGAAAAAAGGGATCCAATTCCTTGGAATAGCTGAGACTACATAGTTTGAGAGCCTTGTTGTTTGTCTTCATTTTACAAGATAGAAAGTCGCGTTTTCTTGTAAAATACATACGTTGAACTGCAATGAATGTAAAATACATTCAGACACTGGTGAAAGTAAGACCACTGAAACAAAATCAACAAAAAATATAGTCTTTAATGTTTCATTCCCTGTTCTCCACAGCACAATGTGTGATAATTAATCTATATTCCTTAATTTCAAACCTGCTCTGTTCAATCTATACTAGATGTAATTTCATTGTGCTATGAAATGAAAATAAAAATCTTTTTATTCAACATCAGGATAATAGAATCACTTATTGAAAGTCAAAAAAAAATTTTTTTTTTAAATATGGCAATATGTAGAAAAAAAAACATCTTTTTTTTTTAATATGTCATTAATATAAAAAATAAACTATTTTTCTTTCTTTCTTTAATATAGTACTCTAACGAAAATTCATCCCTTCCAGATCCTAGTAGCCCGTTGCGAGCACGACGCGGTCCTCCAAGGGCCTCAAGGCGAGACCCAGTTCCTCACCATCAAGGCCCTTAACGAATGGGACTCCAAGCTGGCCAACGGGGTGGAGTGGCGGCAGAAGCTCGACACCCAAAGGGGAGCTGTGCTGGCCAACGAGCTCAGGAACAACTCTTGCAAGCTGGCTAAGTGGACTGTGCAGGTAGGATATAGTGGCTGTGTTATATGTATATACTAGCAACCCGCTCCGGCTTCGCACTTCTGGCTATTTAATGGAAGTTATAATACGTATAAACCTTCCTCTTGAATCACTCAATCTATTAAAAAAAAACCGCATCAAAATCGGTTGCGTAGTTTCAAAGATTTAAGCATACAAAGGGACATAAGGACAGACAAAGCGACTTTGTTTTATACTATGTAGTGAAGTTATTGTGAGGGCTTGTAAATGGCGACATGATCGCATTGAGTACTGGTTATTTGTGGGTTTGAGGTCATCATAACATGACTACTTCTACAATTGCAGATATATGCATGAACTTCTACAACCCGCTAAGCTTAATGGTCTTGAAAGTGTTTTGTACAATATGTGCAACTGGTATAAAATTGTTATATAGTTTAAACAAGACTAAACATTAAATTTACTCCCATACTAGAATGGATACTAAATAGAAATGCTAACTAGCTTCCGTAGAGGTGTAGAATGAGAGGAAATTGATTTAAGTGATAGATCAATAAACTGTTAACGATAGTCTATATACATGCTGCCATCACCGCCCTATATGGATATCTGCTATAAAGGAAAGAGATCATATGTATGAGTAAAAGTCTCATATAGGATATGCTATAAGTAACATAGTTCATGTTGTACGAGTGACTTTTAGGTTCATCACCAAAAAAAATTATACCTGTCAGTAGTTTTATTTAAAATATGTACTTATACTATAGTTTTAAGAGATTCGCGATTTATACTCATGATTGTTAATTAACGGGACTTCTCGCGTAAGTTTATATATAATAAAATTACCTTTATTAACCCGACGTTAATTATATAGAAACTTACGCGATAAGTCCCGTTAATTATTAATTATGTACTTATACTACTTCTATATGTACTTTTTAATCTTTCCAGGCCCTTCTAGCCGGTTCAGACCAGATCAAGTTCGGTTACGTGTCCCGTACGCAGGTGCGTGACAACTCGCGTCACGTCATACTTGGCACGCAACAGTTCAAACCGCACGAGTTTGCGGCGCAGATCAACCTGTCCATGGATAACGCTTGGGGCATACTGCGGTGCATTATTGATATATGCATGAAGCAAAAGGATGGTGAGAGGCTTTCGGTGTATTCAAAGAAAAGAAACTGTTTTGACTATATAATGATAACTCTTTTTAAACACCTACAATGACGAGTCTTGTAAGGTCGTAAAGGTATTGAGATGTTTATATTCGTTAGTTCTAGAATGGACGAACTATCTGTTGGTACCTGGGACGGTATATTATCCTCTTATACAATTACGTAGAAACCTCAAATTACGCTTTTAAAATTTTGACAATATTACGTATTGTAATTGATCTGAGATAAGTACTGTATAGTCGGTATCTCTTTCTTGGGCATTGCGCCCTTCACCCCTGAAAGAGTACATAAATAAGAACGGATAAGTGTTTACATACTTATGCGAATAAAGCCGAGAGCATATCAATTTTATAACAATTTAAGGTAAAACAATAATCGTTTCTAGGTTAGTACAATATGTCTTAAATTTTAAACTCCTATTCCAGGTAAATACCTAATAATGAAGGACCCCAACAAGCCAGTGATCCGTCTCTACGACATCCCAGACAACACTTTCGAGTCGGACGCGTCTGAAGAAAGTGGAGACGAACCAGCTGACACGCCGTTCGCTCCCCTCTACTCGTATGGCAACAATAAGAGGATTTAAGCAGATATGGCGCGACGGGCAACATTATAGCGGTATTGGTAGCTATAGTTAAAGATAAAAATTGATATTTCTTAAACAGCTAGGTCAGATGTTAAATATATTGTGTTTATGTGATACACATACACGTGATAACAGTTAAGGGATTTTCTGCTTAAACGTATATGTTATATATTAATAATGTTTCAATCTTGATCAACAATTGAGTTTATTATATTGTTGTATTAAATTCGAAAATTCGGTTTCATTTTCTGTCAGATTCAGTTGTGACTGACAGGGCAAAACTGACAACGTATATGATTTTCCTTGGCAATTAAAAATTTATATATTTTCATTCTAATTACGTTGTATTGAAGTACCTATGGTGCATAGGTAATAAACTTTTATTTTTCAATTTATAGTAGGGTATATAATTTGATACTGTTGTATTCAAAATCCTGAAAAGCATCTTACGCCCGTAAGCATCATAAATTGAATAATGATTTAATGTTAGTATTAATTTTGAAATGTTGAATTCGTATACCATGCCCGTGCGAACATTAATAATTGTATATTTGTAACGTATTTTCTTATTATTATTAAAGAAAATGCAGTTTATACGAAAGTATTTTTATTTTTACAAAATCATTTATCACAGACTATAATGGTAACACTTGTATTAATGAGTTGTAAGTATGTATGTAAAACCTTTACTTAACGATTTTATATTTTATTTTTATGATTTCTTTGGAAGACACAACTTGAACTATCTAAATACAAAACCTTAATATATTTAAGTAACTTAGTACATAATTGGCAAGATAATATACCTATATATTCTTCACAAAAGTACAAACCTTATAACTAGTAACTCCCTTGAATTATAAATGAATATTGATGACTTTTAACATATTAAATATGTTATATTACTATTAAACGCCGTGCCACCTAATCATTTATTACTCTTTAGACCTTCATCAAGGTTCAAATGGAGAAAATCTTGCTTAAATATACATACAATGTATAACAATTTAACACTTAACAATAACTACTAACAAATTATTTCATTACTATCTATCTTTCCATTTAAGAAAAGATGATAGTAGTAGATTTTTTTATTTGATATGTCTCAAATATTATTACAGCGTATATTACTCGTTACTATAATTAAAAAGTTAACAAATTTTCCTACAAAAGTAGGTATTGGTAACTCACATGATATTTAGTTAATATCGTTCGAAGTTTCGTACTCTTAACTATTAGCTTCACCTTCAGTTTGCAATTTCTTAGCCTCATCCACATTTCTCAAATTCATATTATCTTGCAACTCTTCCAACGTTTTCCCTTTGGTTTCTGGCACGAAGAAGTATATAAAGAACACACCTAAATATGCTATAGAAGCAAAAATCCAAAATACAGTAAAATGTCCCAAATAATCTTTGACAGTTTGGTAACCCTTGGCAACGGAGAACGAAAATAAACAAGCAGACATTGTTGCAGCACTCGAAGCGACCGCTTTAACATTTATAGGGAATAATTCAGCTTGCATTACATAGGGTAGATTGCCTATACCTATGGCATATAACACGTTGAACCCTAATATGCCAGCAAGAGGCAAAAAGGATAGTTTAGATAGTATTTCGTGGCTAATTTGAAGGTGATCTTGTAAGAAAAAATATAACCCGACTGCGGTAAGTGATATGGCGACGCCTAACGACGAAACGAGCATAAGAACTCTTCTTCCGAACCAGCCTGTTAGGAACGTTGCTAGGATACCTGAAAATAACAATATAAATTATTTTTTTATAATATATTTTCAAAAGTTTATAGGTACCTATATTATTAAATTCAAAACGTGTATTACGTGTTAACAATTCGATCTGTGTATGCTTCATAGATGTAATCAAGTTGCAAATAAACAAAGAACGAGAACTCAACTATGATGATTTATTACCTAGCATTGCGTGCAAAAGGCACAACCTCCACATAAGGTTAATCTATAACACTAATTTAATATATGTGACTGAGTGGAAGGGCGGTTACGTAGGGGCCGGTCTAATAAGACATATAACAGTCAGATAGACGTTATATTGAAAAAAGGTGACGTTAGCTGTACCTACAACCGCCGAGTGTGTATGAGAAGATGTATGAATGTCAATGAAGCGAAAGTGGTCTGTCAGGATCGGGACAAATGGGGATCCGCGATCTCTGCCTACCCCTCTACAGGGAATCAGGCGTGATGTGTATGTATGTGTGTACTAATTTAATATTAGAAAATGTTCATTAATAATAAAAAAATAATTACCAGCTCCCAACTGAACGATTCCATAGATGATGCTCGCGTGAGGTCCAGAGACAGAGCTGCTCTGGGTGAATATCATCTCTAAGTATGACTGAATGGCCAGAGCACCTGTCATGTATTGGAGGAACTTCAGTCCTGGAAGAAATTTACAAAAACCCCTTTAGTACATACATTACTTGTAAGGTTATATTACTCGCGATGTCAGTCTGTTATTTTGTTGGTGCAAATGACAAATGTGCGTGCAAAAATATACACTTTGACGACGATTAACCCAGGACGCTAACAGATTGTGTTTTCCAAGATCGTATGTTAATAATAATTGGTGTAATACAAACTAAAGATCTATTTTAATTTCATGAGTATATTACGTTTTTATTTCTATTCAAGTCGCAGATTTCATTAATTAATTTATCACAAATTCTGTAGTTTCAGAAATGAACTGTTGACATACACACATACATACACAGCACGCCTGATTCCCTATAGAGGGGTAGGCACAGATCACGGATCCCCATTTGTCCCGATCCTGACAGACCACTTTCGCTTCATTGACATTCATACATCCTCTCATACACTCTCGGCGGTTATAGGTACTCCTAACGTCACCTTTTTCAATATAGCGTCTATCTGACTGTTATATGTCTTATTAGGCCGGCCGCTACGTAACCTGTACTGGTAACTGTTGAGTATGTGTCATATGTAAATAATTTACCTGCTATGACATAGATGGCTTTCCTGTAGCGGATATTCGTGAATAATTCCTTCATAGTACATTTATTCGCCATGCTTTCGAGTACGTGTGACCTCATAAAAGTCAATTGGGAATCAGCCCACTGAAACAAAACATATTTAAAGTTAGGGTTACAACGCCAGCATAAGACTCCATTCAAATTACTATTGCATAATAATAACGATCATTGAATTAATCCGTAAAAAATCATTTGCCGTATATTATATGATGCCACAATTATTTCCTAACTTATAAAATGACTATCAATAAGTCAAAGGTTTTTATATAGGCTGCCATCTTTTCATAAACTTTATAACTTTAATAATAAATTGTATCAATCTCATCACTATCAGAACGAAGCTGTATAGTTATACCCTTTAAATTATAGACTATTTTTCAATTCTTTAAATGCATAAATACAATCTTGATAAACAACAAACCTTATCATCCTTAGTCCTCTTCAACTTCATGAAAACATTTTTCGCAGCCGCCATCTTGTTTTCCTTCAAATAGTAATATGGCGTCTCCGGCAGCCATATGCACGCGGTCCCAAATACCAGAGGTATGGCCAGGACCACTGCGTTCAGTGTGGTGAAGGACACGAAGGGTCCTACCCCATACATGAGGAGGCTTCCAAGGTTATTCATCACTTGGACGAGCATGCCCAGGCCGCCACGGATTTCTTTGTCAGCTATTTCTGTTATGTATATCATCGTTACCTGTAAAAGATATATAGATATGGAAATGGGAAGGAACGGGACTTTGTAGCTAATAAGCTAAAATATGAATGCTTGCAAGGTAAATCAGTCGTATTAGATTGCAGCTTGAAAAAGTAATTTGTTGACTATCAAATGGATGTATTGAGGTCCTAATTTGTACGTATGTAATTTTATATGAGACAGATATACTCGTATAACCTATAACGTACGTTCACAACCTTAGCACGTTAGAATCTTCTATATGTATATATATATATATATATATAAAGTAACTATATGTATCGTAAAGTATGACTGAGTTAGCAGCTAGAAAATAACGATATACGTATTTAGTTTAGAAATACGAGTTTCCATACAGTCCTCTTTATTTAGGGTTGATTGTTATTTTATCGTCAAATTATACAAATAAGTTTCTACTTACCACAGCTATCATTCCTGTAGACAACCCCTGTAGAATACGGGCCAGGTAAATCAAGGCTGGAGTTGTGGTGAACATTATGAGCAACTGAAATAGAAGTTCATGAAATATCATTAGTAAAAAAAGAATAATAATGAAGAACATATTAGTGTTATAGGGTCATAACCTTTGCGCTCGAAACAAACAAAATAGGTTAATAGGTAACCAAGTTACTTAATAATACTAGAATATAATGCAAGCAGGAACGTATTGTAAAACTAAAACGTTCTACCAACAAAAAACTTTCATTACAATTTAAATTCGGATTTGATATGAGTAATATGACCTCGAGATCATAAGAAGCTAAAAAACAGAAGAACATGTATGAGAACAGTAATGGCTGTGTGTGAGGCAAGAAAGGTTTGTCAAGATCGGTCAATTGATAGCCACATCAATAGTGTATGCCATTTATCACTAAGTTATACGTATTGTCTGTGGCAGATTTGTTAAGTTAACGATATGTTTCATAAGAGCAATAAAAACTCATGTTACCGCTCCAAGAAACCCCGGGACAGCTGAGGCGTAGATGGTCTTCCTCCTGCCGATCCTCTCGCTCAGGACTTGGCTGATGAAGCACCCTGGCAAAGCGCCCACGGTCACCAGCGACACCATCCATGATATTTGGTACTGGAAAGGAGAAAAGAGATGATTAGTTATTTGTACTGTACAGGAATTTATTCTATAGTCTATTTGCTTTAAGTAAATAGTGACGTCATGATAATCAGAGGTCAAACTGACCAATGAGACGTGAGTAAATGAGAAAAGAAGTCACATTGACCAATAACAGACAACCCCTATAAAATCTCATTGGTTAAATCATGGAGACCTTGATGACGTCACTATTTTCTTAAAGCGAATATACTATAGACAAACATTTTGACGAACAAAACCCTTGCGTAATAGTTAAAATTTCACGTGTCCATCACCGCATTGCGGAGATAATAATTCAATGGCAACCTCGAAGCCCAAGTGAGTTTAACCAAAGTCATGTTTGACAACGAAAATCTAGGTGATTGCCGCGCAGATTTATTCATATTTACTTATTACATAAGTGAAATGTATATTCATGTCACTCAATCCAAAGGCATGGATGCAACATTTTCTGTCGCTTGTAACATAGCTAGATTTCAATCGTTTTAAAAGTGGACTGAACCTCAGACACATCTTTTCGGTCATTTGTAGCATAACTATTTGTATTGTATGTATGTACTTCTATAGTCGTAAGGAAGGTTCCTTTACCTTGGTTAATACTCTCATGTTGTCTGAGAGATAAGGAAGTAACAATTGAAATGATAACGACATTTTACCTAAATAGATATTATCAGTATGTAGGCCCAGACATTGTTTATTTGAATAATCGTATTGTTGCAAGTCTTGTCAATTAATGTAAGTAATACGATTGTTAAATAGAATGCTACTAACGGTAACTATTGATTTAACTGAACTTATTTGTTTGTTTGTCTGTCCTGTGATAGTCTAGGACGTAAAAGATCGCTAAGAATATGCTCCTTCTTACCGTTTAGTCATTTAGGCAACTGTAGAATTAATAGATTGTATTGGGTGATGCATAGTCAAGTCATGTATCAATAGTTGCCATAGAGTTAACCGATTCTTTTTGTTGATGCATAGACGCCCAACTACCTTTCTCCCATATTCCATTTTAATGCTGTCGTAACCCCATTGTATTTAATGACTGGTCACCATGGTGATGTGTTTTAAAGTAAATAACGGAACTCATATTTTATTTTTGTAAATGTACTACTGCAGTTACAAAATGGAATCTTCCAGGCGATAAGCTAGCATCCTGGTATCTTTATTCGTATAGAACATTTGCATATGACCCCAATATTCACGCTAAAATTTACCTAGGAGATATTACTCCGAAAGGGATTAAAAGACGGGTATTTATATGTGAAATGTATGTATGTAAGACTACAGGTAAGCCACGTTTATACAAACATAGTGGAAAATTCGTAGTGGCAGTTTCCATTATTCTGATAATTGAAGAACTGCAACATTTTAATGCACTTGACTATGATTAGGCCCATTTAAATATCACTCTCAACGAATACACTGTAACACAAGTATTCAAGTTAGTGACTAAGGTAAGTCTAGACCTTAATCTATAGTCTAATATCTACATAACTTTAGACAAATATACTAAAACTAGTAACCATGGTTTATTCGTAACAGGCAATAGTCAACGCGTCATGAAACAATTTCAGTGTTGTGTTTGTGCTAATTACGTATCTGTTGAAAAGTAGATACTATGTATGTGGCCATAATATTATAGAAACAAACACGTTAAATTCTCACTACCAGGGTAGTGGTTGGTTAATAGTCTTGAAAGGTATTAATGTATCATATACAAGCTAAATATAAACTATATACGTGTATAAGGTTAAATTGTGTCAAAAAGATCTTCGGAACAGACAACAAAATGCATCCCTAAAGTATAACGGTCGTTAAATAATATAACTTAAAGTAAATGTTTACATGTCTAACTTACATCAGTTAAATTTAAGTTAGTTTGTCCAAACTTAATCTTGGGCAATGCCGGAGAAGGCCACGACAATGCAGCGCCTGTGTACACGAAGCTTAACGAGGCTGAAAGAAAACGAATCCAAACACGTTATTTTTAAATAGTGTGATAATAAAAATAATATAGAGATCGCGCCACATACGGTGGCAGTTGGAGGCGTCGCCACAGTCGCGTAATTCAGTGTTACCAGTAAACGCGCCAAAACTAGCACTCACTGTGCCATACGGCTCGAAACATTATAGGTTTCATTTGTAACGATCTTTGGTTGCAGAGCTATAAACTCAAATAAAACAAATTAATATATCAAAGTCAAAATATGTTTATTATACTATTTCAAACATGATTAATAATTAACGGGACTTATCCTTCTTATTATATATTACATATATTATGTGTTCCTTCACTCTGTCCGCAATAGACCGTTTAGTCTGTTCGACATAGGATTTCCCACAGCTGCAATCAATCTTATACACACCCTTATATCTTATATCATGAGTATAAATCGCGAATCTCTTAAAACTATTATTTCAAACATGGCACTGAGCATTGTCTTTACATATTTTTTACCGAGGTTAGATCAGCGGAGACCCTAGCTTGGAGAAGAACTAACAAGAAACTCCGGAAATCAATTTATTATAATCACCCTTAACAAACATAAAAATTACAAAGAGTGGGCAAAAAACACAACGCTGGTAATACTAAATTTACTTTTCATACAAAATAACACGCAATGGCGGAAACGTCAAATTTAGTTCCAAGTTTGGCTACTGCCACCGTATGTGGCGGGTACTCTACGCTTCACGACTTAGAGTACCCGCCACATACGGTGGCAGTAGCCAAACTTGGAACTAAATTTGACGTTTCCGCAATTGCGTGTTATTTTGTATGAAAGGTAAATTTAGTATTACCAGCGTTGTGTTTTTTGCCCACTCTTTGTAATTTTTATGTTTGTTAAGGGTGATTATAATAAATTGATTTCCGGAGTTTCTTGTTAGTTCTTCTCCAAGCTAGGGTCTCCGCTAATCTAACCTCGGTAAAAAATATGTAAAGACAATGCTCAGTGCCATGTTTGAAATAGTTTTTTTAATTTATACTTAGATCATAAGATAACTTTCAAAGAGAGCTTGTGATATTTATAATTTTGAATATATTATGATTTCTCTGGCAGCACTTCTGATAATTTTCTCCTCCATTTTAAACGGTTTTACCACGAATAATGAATTAAATCGAATCAAGCACAAACAGTAAACAACAACAAAATAACACCCAATGGCGGAAACGACAAATTTAGTTCCAAGTTTGCCAACAATATCGTCACGAAAATCTGAGATGCAAGAGTGGCTAAGAAGCAAAAATCTTTATTTTGAGGATAGCTGGACAAAGCCACTTTTTACCGTTTACCACGTTAGGCGATAGGGATCATAATTATTGTTAAGGAAAAACTGGCACACTGCTCACTTTCTTTGTAATCTTTATGTTTGTTAATTATAAAAATAATAATCTTTATTGTTGTTATACTTAGATCATAAGATAACATTCAAAGAGAGCTTGTGATAGGGCCTATTTTAAATAAACATATTTTGACTTAGATATATTAATTTGTTTTATTTGAGTTTATAGCTCTGCAACCAAAGATCGTTACAAATGAAACCTCAATATAATGTATCGAGCCGTATGGCACAGTGAGTGCTAGTTTTGGCGTGTTTACTGGCAACACTGGATTACGCGACTGTGGCGACGCCTCCAACTGCCACCGTATGTGGCGGGTACTCTATGGTACGCACATTCCCTTTTTTGTGGCGAGATATTCACAGACGCTCATCTCCGAAATTTCGAAGGCAGTATGGCATGAGCCACTCAAAGTCCGCGTTTCACTAGATAGACAGCACCTAACGTGATAGGTAGAGAACCATACCGCCGTATACAGGTACTACTAACTAAATGACTAACACCTATCCTGAGGGATAGGCAGGTTTCCCCTCATCGTTAGCTACTGTAAATCACATTTTTAAATTTCATTTATTAGTACATGTCAGAGCTGGGAATTGAACCTAGAATCTCTAATAAGACGTCATAACCAATAATAGGGGCTGTACCCAAGACTACATTGACCCTTAGTCCCTTAGTCGCCTCCTACAACATGACGGTAAGATCGACAGCTAGTTAACTTTTCTTACACGTCCCAGACAGCAAGCGATTAACTTATCTGATATTATAAATAAAATATTGACGATTCTTGTAAATATACTCGGTACATTGAACGGCAGTCCAAAGACCCAGGTTAAATCTTTGTTGCTTCCGAATGACTACTTTAGGTTTTAATTAAGAACCGAATTTGTTTCGCCGATAAGACCGTATCGAATCCAACTGATCGAAAGAGCTATGAAAGACCCGTGAGCATAATCTCCTTATTTATCATGCATCTATAAATAAAGACTCTATTTGTACAAGTTGTTCTAATGTATGAGTAGGTATTATGTTTTATAAACATCATATAAATCAAGCGAATAATTAGTCTCTAAAAACACCGCGCCGAAACGAAATTTATAAATAACCTTACCAACTTCAAGCTATAAATATTATTTGCTTACATAGTTCTATTTGTTTCACTGATGTATTCGCCAAAACTTACCGCATAGTCCAGCTGCGTACTGAATATTCCTTTTATTTCTTTCTTCATTCATTTTCTACTCTCAATTTGATGCATTAGGTAAAAAATAATGTATTAAGTACCCAGCTTCACAAAAAGTACTATCTCACTTCCTCGATTGCATTAATAAAGGCGAAAGAACACGAATTATGATAAAAAATAAGCGTGCATCCGTATAAACGACCTTTGGTACTATGGCGCGAATTTCTTTAGTATCCAAGCTATCGAAGCAACGAACGTACCTATAGATTAACTAAATAAATACAAGCATGCATGTTGTTACAAGAGAAACCTTGAAAGAGACAACAATGAATGTGTTGGCGGTAAAACATATGCATTATTATCATATTAGTTCGTTCGAAAGTAATCAGAGCACAAAATTATTTGTATTAGAAGCATAAGAGAAGTAATAATGAACACAACTGTGTTTTGCATTGTTTTGTTTGATTGGAAGAGTAATTTTAATCAATGTCTGAGGTTGATAAGTACGTCGCGTGTTAAAGTGAACGTCGTTTTTCCCTTTTAGTGCCCCTATTCGCAAGTGTAAAAAGAGTCCAATCACTGACCTCTGTTGTAATAGAGGTCAATAGTTTTAATTAACGAAAAGACGAAGAACAATAATTTCTAGTCATATTATCCACAGATATTACTAGCATTACAATACTATAATATAGTACCAAATTATACAATTGTTACAATGACCTTTGATAGCTAACTGGTGCATAGATTGGCATGTAATTACTAGATGAGTAGAATTAGAAAAACACTCCTTCGTTTTTATGAATAATGCACATGACATGTCAGTGAAAAAATAATAGAACTGACGCGACAGCTATCACAGACTGTAGGCGGTTAATAAAGTAAAATTATATGCAGCATAATATTCTATTTTCTTTTCTTTACAAAGACCGAAAGGCAAGAAGTCTGGAATATTTCTCTTAGTTCTAAGAGTAACATTGATTATGAATGATGACTCCTATATAAAAGAGACTGATATCTACATAAGGTAATTAAAACGCCACAACACGGTAAATAAGACAGTTTTAAACCACCTAATTCATTTTCTCTTCATTTAAATATAATTCATTCATAAATAATGTTTTATATTATAGTTTTGTTCTATACCTAAGTATGACATCAATAAATTAATAAAAAAAGTTACTTTGTTGTTGTTTACTACCTACGTCATCGTGCTCGCTCGCACTATTATTAAAAGCTAGCTGTACTTTCCCAAGCCAATTCTCTGATGTGTATATTTCTTGTTGGCTGACTGGTACAGACGCAAAGTTGAATGAAAATAACATTTTTATTTTATTCAGTATATTGTAGTGTGGTTGCATCAGCTGTCCCGGACTTCTATTAAAAATTCTTAAAAGTTAAAGTTGTGTTGAAAATGTGTTCCCAATCCGTTATAATCGACATGCGTTCGGATTCTTCCACCACCCCTACGGAAGCGATGAGGAAGGCTATGGCCACTGCCCTTGTTGGCAATGATGTTTATGGTGAGGATCCCACAGTGAATGCATTGGAGAAAAAAGTTGCAAGTCTCTTGGGTAAAGAGGCTGCACTCTTTCTACCCACTGGGACGATGGCTAATTCTATTGCAGGTGAGTGCTCTATAGTGGCTTGGTACGTAGTTTCTACAAATCTTGAGAGGAGACCTTCCTAGAAGTTCCTAACAATTTTTGATGTGTTAGTCTCTAGAAAAGTTTTGTAATTATATTTTGTATATTTTGAAGTTCTCATCTGAAATGATAATTTATTCCCTAACTCAAAATTAGGCCCTTTTATATGATTGATAAAAAATACACTTCCTTTAGGTATGAGGTACACCATGATGCAATATTAATGTAATTCATAAGCCCATTATCATACTTCTATATATTTTGTCCCATAATACTCGGGGATGTAATAAGAGTGCTAACTAGCTGCTGTTCTTCCTGGCATTTTGTAGAAGGTGACTAAGGGACTAGGGGTCTAAAGAATCTATTGGTATATTCATAATCTATTGGTATCTATTGGTAGGCTAGCAATCTGTCACCAATGTTCCATTATGATATCACAACACCAACATTCATGCTAAAAAGTGTCCTAGGAGATATTACATCTCCAAGATTCAATCCACCCCAAAAGGCATTAAAGGATGTGAATGTATTTATGTAGGTATGAGTAACACAATGATGCAACACTAATGTAATTTTTAAACTTATTATCATACTTCAATATGTTTTGCAAAGCTCTTGATTCTTAATATAGCAACTACATTCATTTTCCAGTGATGATCCATTGCAACAAGAGAGGTGCAGAGATGCTCTGTGGTGATCTGTCTCATATAGCGAGATGTGAAGGTAATTTTGTTCATGTATTCTTCTATGTTAAATGATTGCTCTTTGGCATTTTTTTATTAAAATTATTATTATAGTATAATATATTATATTAAGCCCTAGAAGTAATATGTGTACATTTCTTATTTATTTTCATTTATTTAATTTCAAATCAGTAAGAGTTTATTCCTTATTTCTAAACACAGACAAAATTTAAAAGTAGAAAATTGGAGACTTGTATTAAAAATAAAGAGTTAACCTTTATCTCTTTACAGGTGGCATAGCACATATATCAGGAGTCCAAATCACCACCTTAAAGAACCAGCCAGATGGAACATTTGACCTGGATGAATGTGAGGAGTACATCCGCAGAGATGGACCAGTTTGTACCATGATGATTGCGGTGGAAAATACTCACTCTTTTTGTGGTGGCAAGGTAAAGTATGGTGTATTCTGGTAAATTGTTTAAACATTTCTTTAGGCTATACTACATGTTGAAGTGATAATGATGGTAATGTTATTGGTTCTTCTATGGTCAGGGAAAACATTGTGTTCATGTCTATACTGGTTTTTTGGAATAGATTATGGGTAAGACCCATATACAGTGAGGGAGAACATTTCACTGCTTGTACGTAATGGCTTACTGTAATATTATATTATCTGTGGTAATGGCGACATGGCCACCTGTCACATTGAGTACTGGCTATCTGGTAAACATGTGCTCGTCAATTGCAGATATGGAAACCTGAACCTCTGACTACTCTGCAAAGGGTAATGGTCGTGAACGCATTTGTCTTTTGTTGTCTAATAAGGACTCATTACTCATTGATATAAAACCTTATCAGGTAGGGTGCTGACTATAAAGATGAATAGATTTATGTGGCCATAAATTACTCGCTAATTTCAAACCCCTGGTCACAACCCATATTCATTATTCATTTGCACTTATGACTAATTATCATCATTCATATACAATTTCAGGTGATATCCCAAGACTGGCTGGACAAACTGGCCTTGTTAGTCCGTAAGAACGCACTAACTCTTCACATGGATGGTTCAAGGCTGTTCAATGCATCAGAATACCTTCGCTTGGACCCCTCAAGACTGGTGAGGGACTGCGACAGTGTCTCCATATGCTTCTGCAAAGGCCTCGGTGCTCCAATGGGCTCGGCTCTAGCTGGGACCAGACGGTTCATTGAAGAGTGAGTGTTTAATGTCTAAAAGTTGATTGCAAAAACTATTATAACTTAATTTAAAATATTAAACAGATGAAATTGGAGACATACTTCTCAAGGCGGGTGGTAGTAGTATCGTAGTTATCAAGTATCAAAAGCCTCTGCCTATCACATTCAGGACGTAGTGTCGTGAATATACGTATGAATGTAATTAAAATCCATATCCTTATGTTTTACAGAGCCCGTCGTCTTCGTAAAATTCTGGGTGGTGTTATCCCCCAAGTAGGCGTCATTGCGGCAGCAGCTATCGTAGCACTGGATGACACAATACCAGCGCTGTATTGCGACAACAGACGAGCCTTGTTTCTGGCTAAAGGTAAATAGACCAAATAAAGTATAATAGACCATATTTAATGTATCTGCAATTTGTAAATGTACCTTAGCATAATATTCAAAATTCTTTAGGCAGAGAAACTTTTGTATTTATTGGTATAGCAAGCTATATTATGTAATACGCACTATCTGGTGAAAAGTTAAATGAGAAGCCTAAAAACTACAATGTCAATTTTGTCATTTCATTGAGTATATCTTTAATTGTTGCTAATATTCAATTATTTTTTCCTACAGCAATAAGGGACGCGAAGCTATCCAACTTCACCGTCGATCTGGAAAACTTACACACAAATATAGTAAACGTGAAAATCAGTGACAAGACAAGTCTTACAGGCAAGAAAGTTGTAGAAAGATTGTCCCTTGTTACTGAAGGTGAAATCAACAAGGATTGCAAAACGCAAGATTGCCAAGGCATTATTGTAAAAGGATTGTGTAAACCTGGCAATAAAACTCTGAGATTGGTGCTTCATTATGACATCAATGATGACATGCTGAGATTGGCTGTCAAGAAAGTTGTTTTAGTTTTGAAGGAAATGGATTCTTTGAAATAGGTTTATGGTAAAAACACAGATGTCATTGTTAAGAAAGTGAAGAGAATCGATACAAGTATTACAAATCATGCTTTAAAAGATTTATGATGTTATTTATTTTTGTAATGAGGATTTTATAGAAATTAACAATTATATAGATGTATTTATAATAAGAGTGAAACCCATATTGATTTTTGACGTGAGATAGGTTTTTATAATGTTTGACTATGGTGGTATTTTACAAGTATGGGCATAAGGGTATTTATTTAAGATTTAAATAATTAGATTTGTAAGTAAACTTTTTATGAACTACAATATACTGGTTGTTTTTATAAGACTGGTTGTTGAAATACTGACATTAATAACGTGATTATATTGTATTTTTCCATCATCTGTAATTTTTAGACTTGTTATAAAGACATCTCTCAATAGACTTTTGGCAGCATTACTCGGAATAATCAGAATTATTTTTGTACTTAATTTATTGAATAAATATATTTTGAGATTATTTATATGTTTACTTTACTCTGAAATACCCTGTATGTTAAACAAGCCTGTGGTGTCAAATTGGCAAAAATATAAATCCAAGACATCAAGCCTACTTCTTTGTGGGCATACATACATTTATGTGTACATTGTAAAAAAAGATTTTACAAAAACTATACCAGATTAGGAAATGAATGGTTTGGTGTAAGTAAAAAAGTATAAGTGATGTTTTTACTGTTTTATTGTCTTATAACTAATTCATTTCTTAGTCTTAGCTTCGCGGGCAGCCTTCCTCTCGGCCGCTCTCACAAGCTGCTTGGCTGGCTTCAAGTTGTTCTTCTTGCTAAACCTCTGGTTGCGCAAGAATTTAGGGTCCATCTGTTGAACAAAATAACACATTCACATTATTATGGGATACAATTCTTTAACATATGAAATTAACTATTCTAACGGTGAGTACGCCTACCTATTCTTCTGAACAGGTGTGTTTGTCAATGACACCACGGCTTTGAATTGTCACATTGAATACTGACTATCTGGTCAACATGTGGGTTCAAGGTGGCTATAGAATTATGCATTATTAGGAGATCTACACCCTATCCTCTAACACACAAGAATTAATTGTAGAGAAAGAGTTTGTGTTATCAATCTATTATCATATGGATTGAGATAAATAAGGGGACACATGATATCAGCCTTTGCCTAAGGGGTCGGGTTGGGGTAGACCATGTATATAAAGTAAATGTCTATAAATCCCAATGAGTAACATACTCCTAAATTAGAAAAAACATACAGAATGCAATCCCCACTTAGCATGCACTGTTGGCACTTAGTGATTAAATATTAACTGTGACATTTGTAACACAAGCTCTAGTAAATAAATAATTTTTATTCTGTACAATAATTAGGTTGATTTTTGCTCACAATTGAATAAATACATAAATATTATACATTCAGATTTCTTGATCCCTTTCAGGTGGATGAAATAGATAAAATATCTTCTCAGGGACAGCAAAATTATCAGGATTGTGATTGCTTCCATATGAAACATTATTCACAGTTAGCAATCTATTTACAATCATACTAAACATAAAAAACCTCATTTCTTTAAACAATTAATTCAATATCCTACAATAGATATTTGAAAGTTTTTTTACAAATCTAATGTCAAAACATAACCAATAAATGGGCTGTTATTAGGTCAGAAAAAGATTTGGAGGCGCAAATCTTAGAATAAGAACTAATTGGTGGCAAGATAAATGGAAAGTTTTGTTTTAAATAAACTTACCCCAAGGGTAGATTCATGCCTGAATTTGGTAGGCTTTTTGATGCCATTTCTGTGCGCTTTGCGGTCTGAAAGTAATAATAAACCATCAAAATAGTTCCCTATATTAACTAGGAGTGATGGTAACGCTATAATACTTCAAACTAAGCAAATTAAAATCGTTTGTTTACGTACTTTGGTTTATGATTTGTGTGATTCTTCGACTTTGCCATTTTTTCTGTTTGTTGTTCTGAAAATAAATTAAGAATCAATTAACGACACTAATAATATATAACCACACAAATGATACAGCCTCCAATAATCATTGATTACTTAGATATTGTAGAATTAAAATAAATTCGGGAACTAACCTAGCAAACCGATACAAGAAACAAATTGAAAGAGAGATCAATTCAATTCAGCCTCATTCATTGAACATCTTGCCCGGAATAAAGATACTATACATATTACGCAGAAAAAGATGTCAATAGGAATATTAACATATCTGTATATATTTTATAAGAATAAGCTACATCAAAATAATTGGTGTAGCTGCTAGGTAAAAAGTTTACTTCAATATAAAGAATTAAGTTTTATGCCTTACAATAATGGTTAAAACTTAACGTCTAAGAAAAGCATTAAAAGAAATGTCAATGTAACTTCACGTATAAGTCAGTGTCAGTCGTCGTGGAACTTAGATTCTGTTCTTTTGCTTACTCTCCAGATTCAATAAATTTGTGTTAAATATTATATTTATGCATAAGTTAACAGAAAGTTATCATTATTTGAATTAAGAACAGTGTTAAACATGGTAGTGCTAGAAGGTGAAGCTGAAGACACGAAAGTAGTGCCCATAGAAGAAAAAGATAAACAAGATGATGTTAAGACGAACCGTATATTATCTTTAGAAAGTATCCTTTTCAAGTACATAGTCCTGATTTTATCTTGTGTAACTCCTCCTCATCTCCTCCTACTTCTAAGAGAAAGCCTCACTTAAAAGTTGGGAAGTAATATAATTATTGATATAACCTTTAGGGTTTTGAATGTTAATGTTACCCCAAAGACTATTAATATTAAATCTTTATTGAAAGCCTTACACCTTGCGGTTAAGTCGGCTAAGCCCAAAGACTAAATCATATTAAAATTTATGCACTAATTGAATATTTGGTTTCTGTTAGCCGTATCCAACAAAATCTACATCATTCTAAATCCTACAAGCAAACAATCTGAGGAACCTGTATTAAAATGTTTTCAGTAATGCTGAAGGTGAATAAAGATATTAAAAATACCTCCTAACTTCTATCTACCTCAAAATCTATTGAAATATGTGACATATATGAATATAAATAGGAACTAAATATTATCCTATTTTGTGACAACAAATATATTACCATGTTTTTTCAAACTAGTTCGCATACAATATTCTCCTTAGCAATGTTCAGTATTCCGTTTAACGAAGGAAGCGCAGCAGCAGCATGGCTTGCGTCACGGTGACTTCCAACGGTACAGGGGCTACTGCTCAAGAAGGATTAGGAGGCTGAGGAAAGTCATGAAAATACCCCAGGTAAAGATTGAATTAAAGTTTAATTAAGAAATTAAGTATGGGGAAAATAATTAAATGTATATCTAAAATTCTGAAATGTAGTCTAAAAATATACTAATGTACCACAATGGCAGTATTAATTTTATTGTATGTGCCGTTCAATATTTTTGATGAATATTCTCAAATTGTTGGATGATCGTTTGAATAATAAATAGCCTTAAGTATTTATGTTTATGGTAAATATTTTACTTAATCCCGTGCTAGCTGGGACGTAAAAATAATACTAACTAGTTGCCTTTCTTCATGGCATGTCGTAATAGGCATCTAGGAGTATATGACATCAAAGCTCTAATATACATGTTAATAACTGAGTAAAAATATGTTTTCATATGTTTTTAATATCTATACAGCTGCATTTATGTTATGTCCAAGTCAAAGTCATTTGCCAGAAAACATGGATGAATCTATAAACCCATTATAAATATGTTTATTATTCATATAATTTCTAATAAACTGCACATTGTGAATAAGATTAGTATTTTTTATTCTCCAGGGTGACAAACGCCACTACCGTCGCCGTGACGTCACCGTAACCCACCTAAACAGCAACACTGCGGAAAGTCGTCTCCTCTGCATACCACTACTGCAGGCTGAAAGAGCTTGGGCTCATGCCATGCAGCTACGCCAGGAAGCCAACACGGAGCCCCGGAAGAAGTTCCATCTCGTGTCCCGGCTGAAGAAGGCCTGTGCCCATGCGGTTATCTTGCTGGAGTTGTGTGAGGTGAGTTGGTGTTGTTTTAATAATTTTAATAGAAATTACTGTAGCTTGAATACTATTACTTGTTTGGGCTCTGAGGTTATGACTCAGGAATACCCTTATGTAATAATCTGTCATATCTTATATAGACTGTAGTTATGAATCTTTTTTAGCAAGTTATTTTTTTGTCACAGAATCATGAATGCCAATTGGTCTCATTCACTAATTTTTTTCTATTCTATAACCACCCATAACATTATTTTGTGTTATACCAACAATCAATGAAATCATTATATCTTTCAGAGTGGTGTTTGCGATGCACGCACACAACTGGAGGCGAGTGCCTACTCCGCCTGGCTCCGAGGTATCTTCCTGGTAGAGCTGCAGGAGTGGAAACCAGCTGCGGACAGTCTGCGCAGTGCACAACTGGTTCTAGATAAACTGTGTGCTGCTGTCACTGATGAGGAGAAACATATCTATAAACAAAAGGTAAAGCGTAACTATTATGAATTTTTCTTTAGGTAGGTCACATAGTGTGAAGAACAAAGAGTGTGGTTATCACTACAAAGTATAAAACAAAGTCGCTTTCTTTGTCCCTATGTCCCTTTGTATGCTTAAATCTTTGAAACTACGCAACGGATTTTGATGCGGTTTTTTTTAATAGATATAGTGATTCAAGATGAAGGTTTATATGTATAATAACATCAATTCAATAGTGGAGTAGGCTATATATTTTATACCTGTGCGAAGCCGGAGCGGGTCGCTAGTTTTCATAGAAGTCAGTATGATTGGCGTGTATTTGGGACCTAATTATACCATGCCTTGCAAGCTAGCATGTTGTTATAGATGGTAAAGAGACCTTGGGAGTAGTTATAGTTGAAGAGTAGTATATGGATTTGTTGAAATATGGCATCCTAAATTTATAGATAAACTTGCTTATATGAATGTAGTTTAATTTTAGTCTCTCTAACTGCACTGTGGCTGTTTGTTGGTTACAACATAAAGCCACTACTTTGTCTGATTAGGGATCTAGCTAAGTGTCTCATTCATTATAAGGAAACACAGTTACAATAATTAATAATCTTTGTGTACAGGTTGATGAGCTAAAGCCCAGTGTCCGTTTCTGTGCATACAATATTGGCGATGAATCTGCTGCAGGCGACTTGGTGGCCATGAGGGCTCAGGGCCTGCTGGAGAACTTGGACACTCTTATGGCTCAGGCTAAGTATGTTGTCCTATAGAGGACATTCATTTCTATTCTATTCTAGATAGCCCATTTCTATTCTATTTACCTAAGTTTTAAGCTATTACTAGTTTAACTATTATTATTTATACTATAGTTAACTATTATGATGTTAGACCAAATTAATTTATATAGATACACATCCTTTAAAAACTAAGAACAAAGTAATACTATAGAATGTTGTCTTTTTAGTAACTCTGAAAAATATTATTCTTACTACATTCACCATGAGATTAAAATTAAAAGATATATATTTAATTGAATCTTATTTTTTGCATCATTAGTAATTTCTTTAATGGCAGTATTTAACCAATAAATATTTCGATATTTTTAGGGAAGCCCGTTCAGGTGTGATGCACGAAGTGGAATGGCGTGCACGCAAGGTGACAGTGCGGCCCCAGAAAGTGCGTCTATTCCTCATTGCTTTAGAAGACTTGGATAAATCAGTGGCTAACGCAGAGACTGTGGAACAGAAGATTGAGATCCTCGAGAACATTCCTCATGGACTGCAAGGATGCCATCTCTGCCCTCAAAGAAGAAATGAAAAACGATCCCAAACTGAAACCGTCCGAAACTGCTCAACTCAGCAGCGCTCAATACTTACTTTCCTACCTAATGTACCTACGTTTGATGCGCACGGTAGAGAGCGAAACAAACTTATTGGTGAAACAAGCTGAGGAAGCGAGAAAGAAGAACGCGTCTATCGATGGAAAGAAAGTACGTCCGCAAGATCTGACGCGGGTTGTATGAGATCATTCTGCAAAACTATTCTGAACTGCAACAACTACCAGGCTTTGAAAATGATCAGAACTTCCAGCAGGAAATCGACACGCAAATGACAGCATACCGTGCCTTCAGATGTTACTACATAGCTCATGTTCTGACAGGATTACGAAGATTCAGAGAAGCACTAGCTATGCTAGAGCGATCGAGCATTTATATAGCGGAATCTACTAAAAAATTGAGTGACGCGACATTGGTAGATAAACTGCAAATGTTGAAAAAGGACATTGAAAGTTGCAAATTTGAGATCCATGCAGATTCAGTTTTGGAGGAAGATGACGACGATGAAGAAACCAAGTACACGTCGAGTGGCAAGCCTTACAAAGACAAGAAACCGTTGGTAGATCGCCTTGATGATTACCGGGAAGAAACTCAAGTGCTGACTAAGAATCCTAATATAATGAAAATGCCTCCGCCGATGGAAGCTATACCGTGCAAGCCTTTGTTCTTTGACTTGGCCTGTAACTTCATTGAGTTCCCTAATCTGGATGATAAGACGGGTGCCGCTGATAGTAAGAAGCAGGGAGCAGGCTTGACTGGTCTGGTCAAGGGCTTCCTTGGTTGGGGTAAGGGGGACAAATAGTGTTTTGAAATGTTTGTTTATAGCAGCTTTGGTTTGGACACAAATATATTATTACCCCAAATAAACTGGATTTTTTTTTTTAATTATTTGGTATGTCCTAAATGACTTATAGGTTTCTTTAAGTACACAGTCAAGTTTAGTTATAAGCTAAGCTATTTGAATGTAACGATAGAAGTAACTTCTAAAACTTACGATACAACATACATACACAAGTTTACTTACATCAACATTGATGTCGTTTAATTCCTTTCGAAGAAGATATAATATCTCCTACGTCACTTATTAGAATAAATATTTGAGTTGTAATGTCATATAGTTCCGTTAACGAGTTAGCGATGTCTCACATAGGCCCTCTGTACCACTGATGTACCATCGGAAGACAACATTATTATATCAAGCAGGTTGTGAATCTCTGTTAAATCTCTAATCAGAGTAGAAACGCAAATCACTTACTGTGTCGTTATTCAAATTAACAATAAATTTCAATTAATAATTAGTCAATATTTCTACCTAAACGGTCTGTGCGGTATATTTCTAATTGGATGTAAATACAAATTACTTATTATCAGATGGACGAATCAGTACAATTAATTTAAGGAAATACCTTTATAAAGATAGAGTATGGACGACAGGGAAACTAGGAATTAGTCTCTTATTCCATTATAAAATATTAATTAAATATTGTTAATATAATATTTGAATGATTTTAATATCAGATTACGGAAATAAGGCAGGTGCAACGTGCTACTGGTAAAGTTATCATCGTATTTAGTTGAATTCAAATTGAATAGTAAATAATTTGTTATTCACCCTGTCTCTGAAGATCTAATGTAAACTAAGTATTTAATTTAGCAAAAAGAAACATTTAAATATGAGTTTTTGACTGAGAGAATAACTAGGAAACTAAGCATAAATAGATTTCAGTTATCATTGTCAAAAAATTGCATTGCATAAATCATAAAATTATTTTATGGAAGAAAACAAATCGTAGCAGTGATTTAAGAACTAAAATAAGTTAAGATAATGGATGATCTTTTGCATTATACTATGCTAGCCTTTTTGATATTACCTATTGTGCTGTTTTTCAATCTTTGGTCTGGTGTTGGATGGCAGTTATTCATAAATAATTGATTTCTTATCATGAATTATTTGTATGTAGAGTAAGTGATAGAATTATCTATTGGAAATGTTATCCCTTAAGCTTGATAATAAAATGGATAATGGACAGAGTAATCTGAAGAACACCTAGAACAAATTTTTATTTAATTGTGTTTACTAATGTAGTATTTCTGAAATGTAAATATAATATAATATTATTTTGAATAAGTTTTATTTTAAGTCTTTTATGTATACTTAGTCACAGTTGACTTAACAAGCATTTAATTCTCGTTGGAAAAAATATTACCAGTTTCATACAGTTGTAGTAAACTTTGTTTTTCCCATAGCTCTAATGATTATAACCAATGTAAATATATCTAATTCATATCATTAATGTCCCAATGAAAATTAAAATTTGACGTAGTTCGAAACCTTCCTGTTACCGAACTGGTAATAGTGCTCGTAATGGCAACATGGGCTTACCACCTGTCACAATGAGTACTTACTATCTGGTCAATACGTGGGTTGAGGTAGCCATAGAATTACTACCTCCACGATTACGGAGATTGACCTCTCTACCTTGCATGGGTTAATGGTTGTGAATGTGTTTTTTTCTGTCTACCTTATGAAGAGTTACTTCTATCAATTTAACATAAGCATTGTTTACTTCTCAGTGTTTTCAGTATGCTCAGAACCTCTGAAAAATAAAATCACCTTATTCACTCTTAGCATTCCATATTGGGGCTGTGATGGCATTCATATGGAACTTTGGTTTACTGGTAATCCCTTAGTCACCTATAACATACTAATAAGAATGGTAGCATTGGGCCCTAGTCCCTTAAGTTGCCTCCTATAACATGCCAGTAAGAATGGCAGCTATAGTGTATTTCGCGTTAAGAAAATACTGTAGTATTATATTATCTGTGGTTTGGGTTTGTACGAAACTAGCGTCAAAGGTCCATCGTAATTTTACAGCTGCAAACTGGTCAAGATCATGTATTTTTTAATTCCCAAGGTTCTGTTGCATTTGATCATCTGCCAATCTTCTTTTGCTTGTCATATTAATATACTAAATGATCTCACCTGAAATAAAACACATAAACATCACTTTATGTTCAATAATATGACAGCAAAAAATCGCTGAAAGTTACATAAAAGATAACCATACGCCTAAAGAGCGGCATGAGTTTGCTGTATTGTCTAAACTAGACGACGAGACGAGAGAACTAACTAGACGAGACGTGAGTGAATGAGAAAACAGTCACATTGACCAATCGCAGACAACCGTTGTCACGTCTCATTGGTCAAATCCTTTGGGTAATGATGACGTCACTATTTTCTTAACGTGAATACACTATAGTTAGCATTAACTTATGCTACTGACCACATACTAATGAAAGCTACTACTTCACTCCTCATGAGAAATAAACATTCACACATTTAATTAAACTCAGTTGATTTAACATGTAGGTCTGATGACTTACAGCTTACCCGAGACTGAAGTTAACTACTAGTGACTACATACATACACATCATGCCTGATTCCCTGTAGAGGGGTAGGCAGAGAGTCTTGACTGATCTTTATTATATCTATGAAAATCTTTGGCCACTCACAGACTGTTTCTTCAGGCAGACAATACACAGATAGGTGTGGAGTCCATCGCTATTCACAGATACCCAGCAATTATGTTTGTTTACAGGATGGTAATTTGAATAATGAAAGGCATGATTATCATGAATATTTATTGATTAATATCACAATATTTCTTAACTAACAACAGTGAAAGGAATCATCTAGCATCAATACTGAGTCACTATAAAATTAAAATGTGTTGACCAATACAGTAAAAATTAACCTAGAAAAGACCCAATAGTAACAATTAATTTTATACCCCAATTTTTACAATAATGGTTTGCTTTCAATGCAATTGTACAATGGTTAACATTGTCTATGATTAATTCGCTCATTTACAAAATTTCACAATGTGATGTGCGTAGCATCAATTTGAATTTCTTTTCTCATCAAATATAGATTAAGATTATAAATATAGATAATATTATACATAGATTCTAAAGAATATAACTCATTAGATAACGGAAACAAGTATACCAATTTGGCAAAATTGGGGGCCAGTTACTGTTTTTTAGAAGATTTCAGTATTTTCTTTGTTAAATGATGATAAAAGCATTTATTTAGAGCCACAAGATATGCACCATAATAACTGATTATTTGGTATATTTTGTGCACGTTATTGTCAGAGAAATAAAATTGAATAAAACATTGAAAGCAATCCATATCAGTGTTTATCAAATAAAAGTTGTTGATTATAATAACAATAGCATTGTTGTTTTAAACTCTACGTCATCCTTAAAACTAATCTTTGATTAAAATGGCTTAGCACTAAATTCAAAATATAATTCATTTTATGATTCAAAAAATGTAATTTTTTCTTATTGATATTGTTACTTATATGCCTCTAAAAACTTTTTTTTATATTTTTGATAATCGATAAACAAATATGGATGTACGATTTTAACTTTTTAAATTTTATAGATCTCCATAGCAACTTATTAATAAGTTAATTTAATTTATCTCTATTTAGGTACGTCGTTAAACATTAAATTTAAAAATTACAAATAAAAAGGTTACCTCTTCGTTATACATATGAAAAAATAAAACAATAATATTATAACAACAAATATTTCCCTTAATTTCTGTGATGCGATCCTACATACTTCCTGTGTCTTTTATATATACCATCTACAAATCAATAACAATGACAATGTTTGATAAAAATAACACATTTACACGAAATACGTACATATATTCACGCCTACCATACCCGAAGGGATAGATAGAGACTATTTACACATCTTCTTTTATCTTCTACACTTCTCCCGAGAGCACTAGTTCTTCCATCCCCATATGACCTCTGTGCCTCCACACTCTGTATCTGGCGATGTCTTTTCTTGTCACTATACCTACCACCTGAAACAAATGGTTAATATAAGAAGATAGTATTGCGACATACTGATCTGGTTAACACGTGGGTTCGAGGTGGCCATAGAATTACTACCTTCGCAATTGCGGAGATGGACACCTGAACCTCTGACTACCCCGCAAGGGTTAATGGTTTTGAACGCGTATGTATGTATGTATTACGACATAGTAAATATCATAAAAAAAATGATTTCTAATAGTTGTCTAAATCTGATTAAAATTTCAAAATAATTTGTCATATTTATATGTACCTATACTGAATACATACGTACATACTCTTATTATAGTCTGTAAAATGTAACTCCTCATCTACTTTGGAGAAACCGCTATTACTATGTACACTGCTATGGTATTATATTACGAAATGACAGGCACAATTGCCAATAAAATAAGTAGTTTGTATAATATAGTTTAATAAGTAGTAGTGTGTGCTTTTTAATAAGTCCTGATTCATGTATTTCCCGTGCTTGCCTTTTATAACTAAACTTACCTCGTTAACATCATTAACGATGGGCAGGTGCCGCAGCCCCAGTGCGCGGAAGAGGCGGAACACGCGCGGTAACGAGGCGCGGTGCGGTAACGTGTAGGGAGAGGGATTCATGAACGGCCGCAGGTCCACTGTGCACGTCTTCTCCCATTCGGATATCTCTAGCTGTTGGAAGATGTAGGTATTTTAAGCTATGGTTTGTTTTAAATATTTCATTATGGAAATATACGTATATATTAGGCTACTTTTCAAATATTTTATTGTAGTAAATGAATATCATTTTACGACCAATAAAAGAAACTATGGGTTAATCATCTTGGTTGTCAGGTGCTAGTATGTATGAATTATTTCGACCATTAATAGCAATATGTGATTTCAAGATTTCTTTAGTTTAGACGATTTGAGGATTGTAAACGTTATGATATGATAAATTAATAAGTAGTACATATCCTTCGTTATTAGGACGTATAAAACTTCATTAAATAATATAAATGAATATATAGTTTTTATTTTTCCTAATAATACTTACTAAACTTAACATACACACTACAAATAACAATAGTAACTTAATTACTAGTACCTGTACCAAAATACAGTACTTACACAAAAGTACTCGTACTAAATACCTATCAAAGTACAAAATACCTAATCCAAGTACCAACATACCTTATCAATAACCGGGTACCGTGGGTATTCAACCCGGAACATGTCGAGATTGACATCGAAGTTGGACCACGTGGAGTTAGCATTCTCATTGTACATCCTATTCTGCAACAGGACTATGAGCTGCGAGCGTAATATTAGGCCACGAAGACGCTTGTATGTAGTTACTTCCGCCTGGTGAGGAATAAAAATAAATATAAGTTCATGTGTCACATGAGCGTGAGGAACTCTCTTTCGTAATACATGTAAGTTTTTTTAGGTTAGTTGCAGAATATCTGGAATGCAGTCGTATCGTGAGCAACTCTGTATAATATATAATTTTTATGGACATTAATAGCAGATGATCTGGTATGTAGTCGGTGGTAGTATTGTTTTCGTAAGTACAAGACTATCGCAAAGCTCTATTCATAATGTTTTTTCATAAGTTTGGACAACCCAAAAGTAATCATAGTAGTCACATATCGTGGACATTAATGTAACCAGCTACTTTTTTCTGACATGTTGAATAAAGCCATTAATTACTTCACCGTTAGTCCTAAATATTTAATTAATTTATTAATTTCCCAAACGAAGATGATAGATAAATACCAAAACAAGTATAATATTATATGATCTTTGCTAGATATTTGATCACTTATAATAATTGTTCTGGAACCCTCGGAAATTAAGCACAGCCACTAAGACACAATCAACAACACTTTTACACAACTTATTACACTCTAATCAACCCCAAACCACAAAAGCAACTCACATCATCCGAAACCGGCGGATCGACCACTGGAAAGCCATTATAGGTAAACGACTTCAGTATCTCCACTATATGGCCGACATTTTCAACCGTTCGCAAAGTGACTACGGGATGAGACATGATCTCTGAGGCGTACACGTTGTGGGTCAGCGGCGGCGGTTCCCATGGCAACAGGGGCACGGCTGCCAGCTGAATGTGAATGTCGTATATGCCCTGGGGAAGGAAAACTGACGTGTATGGAATACTACTAAGAATACTCACGTAAAAATTGAAGGAGATCATAAAAAATACGACTTATTACTATTATGGATAGAATTTATGTGAGATAATTTGTCCTCAGAAGTTGTATTTTGTATTTATTTAAAAGCTCGTTGAGGATTGAACAAGGATCTTTGTGTAGGTATATGTACAAAGGTAGGTAGCTAAATATAGTGTATCTAATGTAATAAAGACATACAGAAAGCACGGTTTAAAAAATCTGAATCCAGTTATGAAGTTATTTTGCTAAAATTAGGTTAAAAAAATTAGGCATAATTATCGTAACACGTATAACTAACTTACCTCATTAAAGAAATCCCCGGTCCATTTGGCAACGACCAGCGTAATTATAATGGGGAGGGCATTGGAAATCTGCCCCGTAGTCTCTATTATGATGACCGTAAGGGATATAGTCATTCGCACCACGCCTCCCAGCTGAGCCGCTGCGCCGATTAGAGCGTATTTGGCCGGATCTATGGACTGGAAGAAATGATAGGTTATATAGCTGTATAAAGCTATAGTGGACAGAGGCATAGAACTACTAGGCATGTGTAAATATACCTAGCAATAGTGGTATAGAACTACTTGGTATGTGTATACGTACCTAGATGAATTCTTTGGTCACATTTGTATTAGAATCGAATGGTAGTGATATATCATCTGTTCGGTCAACTATACCTCCTAATGGAGTTGTGATGACATAGAATCTTGGTGTTAAAATATATTGGTAAGCCAGAACAGTTGTTAATAATTTAATGAATTCGGAATTAGGTAACAAGGTCACTGCCCCATAGTCCATTATAATCCTTTGACCCTATACAGTTTTTGGTCTCCTAACATATGAGACGAAAGTCTGCTAAATAACAATAATTTAACTTCCTAGTTTCATCTTAAGTATGTCTGCATCAACATCTCACAATCTAGCACTAATTATACAACAGTACTACTATACACACTCGTACATTCTCTGATGCGCATCTAATACATTAATAAATCAAAACTATTACTAGAACATAGTATGTAACAAATAAAACTCACATTAACAGGCAGAATATACTCCGCAATAATCGCGAGCAACCGCCCCCAGGCGGCGCCAGTGAGCAGATTCGGTATAAAGAGCCCACTAGACACTGCTAAGCCAAAAGTCCAAGTCGATAGCAGGAAGTATGCAGCCACGAATATCGCCAACGATAGAGGGCGGTAGGAGCCAATTGGATCGTGGATTAGGGAGCGCACTGACGCCTCGGGGGTTTGGAACCAGATGGCCGCGAGGGCGTTGTATTCGCCGTCTGAACAGTATAGCTGGAAAAGGTTTTGGTATAAATTGGGTTCATATAAATACTTATTATATTATACTTTAATACTATAAATTATATTAGTGGCCAGGAAAATTGAGGGGCATTTTAATTGTAAGGTCACGTTCACATTTCACGTATTCATTCAATGCATTCGCAAAATTTTGATAAGACAATCAGCGGTTGTATGCTCCTATAACGATGACTGTTGTTGTTGATTGATCTGTTAAAAAGAAAATTTCAACCTGTGTGCATAAATTACTTAATTTCAAACACTGAACATAGTTTTTATCACTGAAACGATCACGTGCTCTAACTGCTGAGGCATAATAAGTCCATCCATGTACCAGTCTTAGTATTTAGAAAGAAAGAAAACATTTATTCACTGCTATACTACACATTTTAACATAACACTATTTATACACACTTTGATACAACAACAATACTCGTACATATAAGGAGTAGGCACTTAATGCAGTGAAAAGGTGCTGTCTCAGTATTTGATGCAGCTAAGCAGCATCACTGATCCTCCGACAGCACCCAAACCTAAGTCTGTCATTAGCTGAATAACATAATATATACTATACATACACATGCACACATAGTAAATACTAATAAAATAAAAAAAACTGATAAACGTACTTAGATGTTTAATATTAAATATTATATATTTTCATAATTGATACTATACGTAGATACACAAAATCTGGTAAAACTATACCTAATTCCCCCATACATACCTGCAAGGGCACCTTAGTAGGATCCTCGCCGAGGGGCCGGCACTCGTTGAGCAGGAACATCATGAAGAAGCCGCACGTGGCCGTCGCCGCCGCCACCAGGCACGCCTCCACCACGCGCAGCCACGGCGCTGTCACGTACCTACACATACACCACACATATAGCGTAACTATAATAAGATAAACGTTTTGTGATGTATGTTTGATGACTGTGAATAAATGCTTTTATTTAATTAGCTTTACTTGTGTAATATACGATACGCGATTTTGGCAAAATTATCGCTAACCAACTTATAGGCATATATGCCACCAAAGGTAAACACAAAAAGCCATTAGGAAAAACTAGAAATGTTAATGCCATTAGAATTGAACGAAATACTTCCTAAGGTCAAATTTGATTTACTGAAAATGAGTATGTTTTCACGTTTCATTATACACGTAACTCTACCAGAGTCTTTCGTACACTTAAAAAATTTTAAACATAGAAGCGTATGTATATAAACCTATTCACTGCATCAACGGTGTTCTTTGCATATTTTTTTTTCCATGTTTGTGTTTTGTATGTTAGTGAATAAAGATTTTTCTTTCTTTCTTTATATAGTAGTTTACAAGTCTCACCTAATTCGAAACACAGACAACTTGTAATTGATATGGTTCCACAGAGCACCCAAGAGTCCTCCGATAGCGCCAAACAACATAAACACTGGCAGTTCATAGAACTGGAACGGGAAGGGGTCAGTCTGACCCAGGTTCAACAAACCTGGAAGAGAATTGACGCCGTTACAACATAGAATACAGTATTAGGCATACATTTACGTCTTTCAGTTACGTTGAAAAAAACGGGGTGAAAAAAACGGAGACCTTTTATTCACATCTGAGTTATGATATCATTATATGAAACTTTAGTGACAGAATATGCCATTGACCCCTTCCTACGACTTCTACTTCCTTAGTCCAGTAATGCTTTTTGCAAAATATCACTTCAATATTAGGTTATAATCAGGTAATTAGGAAAAAAAATTACAGCATATATCAAAAAGAATTAAAAGACAAAACTAATACCGATTACCATAAAAGGAATATCTTCCTCATATAATTTATTAATAACCTGGTCACCATAACCTTATCCTATTAATATTTATCTACATAAACCCTTATCATTGATTAGCTTTTCACACACAGTCCAACTCACCCGGATAACTGAGCTCGCCCGGATGTCCGTGGTAGGCGGACAGGGCCACGTTGAGCGTAAACGTGGACACCACGGTGCCGAAGAACGTGCGCCACGTCAGCGCCTGGTTCCAGAAACTCGTTCCCTCTTCTAGGGAGAAGAGCACGCCACCTGTTGTTGGGAAGGGAGAAATGTATTGGATGGTATACTTTAGTGATAGTTACTGTTACAATAAACACATATAATAAGGAGTTTACATGTGACTAATCAAAGTGTTACCAACTGTAATGAACCATTCTGGGAAATTTTCAAATACCGATCAAGTGGTTTAACATTCACAGCTTTTAAGCAAATACATAACAACTACCCAAACATAGTCCGAACAGGGATACATATATCTCATACCTTGTAACTTACACACAGGGGCATGCTTACATACATACACATCACGCCTGATTCCCTGTAGAGGTGTAGACAGAGATCACAAATCCCCATCATCTCAGTCTAACCGCTTAGGACTTCAGTTCCCGGTAGGTCATAGTCACAGGCTGCTCCGCAAGAGGTATACTTACACAGAATTACAATCAACAAAAAAAGTCTAAGAGTGGAGACCGCGTCTCAGTAAACGTAGTGTGGAGCGCCCCCCGGCAAGGGAAGACGACTTGCGCAGGTTTGCCGGCATTGATGGATGCGAACGGCCACTGACAGGGAGAAGTGGCGTCATTTGGGGGATGCCTATGTCCAACAGTGGATTGATACAGGCTGATGATGATGATGATAATCAACAACACCTACCTATAGGCGCTCCAAAAGCCGCGGACACACCAGCGGCGGCCCCTCCTGAAACGAAATCCCTCTTCTCGTGGTCCTCCCTGAAGTACTGGAACACTTTGAAGTCCCTCTTGAACGTGGTACTCTTGCCTTGGGACAACCCTGCCGCTACTACTGAGCCACTGTGGATCATTGGACCTTCCTATGGAATAATTAGGGTTATTGACATTTATGTTAGATATCACATTATGGAGTCTGTGTGTATGTTGTCTAATCCTATGATAAGATGAGAGATAAATGATATACTTACTCGTTGTTTCAATAATGGTATTGTTAGTTCATGAATTGTATAAAAAATTGGGCAATGTGTTAGCCACCCGTTTCTATATTGTATATCATTATAGGTTTAAGAGATTCGCGAGTTATACCTACTCACGATTAATAACTAACGGGACTTATCACGTAAGTTTTTATATAATAAATCCGCCGTGACCAAGGCTGCTGCAACGTAGCCGAAACGTGGGGTTAATAATAAAGGTAACTTTATATATAAAAACTTACGCGATAAGTCCCGTTAGTTATTAATCAGTTGTATATGATTGTTATCATCACTCTTATTGTTACGCTATAGGTGACCAACAAAAAGTGTCATTATGTTTACAGGCACCCCAAAAGGAATTAAGGATTAAATAAGCGATTAGTACTTAAATCTCCTCCTACAGAACACCTACAAAAAAGGCAGCTAGTTCTAAATATGTCATTACTAACACGAGACAATACAATTCACACTCTACTACTTAATAAATGTAACTCCTCATAATCTCTCACCTTTCCACCAGCCAACCCCCCAACAACAGCGGTGATGACCCCTACAGTCTTCACCAGCAGGGTCTTGATCCTCACCACCCTTGGCACCTTAACCCCGTTGAGGTAGCACTTCACTTGCGGTATACCACTGCCCGCTGCTACTGGCTAAATAGAATAAAAAAAACACAGGTAAAATTTTTTTTTATTTTAAAACATTCAAAACAAGAGAAAGCAATCACAAAAAAATTTACTCTAGGAATTGAAATTGACAACACTAATATTGTGTCCCTGCTATATAAGGTAGTGTACTACACTCATAATCAATCAAAAGGATAGATTGAAATGCCTCATACTGGATTAATAGTGTAGTGACTCAAATATTTAAAATGAAGTTTAAATACTTTCGAACTACCCTGAAAAGGTGAATAACAAAGACTTCATAGAGATCCCGCCATATAAATTGGCAGTTGGGGGCGTCGCCACAGTCGCGTAATTCAGTGTTACCAGTAAACACGCCAAAACTAGCACTCACTGTGCCATACGGCTCGATACATTATAGGTTTCATTTGTAACGGTCTTTGGTTGCAGAGCTATAAACTCAAATAAAACAAATTAATATATCAAAGTCAAAATATGTTTATTTAAGATAGGCCCTATCACAAGCTCTCATTGAATGTTATTTTATGATCTAAGTATAACAACAATAAAGATTATTATTTTTATAATTAACAAACATAAAGATTACTAAGAAAGTGAGCAGTGTGCCAGTTTTTCCTTAACAATAATTATGATCCCTATCGCCTAACGTGGTAAACGGTAAAAAGTGGCTTTGTCCAGCTATCCTCAAAATAAAGATTTTTGCTTCTTAGCCACTCTTGCATCTCAGATTCTCCATCCATCTGCCATAATATATTCAAAATTATAAATATCACAAGCTCTCTTTGAAAGTTATCTTATGATCTAAGTATAAATTAAAAATCTATTTCAAACATGGCACTGAGCATTGTCTTTACATATTTTTTACCGAGGTTAGATCAGCGGAGACCCTAGCTTGGAGAAGAACCTACAAGAAACTCCGGAAATCAATTTATTATAATCACCCTTAACAAACATAAAAATTACAAAGAGTGGGCAAAAAACACAATGCTGGTAATACTAAATTTACCTTTCATACAAAATAACACGCAATGGCGGAAACGTCAAATTTAGTTCCAAGTTTGGCTACTGCCAATTTATGTGGCGGGATCTCTAGTCATAATTTAAAATTACAAAATTTTAAATAGAACATATTAATTTTTAACATTCATAATAGTCATATTTAAAAACTATTGTTGATTTACTTGTAAACATTGAATAACTCACCTCAACATAGGCTACTAGCACAGATCCAACAAAAACAATGCTAATGTTAGACAATACCCACATCAGGTACGGTATGTACAACTTGTCTTCTAACACGTACTTGTCAACAGCTGCTTGTAAATCAAGGATATTATGTGACAAAAGATATTGTATAGTATACATTAATACAACTTTTATGAACATACTGGCTTGTTATAGTATATTACTATATTGATCACTTATACATAGGTGATTGTGGGTTCTACCATGTAAATATTGGTCCTATATGGTATGATTGTGTGTTCAAATAGATACATACATACACTTAGGTGCAAATCCCTTACAGAATGAACAGAACTCTTTAAACTTATATTGCCTTCGTAGACATCCATACACAGATACAGTCACATTCTTTAATCCTAGGTCACTTTTTAGCATTTTGGTATTGTAATGTCATAATGAAACATTATCGACAGGTTGTTAGCCCATCGCCTAACAGATTCTATTTTCCCCAGTCTCTTCCTATGACATGCCGGGAAGAACAACAGCTTCTTAACATTCTTTTTCTATCCTAGATTAGCACGGGACACTTACGGACATTAATTTGGGTTGAGCTTACCCATCCTAAGCTACAGGGCTTTGCCCTTTTTTAGGGGGTTTGTTCTTATGTATAATGTTAAGGTTTTTTGAAATAAACATTTTTACTTTTTTTTTTACTTTTTTACATAACAAACCCAACGCTATCAGAATATAATTAACAATAACATTAGAAAATAAATGTAATGTATGGTAAGTATTTGAAAAAGGATACATTTCTTTAGTTCCCTGTACTTGACAGCCGAAAACTCTTCTATGCATATATCAATGATGAACGCTATCAGAGCAGTCACAACTCCAATCAAAAGGAATATGAACCATCTTGCTATGTCCTTCTTAACAACAAAGGCATATCCCCTTTTCCTTTCTTCGTCCAGGAGTAAGTAATTTTCACATGTATCATAGTCCAAACTCTGGAATACAAACATCATATAATATCTATCTTTTAGTATTTTGAGTAACTCATACGTAAAATGCGTCAGAAATTTCAGATATGGGTAATCAAGCGCCTGAGTACCACTCCACAATAAAAAGGGAGTGCAAAACTTATCATTCATTATGCTATTCTTTACACTATGTAGTGCCTTAAGAATATCTCTAATTTGATCTGTATAATTTTCACACTATGTACTGCCTTCAGAATATCTCTAATTTGATCTGTATAATTTCTATGCAGCCTACCCTGTCCAACTCTATCTTCTACTTTGGCTTTATAGATTCCTTTTGTAACCCTCCTTTCATTCATCCGCTCCCATTGCTCACACCACCTTAACATACCTTTCTCTATTTTCATCTCTACATCTTCTTTCATACTACAAAGTTACACTACAAAGTCACAGTTTTCTGTTTCTTATCACACAATCATATACACATTTTCCTGAAGGACTTATGGCACTTCACTATGTGCCAAAGTGTCAAATTACGGCCTCTGAAGTATAACTGAATAGCTACTGAAGTAATATTGTGCCCAAAATGCATTACTGGAGTAAGGCCCCTGAATAGCAAAACGAATAGCCAGTTGTGCCCGTTCTGACACCAACTGACTAGACATTATACCACTCACAGTCCCATTCAGTACATTTTCCTTCTTCACTCTCCTTTCAAAACCACTCTTACATTTACCATGTCTTTTTTTTATACTTGTATATTTTTAAAACAATTTTAACTACAAGTTAACTATAAGAATTAGATATTTACCTCATATTTAGCAGAAAGTATGTTTAGTGATCCAGGCTCTATTTTTTGGGGTGGATTTCTTCTTCTGACACCATGGCTTCCTTCCAGTTCATGTACTTCGGAATCCTAGGCAATGAATACATAAAAATAGATTATAAAGATAATAACGGTTTCTTTATGATTATATTCATAACAAGTCAATTTTTGTTATAAAACATTAAGTCCATTAGAAAACTCTAGTCCCTTACAAAGTAATGTGGGCTCTTTTAGTTAATTATTAAAAGAACAGTATGATAACATAACAATTCCACTAATCACTAGATACTGTGGCACCCAATGCCTTTGTGATATAACGAGGTGCTGATTATTATAAATCACAAAATCAGTTTCATCTAACTCACCATAACTATATATTATGATGATGATGAAACCAATACAAAGCAAATTTATTGAACAAACTCATTGCCATTATGAATCATTATGTCTATTGGGATAGATAACATAATGAATCAAGGTACTGCAAACTTATGTTCCTAAGAGTAGGTCCTAAATATGTCCTAGCAATTACCTGTAAGTGGTTGCCTTCATGGACAGTTCCAGAAGTGCTGGATCCATCGTCATTGATCAATTGAGCTATATCTGATGTGGTACTAGGACCATCACCTGGATCATTGATTTTCGACATCATATTGCTAGCTTATCTAATTCCTGAAAGTAACGCTTGAATTATTATGAAATTGGTTATAAGAGTTAGTAAATTGATCATTTAATTTCTGATTATAAGTACCCACCAAGATTTTATAACAATACAAGTCGGATAAGTCGTCTCATATTATTTAATGACTAATTATTGATATATTTTTTGTTGTTAACATTAGAATTGCTTAAAACTTAGACACACTTAGAAGGAAAATTCCAAAATTTCCATGAAAAATAAACAAAGTCGACAACTCACACACAAATAACAAAGCATTAGAGTACCCGCCACATACGGTGGCAGTAGCCAAACTTGGAACTAAATTTGACGTTTCCGCCATTGCGTGTTATTTTGTATGAAAAGTAAATTTAGTATTACCAGCGTTGTGTTTTTTGCCCACTCTTTGTAATTTTTATGTTTGTTAAGGGTGATTATAATAAATTGATTTCCGGAGTTTCTTGTTAGTTCTTCTCCAAGCTAGGGTCTCCGCTGATCTAACCTCGGTAAAAAATATGTAAAGACAATGCTCAGTGCCATGTTTGAAATAATAGTTTTAAGAGATTCGCGATTTATACTCATGATATAAGATATAAGGGTGTGTATAAGATTGATTGCAGCTGTGGGAAATCCTATGTCGAACAGACTAAACGGTCTATTGCGGACAGAGTGAAGGAACACATAATATATGTAATATATAATAAGAAGGATAAGTCCCGTTAATTATTAATCATGTTTGAAATAGTATAATAAACATATTTTGACTTTGATATATTAATTTGTTTTATTTGAGTTTATAGCTCTGCAACCAAAGATCGTTACAAATGAAACCTATAATGTTTCGAGCCGTATGGCACAGTGAGTGCTAGTTTTGGCGTGTTTACTGGTAACACTGAATTACGCGACTGTGGCGACGCCTCCAACTGCCACCGTATGTGGCGCGATCTCTACAATAAATTACTATTCCATTCCATTTCTACTAACTTTGTGAAACAAAAAATGTTGCAATAAATTTAATGATATCAAGCCTATTCAATAAATAGTAATTCTTTATTGCTTTCATATGGTTACGAAAGGTCTTATAGTAATTATGTAAAGTTGTTAAATATAACAGATAACTTTAAATGTAATAAATAATTCGAAAATTAATATGTATTAATTTCACTACTTATATTTTCTTAATGAAAACTAATATATTGTGTGAGATACTACATCTCACAACTTAACATAACATAACATACGCTGCACGACTTGTGTATACACACTCCCTTTTTTATTATGGCGGGGTAGTCAGAGGCTTGAATGCCCATCTCCGAAATTTCGAATTATGTTTTAAGTGCCTTAATAATAAGAATATAAAACGTTTAAGTTTCATGTATAATTTTCTTCGGTGTTTTCAATAGCTTTCTTGTCTAGCTATCGCAGATCAATCATGAATTTAAGATATTTGAATAGTAATTGAGTATTATTCGATAAAATATATTATTATAATTTCTACTCTTATTGATACATTTTAATTTACTATTTCTAGTGGCACCTAGGAAATAAAAACCTATCTATGACTGCTTCTCTTTCACTCGAATCTTATATGAATCTAGCCATCCTGTTGTCATAACAAAGAGCCATTCTCATTTACAATGTCGATTCTAGAATAAAATTTTATTAATGGTTTTCACAGCAAGATCAATTTTTATAGTTGTTGATGAGTGCGGTAAATTGATGATAAGGTTCTTCATTCAAAATTTATTTATCTTTTGCATTTACTGATAAATAAAAACGTTATCTTACTTATCAGTAATTTAGTCTAACAATGAGAACAGACTCGCGTAAACACACAGGTAGAGATCCCGCCACATAAGGTGACAGTTGGAGGCGTCGCCACAGTCGCGTAATTCAGTGTTACCAGTAAACACGCCAAAACTAGCACTCACTGTGCCATACGGCTCGATACATTATAGGTTTCATTTGTAACAGTCTTTGGTTGCAGAGCTATAAACTCAAATAAAACAAATCAATATATCAAAGTCAAAATATGTTTATTAAACTATTTCAAACATGATTAATAATTAACGGGACTTATCCTTCTTATTATATATTACATATATTATGTGTTCCTTCACTCTGTCCGCAATAGACCGTTTAGTGTGTTCGACGTAGGATTTCCCACAACTGCAATCGATCTTATACACACCCTTATATCTTATATCATGTGTATAAATCGCGAATCTCTTAAAACTATTATTTCAAACACGGCACTGAGCATTGTCTTTACATATTTTTTACCGAGGCTAGATCAGCGGAGACCCTAGCTTGGAGAAGAACTAACAAGAAACTCCGGAAATCAATTTATTATAATCACCCTTAACAAACATAAAAATTACAAAGAGTGGGCAAAAAACACAACGCTGGTAATACTAAATTTACCTTTCATACAAAATAACACGCAATGGCGGTAACGTCAAATTTAGTTCCAAGTTTGGCTACTGCCACCTTATGTGGCGGGTACTCTAATAATCAGCGTTGCTTCGTCCGTGTAAACAATAAATTCACGTGTGTGAGTGTGTGAGTCGCTTGCTTGCTTGCTCGTTTGGTTGACAATCGCAATGTAAAATGAATTCCTACATCATCGTATAAGTTATTAGAATTTTGTCATAATCTTTTAATTTTGTGTTAGTTGCTTGATTGTTTTTTCAATGTTTTCTTTCGTTGTGGCTGCATTTCCCGTGTTTCGTTCCTAAATATGTGTAATTTGCCGCCGAAGTTCCATTCAGTGTGTCGCCTTTGTTTATCATTCTGTGGCGATAATTGCAGTGATGCTAAACTTCCAATTTTTGACCGTGATAAGGATAAATCACGATTATCCGAGATGATAACAGCATATTTGTCAATAATGGTAACTATTTGAGCTTTGTTTTCGTACTTAGTGATAAGATTAAGTGAGTTTTCGTTCGTGAAAGTTAGGCCGTTCCATGCAAGATTATAGTTGCTGATAAGCGCCATTAACTTTCTCGCGAGTGCTGTGTATTTTCGCATTGTGATATCATGTTACGGCCCACGCGACGTTGCTGGAGTGTATGACTAATGGGTTTCTTGGAAGCAGCGACGGGAGCCTCCCAGCCTATCTCGTATTGATAACAAAGACGCTCGTCCGCGTTTATCTTTCTATCCACCTCTCGCACGCACGCTCCCCTGCACTCAAATCCAATGCATGTCTATTTTCAGAATACAATCTTTTCTAATTTTAGATAGCAAACTCTGTTTTAATGTATCTGCAGTGTTTATACTGGAGGGGCCCATGTTTGGTGAAGCTTTTCACATTGATGTTGCCTATCAAATTCAAGTGAAAGACTTGATTCTAACTCCCTGATAAGAGTTGGTATGGTAGATTTATATGAACCAGTGTTAAATAATTTAGGAATATCTAACTTTAGAGTGTTAGTTAACATATTGATTTTGTTGTTATAGGTATCTCCACTAGATCAACTTCCCCAAGTGATATGTGGTAGTTGTCTACATAAGCTAGATCAGTTCCATTCCTTCAGAGAACTGTCACATAAATCTGAGAGGATATTGGAAAATTTTCTACAGTATGCAGACTCACTAACTGGACCGAAAGAGGTAAAAAAAAACATTTATAAAAAGTAAATCTTTATTTGTACTTTATACATAGCTTAACTAGTAACTAAATTTACACATAATTATCACAACAACTACAAACTTAGCACTAATTACAATATATCACTTATTATTTAAAATAGATCAGCATCTTCCAAGTTGTTGTAGGGAATGGAAGGTGCTCGGAATCTCTTATCATACATTTTCTTTGAAGATTTCACTACTAGACCCAAAACCATACCTATTCCGACAACTATAGAGACACCGAATATTGCCCATAGGATGTGTTTGGACTTTATATCCTTGAAAGTGTACTTCTTAGATGGGAGAGAGTTTTCTGAGTTAGGACAGTAGTCTATTTGCACTTGGGTTAAGGGTAGGCCACTCCATCGCATTGGGGCTTGGCATCTGCAACAAGAGAAAATGATGTTATCATGAGTTTAGACTCAGTTCTACTTTTTGTCTTTGGTTTAGGCTTAGTCTACATTATTAATATAAGTAGTAGTAGCATTAAAGAAATTAAGAGAACTTGAAAATGATAACATTAAGTGTACATGTAGTGGGATATGAATAGATTTACAAAACAATATGTGCAAGGATATTTCATGAAGAATATGGTTCACAATAAGTATTTATTTTTTACATACATAAATTCTTAATAAGAGGACAGATCATTAGTAGATACTATTCAACATGCATATCTTTGATAACACCGGACACAAAATTGGTAGTGAAGTGGTTATGCAGAAAACGTGAAAAGGAATAGATATGATAGGATCTTAACCAACCATTAAATAAGTTTTTCATAGTAAGATTAAGTTGATTCTTGCAATGTTCCTTTAAATGAGGCAGGGTCCATACATTATACTCTTGTACCAGATCTACTGGGACATATTGTTTTCTCCTCTCTCAAAATTGATTGCATGACTGCTTCACACACTAAACCTGATATTCATAAGCAATTTAGAACAATAGAGGAATTAGGAATAACCATTGTAAACAATATGGGATTTCCACTAACTATACAGAGTATTTTTTTTAATTCTTTGTTAATCCTAATATAATGATAACTAGTTGTTTGTTGAACTATATTGAATTAGTGACAGTTCAAGAATTATTTAGAAATATTTTAGAAGTCTATTTATACCTACTCTTATTTATTGTTGGTGAGACAGCAGTTTTTTTATACTAATATTTATAATTCTCAACATTGTTTATTCATATATGGGAATTTCTAGAAATCAACAAATGTAAATATGACTTGTATTTGAGAGGTTGTCTAGGTGATTTTGGTCAATTTGATAGCCATCTCTAATTTTCCAAATTTTTTTCATATTTATTTTATTCTTTTAGTCCGACCCATCAGAGATACGGTATCAGAGTAAATGTGTGTGTATTAATAAAATAAAAATTTAAGTTACGCCTGTAATTGTTTTTACACCTACCATCACTATTAATGCTTTTTCGGAATAGATCATTCCTTTTTGTTCCGGCGTATGCAAACGTACCTTAATAGATAGGCTGGCGTCAGTACAAAGGCGCAGTAGGCCGTTTTACGAAACAACTATGTTATCTTCAACTTTAAAACAATCAGAGGAAATGGCTTGGTGAGGTAATTAAAAAAAACTTGTTAACTCTGTACTGATTAGCATCGTATTTTTATGATAAATGCATTGTGATATAAATAAAAAGGTTATGTTAATTGTTATCTATATTTAGTGCGCTCACTTTGCCATAATATACGGTGAAGTAAACTTGTAGGAATTTTGTATATTGTCGTAGTTTTAAGTCCCTTATTATTCGTATATAATTAATTGACTAGTGTTTAAATAAACAGGTGCAAATAGTGTTAATCAATACAAAACAAAAACACATAAAATCTTCTTTTTATTTATTATAATAACTTTTGTAAACAGTTAGCTACTGTTTGATAAATCTAATATCACTGTACAAACACGGCTTTTTAGTTTGCTGCATCGATAAATATAGCAGTTCTGATATCATCCTTACAAGAACAATGTCGTATGTAATCATGACTTTATCTATTCAAACGTATGAATAACCCTTATCATTGAAGATTTGCATATTTTTATGATAGTTACTGAGCCAGTTCTGAACCACTTATTTTATCGTTGTTATTTATTTATCGAACGAGTATCTTATTCGTTGCGAACGTAATTTTAGGTGATTATTATTGACGTATTTGCGATTATTAAAGGGCTTATAAGATTGTATTATTGCTAGCGTAGTAACTAAATGATATAAATTGTTATAAGATTTATTAAAATTAACCTATCACGGACTAATGAAATGAAATTTCAATACCTCACTGTAAAGTGCAATTAAATAGATATATTGTAGGTACGTAGTTGTAGAGTATACTTTATATTTCTTGTCTATCTACATGCATAAAAAATAAACACTTATAGCGTTTGATGGATTCTTGTGGTCTTGAGGCCAAAAATAGGTGTAATCTCACATCATTGAGGTAGATAGGAATATTCCAATGCCACGTTGATAAATATAACGTCGTCTACGGCAGTTTATTAAAAGCTTAATCTAGGAATATTAGACTACACGAGTAAATAATGTTCCTTGCGTATAAACATCTTTAAAAGTGAGGAGTGGAAGGATGTTTATGAAACGAATGTGGTTTGCAAGGATCTAGATAAATAGAAATCCGTGTTTACTACCTATCTCTTTGTGGGCTAATGTATGTGATCTACATGCATGTATGTTACATTCTTATTATATGTATTTACTCGTAAAGGATATACATGTATGTTATGTTATGATAAAAGAGATACTACTTCAAATATACTTACAAAGGAACGTTATCCTTCTGGAACTTATCACCAGCGCCTTGTTTGCTGACGATGTAGAGCATGTCACAGTTGCAGAGCCAGCTGTTGCCAGTCATTCCTAGTACTTCTAACTTGGACCATGGTACTAGGTCAGTCGGCAGCTCACTCAGGTTGTTGTCGTCTAAGTAGATCTGTTGACAAAAGATTGGATTACTATCCCTTGCTAATAAACAACTGTTCAGAGTCCGAAAAAATGGTGTTAGTGATTCAGCCACTTAATTTGACAGGTGGAAAACTATATTGCCTTATACAAGCACTGACTATTACTTGTTTCGAAGAATATGATAGCTTCATAAGGATGTCTAACCTTTCGCTTTTTTATGACTAATGATATTGTGCGCACTCCCAATAAGAAGTTTTTAAGCTTAGTTAGCCTGAGTATTCATAGATCTGTTAAATAATGAGAATGGGAACGCTAAAAACGTATTTAATCCAGCATGTGAACATAGTTTGAATAATTCGCTATCGGTCATTTTTAATCTTAATCGCTTAAATACTGAAAATGTATCGTGAATCTGGTAAAATAATAATTAATTTACAATACGTAGACGATTGAGTCAAATATTATCTTAGGTACCATTTACAATGTAGTATTTCGTGGAATCAGTGGACTTAAGATTAACACATTCCAAGAATAATAATACGATACCGCTTATTTCCTAGTGTACCGGTATTTTGCTAATTTTATGAAATAAAAACAACGATAAAAATACTCAACTTTTTCCGCATTAGAATATCTTTTTGTATCATAACAAAGTAAAAAAAGTTACGTTTAGATCTGCAATAAAAGTCATCCGTTTAATTACAAGTAATATACTCGCGCTATGATTTATTCATCCAGCGTTTTAGTTACTGTATTTAATTTTTAATTAGCAACATCAATTCAATCATGCACAACATGATCAGCGAGAGTCTAATAGTTATTTATTTCGTTCCCCAAGCTGTGAGCGTTTAGTGAAACGTTCCTCTATTTTATGGACTTGATTGTCTAGTTTAATATCATAACGCAATAGGTACGTCAGCGAGTAGCCCATCAGTGCATCGGCTGAGATTATTTTGTACATTCGAAATTTCGCAATCGGCTGATATCAAACTGAACGTGTTGAATTGAACACGGTAACGATACGAGCGACCTAGATTATCATCGTGTCGTGTAAGCGTAATAACTGGGACGTATACGGTACGATTACGTTCAAATATAACTGAGATAACAACTTTTGGGTTGCGAGCGACATGTGAAATGTCTCAGGTAAAGGAGGGGTCAATGTATCTTCGAATGTGTTTGTGCGCGATGTTTACACGAAGCAAGAAATTATATCGTCTAATCATGCAATCGCAAAGGTTGTTTGGGATTAGAAACAAATGAATGTATGAGAGTCGAAATTCAGTTGACCTTTTGATGCTTGCTAAACCGTGTACTGTTTAGTTGGAAATAGTTTGTGGGAACGAGAAATTCCTAGTTTCGAAATGGATTTCAGATGTAAATATGAATCTGTCACATGAAAGATTATGTCTTGCTCATCTAAGACTTAACCGAGAACCAGCTACCTTTCCACTGAGCATCTCACGGTTAATCAAAAGTGTTTTTTATTGCTACAGAATCTTCGATGACAAACTTTCACCATATCCTAAAATTATCCATTGTAAGCGTATCTTAAAAAGTAGTGAGGAGTATATCAGTGGATTTAGTTGACTCCTTCAGAGATTATGTAAGTTATTTACGAACGAGTGACGACGTTTAAATAATCCGTCTGTAATTTCATAATTCGTCTAACAAAGTAGTATTTATACCTGTTGGAATCTGTTGCAACCACTGACCTTTGCTTATTATTTCGTGCTATACTATAAATATTCACACGATTTTTTCATGAATTTCGTGCGATGAGAAAACGTTTACATACAAATCCTACATGGAATCGTAGACGTATTTAATTACATTGTAATGCGTTTTCCCGTAAGCTGATTCATCAGTCAGTTATATTTAGTATGAACTAGTTTCTTTTATGTATGCCGGGATTCTGTATGAGATTACTTTTTCTTTAATGTTGACTCACTCGCGTAGTTTCACGATGAACGAAATCGTGAATAACTTAATGTATTATTTTTTGATTGGGGTTTTAAACTTATATTGGCCAGCATATCATAACGTGGCCGAATGAGCTGATAAACAATAATACATTTACTGGTACATTCACGTCCTTTAATACCTTTCGGGGTAGATAGAACCTTGAGACGAAAAAATGTTCTTTGTCACTTAGTAGCATGTATAACGATAAAAATAGCAGAAATATATTTTGAGTTTCAAAATAATGAGCTTTAATTTTTAATAAATATGAAACACTTATTATAAAAAATTCACATTTTACAAATATTTAGTATTTTATACGACTATTATAGATAATTTAACAAATAATAATAACAATTATTATTAGGTAATAGTAAAACACGTTTACTTATTCCGCAATAAACGTATTTTTCCTATAGAATCTTTTGTTGTTTATTCGCCTAATATTTTGATTGGCAATGTTTCCGGTTGTTATCTTGGCATGTGGGAAAGTGGCTTGTGTTCTCAGTTCTCAGCAAATGAGTCACGGTTGCGAAATATTTACTCATATTAATGGACCTTCGAAGCAATCGGAATATTCTACTATGACACATATAAACACTGGCTAAGCCTGAAGAGGAAAACTTAATTTAACAGTAGGTATATCTAATTCAATTGTCAAAATTTTAATATAGAAAAATATTGTTTTCTTCGTTTTGCAATGGAAAATTGTTGTTTGCCTAATAAAGCGATTTTCACTAATCAAATTAATTACTACCCCACAAGGGCTAAAGGTCGTGAACGCGTTTGTCTTTTTCTCTAATTACTTACTACTTAGTAAATTAAATTCTACCAAATATCTTTCCAACTATGTACCTAGTTACTTTATCTGACTTCACGCTAAAAGCTAATGTTGTCAATTTTTGAAAACCCTAATAAACCCAAAAAAATACATTCTAACACAATTATTGACTATAATCTCCTAAGCCATTGATTCAAATTACTTTATCAATAAAACAGTCTCCTTACAAAATCCTTACAAGAATGATAAAAAGTCGATTATTCACGTCTACGAATACTGACGAGACATTTGGCCGTTTTCCAGCTTCATTATCTTTTGCTCTGGCTCGTAAACAGATGTTTGTTAGGTGATTGATAACTGCTCTAAGATTAATTATAACGAAATATCCCATTAACGTTAGTCCTACGGTACGGTCTGGATTTTGCAAGTTTATTGTCTGGTGTGATGCAATGGCATTCTCTGTTTCCTTTGTTTGTTGTTATTTACATGTGGGTACTGTATTTTGTAATTTGCACTTAGTACGATAATCTTATAAGCGACACTGACTTATTCTACCAATTAGTTAGTTAATGAAAAAGGGTTACGTTAGAAGTGCGTATTACCTCCGAATGTGTTTGATTGTCAATAAAGAAAAGGGCATGTAGGAAAAAGGTGTTTGTATGTATTAAAATAATAATTTTCGTCTGTGGGATAGATTGGTTGATCATGTAAATATTTATATACTCTGTGTAACTAGGTCAATCTAAATATATCAGTTGTAATAATACGAGTATCTATTATTCAATAATTAGTGACTAATTAGCCTTTTCATTACTATTTTCATTTATATTTAATTTCATTTATTTAGGGAAATTAAGACTGGTTAGCTAAAACCTTCGCGATGACATGGTAGTCATACAAGCCTCTGCTTACTCCTAAATACTTAAAGAACAGTATCCATATTTCTGTGAAATACTTTAGCAAACACTAGTGCAAACATTAAATGTTGTTTTTATATATTTCATTTTATTCTCTTACGAAACTTAAGTGGTTTTTTAGTTGTTTTATTATCAGTGTTTACTATCGGGTTAGTAGGAAATACCCAGTGTAGCGTGCGACCGAATTAGAGATAACTTTGATTGATAGTTCAAGTGTAAGGTGCAAAGCAAATAGATTTAAGAACGTATAAACTATTGAAAATGTTATCTAGATACATTAAGGCTATAGATAGAAAAAACTAATTAAAATAAATCTAATCTTACTCGTAATTTTATATTGATACCTATTTTTAGCTGTATTATATAACTTTCTCTTCTCGCCAGGTTTTATTACGAATTGTAACTATGATATTTTAGTAATTTAGGGCAATATATATTTGAATGTGGTTATGTTACAAAATATAGCAAATATAATTACTATATAATATCATTTCTAATCATAAAATAACACGCTTCCACTTCATGATACGCATGGTTTAATTCACCCAACTTAATAATTGCTACAACTTACAAGAGCAGATAATACTCAAAACTTTAAGTTTTATTTCTACCTCTATATTAGTAGGATATAGGTTAAACTCCTTCTTAATTATCTGTCCGCATAAAAAGGTATAAGAGCTATGATAAAAAGCTTCCTAAATAACTATTATTAAGACCAGTAGAGTATGGATGAAAAGTTAAAGGATCTGAGTGAGGGCAGAGAGATTTGCAGGCACTATCTAAGGTGGGGACAATAGTATCTATTCCTATACTATCTCGTTATGGAAATATATGAATAAATTTTATAGAAAGGTTTACTATGTATACTAACCTCTTTGATAGTCCATCTTTCCTTCAGTCCTCTAAAAGCATTGTGGCTGATATACCGAAGATTCTTGTTGTGACACAGATGCAGTACATTTAGGCTTACTAATGGCGAGAATGTACCTCGTTTCACATCCTCTAAGTAATCGTTTTCGCCAATTTCTAGCTCTTTTAGTTTCGTTAAACCTGTAAAAAAGATAATTTGTATTTAGGGCTATTCCGAGCCGAGAGGCTTTATAATAGGTAACCTTGTGTATTCATCAACCATCTTTGAGAAGTGAGTGGTTATTTGATAGATATAACTACTAGGTTAATTTGACATTCATCATGTTTAGAAGTGAATGGTTGTTGGAGACATATACATAAAATTATTTAGTACTGAGTTGAGGTGATCAAATGGGAAACATTCTTCTAAAGGCGGGTGTAGGGGAGCGTAAAGAATAGAAGAGTATGTATGAGAAGGTTAATGGGTGTGAGGGAAGCAAGGCAGATTTGTGATTGTTCCAGGTGGCGATCAATAGTCTTTGCCTATCCCCTTGGAGACGTAGAGGCGTGTATATGTATGTATGTATAAATCGAAGTGATGTACAGTATGCTTAAACATTTATAAACGTTCATCAATACCTATCCTTATCATTAGCATGTATAAGTATCTGCTAGTAAATATATAAATTGCAATCACATGAAATAAACACGTCATTTTGTCTAACAGTTTGAGTTGGTACAGTTTTTTGATGCCTTGGTTAGTCACTTAATACTTTTGTTGGCAAAAAATGGGATAGTATTTACGTCATCTGTTCAATGAGGTGTGCTCTTAGAACTAATAATCATATGATCTATCATTTAATGGTATGTTCCTAATGTACATTTGACAAACACATTCGGATTGAGTGACCTCCGTCAGCATTGCAGAGGTCTTTAGCCACTCGACGTTTACTTTTTTATCTAATAGTGAGCGATTCACATGATACTTGCTAATATCGACACAATTTTGTTTATTATAAGCATTAAGACTAAGCTATACACGGAGCATCACATGTCACATTGGGTGCTAACAACTGGGTTAAATATTCTAATTTTCCAATAAGAGAGTATAATACGAAAACTTCAGACTACCCCGCTAAGACTATAAATAGGGATGATAACGGTCGTGAAGTGTATGCTTTATGTGTATAATTATTTCACTTACCAACAAAACTGTCATCAGTCAATTCTACAATAGGGTTATTGTTAAAATTAAGGTATTCCAAGCTATGTCCGACAAGGCTCAAACTTTCAGGAACTGTTAAGAATTTGTTCCCTGACAGATCTAATTGCTCTAGATTTGTCAGGCCTTTAAAAGTATCTGTCGGTACTGTGTCTATTTCTGTGTATGCTAAATCTAATACCTGTAAAGAAATAATTGATTTAGGTTCTAACGTGAAGATTATTATGTAAATTGTAATAATAATTTGTTGTTTGAAAGCATAATGATATAGTTTAAAAAAAATCCGTTCGTTTATCAATAAATAATCATAATCGTTTCTTGATTTAAATAAAACAATCCACACAACTAAATTGTATAAATAACGAAGAATACACGATTATTACTTGAATCATCTTTTGCGCGTATTTAGTAAATATACCTGTTTGACTAATTTACTTCCCAAAACTAACTTAAGCCTCCGCGACATGTTAGAGAATATTTGAAAACATTTCTATTATTCGTAACAGAGCGAGGCTATGTGAACCATAAAGACAATGCGTTCAGCTTAGTCCAATAGATTGATCAGCTAGTGTCGACTTACTTGCAATTTGGAAGCGCTGTTAAGAGCTTGTGTGGTGACGTGATCCAATATTTCAATAGGATTATTGTTCAAATACAGCCTTGTCAAGTTGGGTGTGTACTCGAACAAATTCCGATCTAAAGAGTGGATCTGATTGAAGCCAAGGTTAAGAGTCTCCAGCGCGATGTTGTCGTACACGCCGTTCTCGTAAGGTCCTTGGAATATTTCGCCGCGAAGATCTTCTCCTGGAAAGTTGCTAGGTTAAAATTGTTCTAGGGAAATAGGATCCTAACTTGCTAGGTGTTCACGATATGTTGTAGGAAGGTTTTAAAGAACAAACTAAATACATCTGTTAAAACATGCCCTTCGCCAATGTTTATGCCAAAAGTGACTCAAGAGATTGATAAACTTTGAAAGATATCTTTGTGAAAATTCTGGATAATGGCACGGTAACTAAATAAGTTCAGTTGGTTATTAAACTTTTAAATATTTCAAAAAGTGATTCGGAACTTAATTATCAAAATAAAAATTTCTTGAGAGAGTCCGTTATTTTCTATTGTGTTTTTAGTTAGTTACATACGTTTAAGTAAATTGTTGCTCAAATCCAGGTAAACTAATTTAGGTATCTCCCTAAAAACGTTGTCGTCGATGTTTGAAATCAGATTGTTCTTGAATATTAGGGCTATTCTTCCCCCAGGCACTTTGGTTACATTTGTCAATTTTGTGAGACTGTTGTTGAAAAAGGTTATTAAAACGTGTCCATCTGTAAATAAAATAAAATGAAACTGGTTACTATTGCATGATTATTACAGGCATTAATTAAGTCATCTAAATAATGTAGTTGAGATTATTGTTTAAAATAAATTATGATGTTTTATTCATTCATAGTTCATAGATCGCAACATAAGATAATTAAATATAAGTTACAGCAAATATAAACATTCGTAATTATTTTTGAATATTTTAACACTCAAATGTTAAGCGTTTTTAGAAAAGTTTTTTTATTATTTGTTGCCTA